>BFEA01000380.1:855652-873224 GCA_003427395.1 Chara braunii
TGACTAGTCCGATATAAGAAGTTGTGAGGTTTCAAGGACACCTGCCTTATCAATGAACATCCTAGGGCTTAGTCAGTGATAAGAGTAGTAAGGATCCTTGGGTACCCGCCTTATTGAGGGTTAGTCAGTGATAAGAGCAGCAGGGGAATCCTGTCTTATCAGTGACTAGTCCGATATAAGAAGTTGTGAGGTTTCAGGGATACCTGCCTTATCAGTGGCTAGCCATGGGATAAGCCTACCGCTAAAATATGTTTGGCACACAAGGGCCAAGGCCCACTAAGTTGCCTTTGTCCAACAAAGCTCCTGTAACAGGATGGATATGTCCTGAATGGTCTGCCATATCGCCGCTAACTTTCCCCACAATCTACATTGTTCAGTCCTAACTAACTATTTCTGATTCTACTGAAAGGGGATAAGTGAGATTTTGCCTCAGAGAAAGACTATCCATTCATCTGATTCCTTTCCATAAGATTCTTTGAACAAGTTGGATTGATGATGTGATCCTGTGTGTTGGGAGAAGGAAAGGGACCTCAGATAGGATAATCCCAAAAGGGATAAGAATGAGATAGTGAAAAAGGAGTATGGAGAATTGTCGTGACAATAAAAAGGAAGTGAATTGTTATTCACTACCTGAAGCGAAAGGGCACCAGCCCAAACATTCAGTTAAGGATAGAAGTTAGACAAAAGACACAGAGTCTAGAAGGGACTTTCTAGATCTCAGTTAGGAAGAGAGATGTTAAGTTTCTTTTGGACTGTGTTGTGTCTACAGGTTTCGATACTTCGGAGAACTTACGGAGAGATCCGTAAGAACAGCAATTCTGTTATCTCTGGATAACAGGTCGGTAGAACTCCAACTCAACTTTCACCCATGGCTTGGCACCCACACCTAAGACAAGACCTAAGAAGGGAACGGATAAATCCTCCCCCTGTATCTATGCCTAAATTGTTCAAATCACACTCAGGAGTCTTCTAAATGTATGGGGCTGGGGTAAAATGGAGCCAGGGTTGGGAAGGAATGTTGTTTTCAAGGGTTTGGGGCGTGAGTGACATGCTGTGAGTGGGTTAAAGGTGGACACTCGTAGCATATTCTGTGTCTGCATTTGTATGTGTGTATGTGTTTTTCTGCATCTGCGCAGGTGTTGGACATTTGTACTGTCTCCTGAGTTGGGATCTTCTGGAAATTCGGGCAAAGGGGCACGACAATCGTGAAAGTGAGGTCCACCGCTCAGTCAGCTCCCCTGAATTACATACATACATATATCTATATATACTTGTGAATGGGATCGTAGGCTGGTCGGTACTTAGGAAGTCATTTTATTTGGGACTTCTTTTGAGAAGAATGAGAGATTACTAAAGGCTTGACTCTGACATTTTTATAAGGTCGATAAAGGAAACATAGAATTATTGTCATAGTTAGCTAAGCGTGGAAGACTGTCCGAGAAGTCGACCTGATTAGATAGTCGGTCCGGAGAGTTAGCACCTCGGGGCTCGACGTACGGGTCAGTCTTAAGGCGTTCTACCGCGCGTATGCCTATGCTACGGCAATCGAGAAAACGCCCTCGGCTGGCCTACCTCTGCGACTGCATGTAAAAACCTTCGCACGTGGGTCAGTAACTCAGCACGGATACGCCCATCTAAGGGATGGTGACAACTCCCGCAGGTGGAGGTAATGTTGTACCTCGCGGGATCCGTAACCTGTCGTAGGGAGTCGCGAGAGGTATAGCACGCGCGCACGGTCGGAGTAGTATTTCGTAAGGTGACAAAAGGAAACTCCTCCGTGACACGACCGTGAGGTCCGACACCAAAACTTACTTCTGATCTGGGTGTGGGACCGCCGCGCGCGACAGGTGGCGCCGTTGCCAGGGATCTCGCTTCTAGCCAAGGTCTTTAGTGAACGAACTCGGGTAAGGCAAGATCCAGGCAGAACGACAATTATTAAAGAGTCAGTAATTAACTAAGAGATTCTAATAACGAGTGACGATTAGTTGCTCCAAGTAAATCGGTGTGTAAAATAGGGATTAAATACACATAAGTACGATTGTTACTTATACTAAGAGTTAGCGGATATGGCACCTAAGGGCCGTGGGACCGGAACCGGTAGAGGAAGAGGCGGCAGACAGGGGAAGGCGCCTGAAAGGCCTGTGGACTTGACCAGAGATAGGAAAGATGATGAAGGGCTAAAGGAGAAGGATGAAGGGTTAAGGGCGAGACAGTACCGGGACGAGAGGCGCATGCATACCCAGACCCTGATGAGATGGCTTACTATTGGTATAGGTACGCAAGGCGTTACGGGGAATCTCCGCCACGCTTCGAGCTGCCTGGTCGTTCGTATTATAGCCCTTACCCACCATATCAAGAGAGGCAACTGGCTGTCCTTCCCACGCCTCACCAACAAGGGCCCCGCGGACACCAAACATGCCTGATCCTCCTGTGGTTGCGCAGTCTGCGTCTCCTGATAGGAGGATGTGCATATCGCTTTTAATATTTCTACTATGTCAAATAGAGATCTGGGGGTTAGTAACGTACTTGCTGTACAAAAAGATTATATAAAGGTTCAAAAGGATCGAAGGGGATGATAGAATGGAATAGGAAATCAGTCAGATCTTGGGATTATAAACCTACTAGCTAAAATGAAAAGGGATGTGGGCTGGTTTGTGTTGTGTAGTAGGAGGAGTGTACCGACAAGAAAAGAAGATGGCTTCAGCCTGGTATCAAATCACGGTCAGGGAACCCATGCCAATGAGGCGTGGCCTTATGATGAACCTACCAAGTCGCCATGAGGAGAACGAGGAGACAGGATATTGTTGGGGAATTCCTATAGAAGAACAGACCTTCATCTGGGTTGAGACTGGATGGGTTAGAGGCGAAAATTGTGCGATAGAAGAGTTTACCTTGTATCTCTCATCAAAAAGGCTACAAATTATCCTAATAAATTTAGTCTTAGGAATTGATCGATCTCTCTCCAGACTGCTATGGGTAGCAGAATCCGCGCTCGAATCTAAAAGACGAGATGCGAGTCTAAATGAATTTGAAAGAGTTATAGGAAGAGTGAGGGTAAGAAAAGCAAGTGAGTTCCTTCCACCAGCCGGGTACATGAGAGGAACCCTTCCCATGTTCATTGTAAATGCAGCCTTCGGAGGGAGGACCCGAAAAGAAAGGGTTGCTGAAGCCGCGATGGCAATACCTGAGGAAGAATATCACTCATCTACCCCTCTACTGATATACTACCTATACCTAGAGATAGGGCAATTGATTGAAGATAGAGATCAGTGAGGCATACTGTCGAGGGTCGACTCATATGCACGTCAGCATGATTGGAAAAATTGGCATGTCTACTGGGAGGAACTGAAACAGGAGATCCTCGATCAAATAGAAAGAGGTGCTCAAGGAAGACTGAGATAGAAAATTGTTAAGAGACGAGGAAATTGAGCCGAAAATAAAGGTTCTTTCCTTGGCTGTTGTAACAGGTATACTAGAATGGCTCCTTTGATGTGGTTCGCTGATCGGAGCTTCCTGATCAACCTGCCAGAGCCAAGGAAAGGAGGAGTCAAAATGACACTACCAAAGAGGACAATAGATTTGGATGAGGAAATGGAGTCATGGTGCGGAATACCGATATGACAAGAAGTCTTCCTTTGGATAGAAACTCGGTGGACTACAAGGGAAAGGCAGACAACAGTGAAAGTGACCCTTTATCTACCAGCCCTTCTCTGGAGGGCACACGCGATCAATCTTGCGATAGGAGAAAGCCGCCCCGTCTCTAGATACGTGTTGATAGCCGGAATGACCCTTGACCTTTATACCCGACAAGGTACATTAAAGCCACGCTTCCGAACTTCATGGTTGATGAAGCATTTTGGGGGATTGAGAATGTAGAACGGGTAGTACTCGCAGCCCGATCTGTTCCAGAGATGGGCTTCGAATTCGAGGCTTTGGAAGTTGTTTACCGTCTATACTTAGAGATGGGACTGAAACTAGAGAATAGGGATTTTTATAACATACTATGCGTGGTAAACACGTATCTACGCATCTACCGTTTGGAAGATCTCTCGAGCTACTGGCGCAATCTTTGCCGGAAGGCATATATCGAAGAATTTATAAATGAGATCTCTTCTTTATTTGGTATGGTTAGAAGCTTTTGGCATGGGGACTGGGTGCCCCTAGAAGAGATACTCGGATGAGAGAAAAGAGGTATGAAAAGTCATATAGCGTAAAGAGTTACGTCAAGATAGTGACAAAAAGGGTGGATCAATGGTCGTTTTGTGTGTCTTAACAGGATCTACGGTCTAGCAGGAACCAAGAAAGAAAAAAAGGGAAAGAGATGGGCGAAGCCAGCGCCAATGGAGATCCGCCAATCACCGCAGCGGAAATCGCCAACTTGCTGGAGAAGAGAACGATAAAAAGATCTAACCTACCAAGGATAGACATCTTCCCATTCAAAGGGGATAGGGTGACGCATTGGTTGGAACTACTCGAGCAGATATTCAACCAGCGGACCCCAGCCGAGAAGTTTGCCCAATTGTTCGAATATGTATGGTGGGAATGCACCTCTGACGTGGAAGAGGTAGTGAAAAAGTCCAACAATGATTGGGCTGAGTTTAAGAGGGGCATGCAGAAGACATTTAAGCTAGGAGATGGTCTGCTCACAATTGACCATCTCTATAACATGAACAGAGATGACTTCACCACGATCAGGGCATTCGCCAATACATTCGAAAAGACAGCCGAGAGGGTCCCGGGGCTGTCTGAAGAGATGCAGTGCATCATTTTCCTAGGGAAATTCTCTGGGTATGAGGCAATGGAACTAACTCGAGGAGGAGCCGGTAGGAGAAAGACAACCTGGAATACCATCAAAAGAAATATCGCGGCAGGAGACATGGACCAAGTGTTCCATCACCAAATCAAGGTCGAACGAAAGAAGAGAAAGGCAGTAGGGACGCTCCAAGGAACGGATAGTATACTTGGAGGAATGTTGAACAATATGGCAAATGAGATAAAAGAGCTTAGGGAAATAATGGCCCCGTCGAAAGTGTTAACAGTGACACAACCATCAGGAAAGAGGAGGAAGGAAGAGGGAGATGGAGAGGAAGAAGCTGAAGAAGGGGAATCCGAAGGAACGGGCAAACTGACCAAGAATCAGAGGAAAGCTAAAAATATCGCTATCGGAGGACAAGGCTCAGGAAAAGGACAAGTTACTCAACAGGCGATAGTCCAGTATGGACATGAGCCATCAACAGGCACAGTGCAATATGGTCAATGGCCCGTGGGTCCGCCTATGGGAGCATGGCCTCGGTACTTCCCGGTAGGGCCATGGCCTACGCAGGGTCCATATCCCATGTTACCCCAGAATCAGAATTTGAGAGGAGACCAAAACACGGGACGACTTCAACTAACAGGGCAAAACCAACCAGGATCGAGTCACTAGGATGACCAAAACCAGAACAGGTCCCAAGGGCAAGGACAAGGACAAGGACGTGGAAGAGGTAGGAATGCTGGTAGGAATCAGGGACCAGGGGAACGAGGAGCAGGAAATAGAGGAAGTGGGTATCAAGGTGGAAACTGGGGACAGTTCCAAGGGGGTGCGAATCCGGTAGGGCAAGAATACCAGCAGGGGTATGGTCGTGGTTACGACCAAGGCTATGGAAGGGGGTTTGGTAGAGGAAATGGGTCATGGAACGAACAGGGTTTTGGCAGAGGATGGATAGACTACAGCGAATGCATTTGTACCCACTGTGGAATCAAAGGGCACACAGTAAAGCGATGCCACGTCAGGAAACTTGACGAGCGCGATGGACTCATAACATCAAACATAGATGGCAAGGTGTTTGACAGAACAGGAAGGCCGATCGATCCTGAGATTCCGGGAGGCACTAGAGAAGAGGCCCTTCGCATAGCCGCGCTAGGTCCCGACGAGCCGGGAATGTTCAGAATGTGGCAAGAAAAGGGAGGACCGGTCGTACGGGTGGAAGATGTAACTGAACTAGAAGAAAAAATGAGCCGGATGGGGATCGAAGGAAGCAAGGAAGACGTACCCCTTGTGGAAGAAGAAGCAGAAGAGGATGACGTTAGGATTACCGTCAGGGACACGTTTGATAGGATAGAGGATCTGGTGAATAAAATGCAAAGGCTGCATTTGAGACTTCAAGGGATATATGAAGAAGCGGGAAAAAAAAGGGTTGGGTGCCCGAAAGTATTTACCATGGGACGTGGAGGATCGGGAGATGGGCCAAATGAACCCAACCCGAGAATGTTGAGAGCCAATATGGCCGCAAGGAATAGTGAAAGTCAGAGAAGTATGAGAGGAACAATTCCATTCGCTACAAGAAGACCCGCAAGAGGGAATCCTCAAAAGAAACAAGCCCAAGCTTCCCAGCCAGCAGAAGAAGAGCCACCTATCACGGTAGAGGGTGATGAGGATGAGGATGAAAAGATTAGGGAGGAAGAAGAAAGGCAGGCGGAGATAAGGGCTCAGAGAAGGAAAGGCGAAGCTAAGGAAGGAAGTTCAAAAGGGGATACGGGGCCAAGCAAAAAGAAAAAGTACCAAACCTCGATCGAAGAAGGGGTGGATCTGGAAGGCCTGGTGAATAAACTGCTGGAGGGGCACAATGAACTATTAAACCTGAAAGAAATCCTCGCTTCAACTCCTAAGTTAAGAGAGATGGTGAAGGCTAGGTTGGAGAATAGTCTCGGTCCAAATGGGGGATTTAATTCCCAAGGAGGTTAACTGGAGCGTGGCAGGAAGTAAAATGGACTGGAAGTTCCTGGGAACAGGATCCATTGATATTATGATAAAGGGGAAGATGTGTCCTAGGATGGTTGACACCGGGGCAGAAATTAATATTATAAACGGGGAAACCGCGGTAAAACTCGGGTTGGAAGTGGATGAGAATGATTGCGGGTTTCTCAACGGAGCCAGTGGCAAGACCGGATACACTGGTGTCGCATCAAATGTGGTCATAGAAATAGGAGGAGTCAAGGTGCGTACGTGTTTTTACGTCATGCCCAGCTTGGACCTTCCAATATTACTGGGAAGGTCGTTCCTGTGCAGATCTGAGGCACTCATTATGAACAAACACGACGGCACCATGTTCGTCATCCTGTGTGACCCTGTCTGTGGAAACTTTGAGGTGATCACCTGTAGGAACACGGGGCCTCACAGCTCAAAGAACAGACTCAATGCTGGATCCTACACATTCGAGGAGTCGGAGAATAGGAGGAGAGAACTAGAGTGGGAAGGAGAAGAAGAGGAGTCAGATGATGAAGAAGCTAAAGGGCTTGTATTGAGTCTAGCGAATATCAGTGATGTTGTAGAACTGGTATCGGCCTATAAGATGGCTGACGCGGATGCCATTAGAGCACTTGTTGAAAGAATTCAGGACGATCCGGAAGGAGGAAGGGTCGATCTCGTTTACCGGCCACCTCCTTCTACTCAGATAATAGTGCCGCATGCGCCAAATGCTCAAGCTGTCGGTCAGCATTTTTTAGGGGTGGGCTCAAGCAGGGCTCCAAAAGGAGGTACAAGACGGTAGATAAGAAGAGTCACCCTATGCCAGTTCTAGTGAATCAAGAAGAAGGGGTGTATTATGATCAGGAAAGAGAATTGATACAGCAAATGAGGGAAGGCATCCAGAACGGGCCTTGTCGTATCGACGATGAGACTGAGAAAAAACTAATAATAGGGGAACCTGACTTTCTGACAAGACAAGAGGAGGACTTGGTAAAAGAACTGATACGTGAAAAACATGGGGCTCATGCCTTCAATGATGATCAACGTGGGAGGCTGGATGTGGACAAAGATAGAAATGATTCATATTCATACTGTACCTCATGAGCCATGGAACGTCCGAGGAGCTAAGTATCCCAACCCTGAGGATCGCAGAAGGGTATTAGAGTACCTACATGGGAAGATTTGCACGGATGTGGCAGGGTACTCCAGTGGACCATATGCCTCTCCCTGGTTCTGTTTTGTAAAGCCAAATGGAGTTCTCAGATGGGTGCAAGACCTCCAATGACTGAACGCGGTAACTGTAAGGGATGCAGGAGGTTTACCCAATGCTGACCAGTTATCAGAAGTTTGTGCAGGTAGGTCGATTGTGTCCCTCATCGACCTCTACTCTGGATATGATCAGTTTCCGGTCTATCCAGCAGACCGTCCCATCACGGCGATGCACACGCCAAAGGAATTAGTCCATATGAATGTTGCGCCGCAAGGATGGACCAATGCTGTGGCCATGGTGCAACGGAGCATGATCAGGGTTATGCAGCCAATCAACCCTCAGATCACCGAGCCGTACATAGATGATCTTGTCGTCAAAGCGCCAATAGAGAAGGATGAGTCTGAAGTGGCTCCAGGGGTGAGAAAGTTTGTATGGGAACATGTTCAAGGGTTAAGAGAAGTCTTATCTCTACTAGAAGAGTACAACCTCACCGCCAGTGGTGTGAAGTCAAGACACTGCGTGAAAGAAGTAACCATTCTAGGATACATTTGCAATCAGCATGGTCGGCGCCCTGATAAGAAGAAGACCAATAAAATTCTGGAATGACCTACTCCTTTCAGAAATGTGAGTGAAGTCCGAAGTTTCCTTGGTATTTGTGGGTTATGGAGGAGATTCATAGAAAGATTTGCTAACAAAACAGAGCATCTAAGGAAGCTAGTCCGGAAAGATCAGGAATGGGAATGGGGAAACCATCAGGAGGAAGTGGTGGAAGAATTGAAGAAGGAGTTCAGGGAAGGAGGTCTGGTACTAGGGGTACCAGACTTTGATGCGACTATGGAAAGACCCTTCATAGTTGAAACTGACGCTGGACCAACCGCCTTGGGAGGCGTCTTGATTCAGGCAGACARTGAAGGAAAGGAGAGGCCGCTGAGGTTCGAAAGCAGGACACTAAACTCGGCAGAAAGGAACTACTCGCAGTTTAAAAAGGAAGCTTTGGCGGTCCAGCACTGCCTAAGGATCTTTAGGCACTACCTCTTTGGGAGGAGGTTTGTGCTCAGGATTGATCCTACGGTGCTTTTATACTCACTCAAAAACTTCTCGCCCTCAGATCCGACCATAGCCAGATGGCTCACCTATATATGGATGTTCGACTTCCAGCTGGAGCGGATCCCTGGGAACAAGAACAGGGCAGACGGCATGAGCAGAATTGAGTGGGGAAATCAAGGGGAATCTAATGAAGAAACGCCTCCGGTAGACGGATTTTTTGACGAAGGGGAAGACATGCGAACTCACGTGAACTGTTGGTTCATGTTTGTCGAGAGTAAGAAAATGAGGAGAGGAAATCCGATGTGGCATCCGCCTCCCGAATTTATGAGAGAACCTTCCCTAATACTCACACTATTAGAAGAGGAGGACTCTTGGGGCGAGAGAAACACGGAATGGATGATGAAGTTGGCTCTGGCAGAAAACTATAGGATAATGGATGAACCGCGAACGATCGAAGCAGGAGTCCAACAGGCAGACGAGCAGGTAGCCATGATGGGAAGGATGTACTACCTGACCAATTCACTATTACAAGTTCAAGCAAATGGTGAGGGAGGAATAGTGGAGGCTGATGAAATAATTATTGGTAATGATTATGAATTTGATGAAGAGAAGGAAGGAGAGTTCGAACAAGGAGAGATTTCAGAGGAATTGAGGGAAGAGGAGTATGATGGATTCTATTTAGAAATGGGGTTGCTCCTCTCAGGAGATAAAAGAGAGAGAGAAGTGAGTGAAAAGACTCTCAGGATGAGAGACCACTATGTGAAAGAGGTGGCCACTTGTTTATCAGGGATAAGAGAGGGCCGCCGCGACGTGTCGTATGTGGGAGGAATCGTCAGATTGACGTAGTAGCTGCATTTTACGATGAGATGGTCGGGGGACATCGGAGTTTCGCGGCTACTTACAAAAAGGCGATGGAGCTCTATTACTTGGAAGGGATGTTTGAGATGACGCAAAAATATTGTGAGTCATATGTACCCTGTCAAATTCGATCGCCTATCAGGTACAAGGAACCCCTGCATCCTAGATATATCAAGGAAGTAGGGGCGGTTGTTCACCTGGATCTACTGGCTATGCCACTAGGTCTTGGAGGATATAACTATATATTTGACGCCAGGGACATCCTTACAGGATTCGTTGATGGCAGAGCAATCAGGAACAAGACCGGAACAACGCTGGCAGATTGTATTAAGGAATATTATCTCAGATATCCTTTCGTATTGGAATTCACAATGGACAGGGGTCTGAGTTCACATGTGGGGAAGTGAAAGAATTGCTGAAGGAATTGGGGGTCAATGACAATTATATGACTCGGGCTCATCCACAGGCGAATGCACCAGTTGAGAGAGGCCTAGCACAATTACTAACTTACTGGCCAAATAGACCAGTGGGAAGCCGAATCTCTGGCCAAAGTTCCTAAGAACAGTGTTCTTTGTAGAGAACATTACTGTAAAAAGGACGACCGGGTATACACCGGCAACACTCTGGTATGGGCGTCACGGCACATTTCCTAATGAAAGCTTCCTGAAGACTTGGCGCAGGCAGGACCTGGAGAACAACTTAACTTTGGAGGAACTGCTAGTTCTAAGGGCAAGGCAGATCAGCGTCACTGAAGAAAGGGTGCATGAACATCCATGAACGTTGCAGATAGTAGAGGAAAGGATAAGGAAAGGTGAGACAAGCGACCTAGAGTAAGACTCGAACCTTTACAAGTTGGCGAGATAGTACTTCTCTACGATTCCTCGCTGGAAATGCAGTGGTCGCGAAAATTGGACAAACGGTGGCTAGGACCATTCAAAGTCAGGAGATAGGGACTTCATGGGGCATATGAGCTAGAAGAGATGGATGGGACTCCAAGGAAGGACTGGGTCTCAGGACCTAGACTGAAAAAATTCCAAGTCAGAGAAGAGGTAAGCTCAGTTACGATACGAAAACTTGGATAGATTGGGAAGGTATTTAGGCATGCATAGGTGAATCGGTTCCAGAACAGATATGTACCCAATTGCCCAAGATTGTGCTCATACATATATGAATATATACATGCGTATATATATATATATATATGTATGTATGTGTACATAAATGGATGCAGAGGGGTATAAGTGGGGATATGTGTGTGTATATACGCTCATGTATTTATATATGTATATATATATATGTATAAATGATATATATATATATATATATATATATATATATATATATATATATGTGTGTATGTGGACGTGTATGTAAGTACCCAATAAAGGGGGGGGCATTGTCAACTTGTGTTTAACCAGGAATGTTGCCTTGATCATAATCTGACCCTCGTCCCTTACCAATTGCTCCTTCTCTGTATGCAGGCGTGACCCTTGGAAAGAAGAGGCCATGACGCAGAAAGGAGCAATGGCAGGGACCTCTGGACTTGCCTTGAGAAAGGGAGGGCAGAGAAGGGAGCTGAGAGTCTCAAGGAACCTGGAAGAGCTGCCCATTTACAGGGCTGGAGACATGCTGAAAGTTTTCCTGCGAGACCTTGAGGAGTACGCGTTCAGGAGAGAATGGGGTGACATGGAAAGGATTGCGAACGTGAAAGGAGCAGGAATGTACAAAAGGAGGATTGAAGGAGTGGTGGCATGTTGCACAAGGTGGAAAGTATGCAAGGTGAGACTATGGAGAGACATGGACGAATTCCCAAGGGATGATGTGGAGGATGATTTAAGGTTTGATGGGACCAATCAGGAAGACTTTGTTGAGAGCTTGCAGCTGGCCGCTGAAAGGGGCGAATGGAGCGAGGAGGAAAAAGAAAGCAGTTGATCACAAGATCAGACAAAGGCGAAAAGGAGGAAGTAAGAGGAATTGTGGAAGAGAGTCGAACCTGGAAAAGGATAACGGCAGAATTGTGGATAGCCTACACCCAGGTCATGCAAGACCAGACAAGAAAGGAAAGGCTGCAAAAGAAGGGGTTATGGATTGGAAGAGGGGTGACTGAGCCACAGGGGAAGGAGGAAAAGAACGAAGAAGAAGATAATGTACCTCTGAAAGTGTTAAAGAACAAGGCAAGGATCTCCCCCAAGAGCAGCAGCAAGGAATCTGAGCAGGCTGAGGGAAATGAACAGGACGAGGAGGAGGCAGCAGAGGAGAGGAAAAAAAGCATGGGGGCCAGTATGGTACCAAGGAAGAAGAAACTTGGAAAGAGAAGGGCAATTAAGAGTGGAAGAAGAGAGATACAAGAAAGGGTGAGTGAAAAGGGGGAAGGAGTAGAGGAAGTTGGGGAAGGAAAGAAGGTCCAAGGAGGAGGCAAGGCTCCCAAAGTTAAGAGAACTGAGGGAAAGAGGCCGATTGGGAACAAGGAAGAGACAAGTGAGATAAGAAAGAAGGAAGATGAGAAGGATGGTCAGGTGGAGAAGTTGATAAGAGATATGGAAGAAATGAGGAAGGAAGTAAGGGAATTGAAGAAAGAGAAGGAGGAATTGCAAAAAAAAATGAGACAATTAAGGGTCTCCCTGAATGTGCAAAGCAGAGAACTGGAAAATGAAGTGGACACAAGAGCTAAGATGAAAATAAGGGTGGATGGTCTGGTTTCTGAGGTCAGTGTGCTAGGACAGGACTTGGACGATGAAATCTCAGAAAGAAAGAAGTTGGGACAAGAGTGGGAGGAAAGATGGGAAAAGATATTGAGAAGAATGAAAAAATCCAGATTGAGTCAACAGGGGAAAGAGAAGGAAGCCACAAAGATGGTGGGAAGAAAAGGGGGTGAAGAGAAAGGGGCACATACTGAGAAGAAGAAAGAGGAGCTTCCTGCACCCAAAAAGGAAAAGGGTGAGAGTGTGGCTATACCTCTGCCAGGACAAGGTAAAAGGCAAAGGGAATCCCAGTTGCACTCACCAAAGGTGACTAAAGAACAGGCTAAAACTTTAATCCAACCAGACATAAAGAAAATCAAGCCTAGCATGGTTGGACAGAGATGTTTCTTCTGCACTCAAGAAGGGCACCTCAAAAGCCAAATATGATAGTCATAAGAGATTGGTGACCGGTACAGGGCAGACCATTCTCAGGATACCTGAGGGAGGCAGGGTAGCACTTCACAAGATACCGGGACTGCCAGTTGATTTCTAGGTAGGAATAGGTAGATGTTTTGAGTAAACTATGACTTGAATCGGCTTAAAAAGACAGTTATGAAAGAGAGAAAGGTGTAAATTAGAGCAAGGGGATGTGTATTTTCTACTTCAGTAGGACATAAAAGACAGGAATGAAACAAGTTGTGTGCTTTTCTTCAGTCAGATGAGGAGACTTAGCATAGAAAGTAATATAGGAAATGACATGAGCAGTGTTTGAGGGATAGTAGAGGGGAATGGTGATCTGACTCTGTGACCTACTTGTATTTATATATATTATTCAGGGGAATGAGCTGGCGAACATGACACACTTGTCACATTGTGTGTGGGCCTTTGTCTTTGGTTGAGTCTCTGATAACCTAAGATCTCCCTTCGTCTATCACTACTAAGATTCTGTTGAGACCTAAAGAGGTGATAGAAGAATAGGCAGATCTGTATCTCATGTGAAAAGTTTGATGAGTTTATGAAGCTTCAAAAGTTGGATTGATTGTATATTTCCTGTTTGAAACCATGCTACGACATGGGTAGACTCTTTTGAGTCTTATTATTTCTGTTGCAGAATTTTTTTTCAAAAATCTTTATGAAACTGATGTTTTATTTTTGTGGATTATGACAAGCAAAGAGTCAATAAAAGTCTATTTTAAAAATAATGGTTATATATATATATATATATACATAATGGTTATATATATACAAAGTGACCCCGAGGTGCGTGCCTCACCAAGCTATGATCAAAGACTTGGAGGGCACAACCCTGAGTGGCAGTCTGACAAATGCTCAATTATTGGAAATCTCATTTATTTGGTTTATTTAAAAAACATCGTTCATCCACCTCAAGGGTTAACCTGAGGGCATAAATTACCAAGCCTATGGTGAAAATTTGGCATCGTTGGGACGTAACTCCCAGCGTGGGCTGCTGACCTAGCATAACCAGGCGACGGACCCTTCGACTATGGCCTAGAAGAGAAACTAGAGGGGTGGTCACCCCAATGAAAGGATCTATTCAGGTGGATGTCGAAGGGGTCGAGATTAGAAAATTTTAAAGATAGGATGAATATCCCCTCGTTGGGCAACCAACAAGGGTAACCACTGATAAGCAACAACGAGGTGGGCCGCAGCTCCGGTCTGATCAGCAGGACTGTGGTGGGTCAGGATGGAGACCGTTGTCCTCCTGTATTAGGCTTCGGGCAGGACGACAGACAACTTTGGATTATGATATCAAGAGTTGAATACCAAGGTCTCGGTTAGGACCCTCGTTTGACGTGTTGAGTTCGCACGCGGACACCGACCCTGAAAACAACAAACGAATACCTGGGCCAAAGACTAAGGGTGTAGGGGAAGGAAAGGTGCGTTGTCATACTTAACTATTTCATGTACTGTAGTACAGATCAAGTATCCCCACTTCGAGTTAAATTTATTTTATGTGGGAGACCCGGGTTAAAATCCCGGCAGTAATAATGAAAAGTAAGGTGACGGCGTCAATGCTGAAACCACATTTCATTCCAGGATTCGGATTTGATGATTTGCTTGTCGGAAAACATCTTTTATTTGCATATAGTTCTCCGGGCAACGAGGACGTCGCTTAATGGGGTCAGGGATACTGTCGGACCAAATACCCTTACAAGGGTATTTGGCCATGCTTTTGCATTCGACACGGTGACGGCGTCGGCTACCATGACAAAGCCAATCTAGAATGGAAAGGGTGTGCACGCTTGAGCGTGACACTCGAAACGAATTCCTCGGTCATTGAGACCAGGGCAAAATCGGTGAGAAAATTTCCTTAAGTATGCGCGCGCGTTGTTATGACGCACGCTGTGAAGATTGGGATCTGTAATAATACCCCTCGACCGAAGAGGTTGAGGGGTCGATAGGGTTGATGTTATGACAAGTAGATCTACGATGTACGATGAGACTCAATCATAAGTACATTAGTCAGAATAAATTAATGCGCGCGCGGTCGTACAACCGGAGCGATTATTGGCGTATGATTATCAGGGTTGAGGTAGCGCCCGATTGTTGACGTTTGCTCGAGCGATACCTTTATCCTTCATGTGCACAGTAAGCGCGCTTGGTACTTTAACTCAGCCTCCCGTAGGTAGAAAGGGAGTCGCCCTAGGGAGGTGACTTCCTGACCGCATGACTACCCTAGCGAGCGGTGCCTTCGTCCCTCTGCAGAGGGAGACACCGTTGCAAATTCTGATATCATCCGCACGGGGTCTAGACTGAGAATACTTGACCTAAAACCCACCTACCTAACAGTACCGGACCTCTTAAAATGTCAACTTTTGTTTTCTTCTGCTCGGCGGCCGGTTCCCCACGCATCTACCACTATTTGGGCGACACCGGCATACCTAACACTACAGTATTTCCCCGACACGACCCTTAATGTCGTGGCTAGATCTAAGTGTAGGCCTTTCGGGCCTTCCCTCCTACTAAGTGCCCTCACGGGTCGCACACACACTCAGGCCGACAAACGTTCAGACAGGCACACCAACCTGCAAGCTTACACACACACTAACTTAGGAAAAACGGGCTCAGGCCACGGGTTGGACTGAGCCCCACTACTGTTTATATACTAAGCTGCTCCCTTTTTACTCGAAGTGGGAGCTAGCCTAGTAGGTTAGGGTGCTGGACTGTCAAGCTCAAGGTGTAGGCATCGAGTCCAGCTATCGCCCGCTGAGCTAGCTCCCTTTTTAAAGGGAGTTCTACTTTTGTTTACCCGGACCGAGAGAGCCGGGGCTCGAACGCGTGTCTTCACAATTAGAATAGAGTAGTTGGTCGTTATAGTTGGATCGTTTTGAGACCCCTTTGTAGTACTGGCACGACGAGTGGAATAACGGGGTAGTTTGTCGTTAGATTCTTTCTTCTTTTTAAATTTGTTTATTTATTTATTTATTTATTTGATCTTACTAGATTTACTTTTATTCATATTTTCAGTTGACTTATTTTCCGTCCCGCGGCAGTTTCACTTCGATGAATCTGGCCGTGAAACTGAGACGGATTCAAGCAAACGGGGTAGGTAGTAGATTTGGTTTTGATTTCTTGTTCTTCATAATTTTGTTAAATTTTGTTGTTATTATTATTATTATTATTATTATTATTATTATTATTATTATTACTATTATTATTATTATTATTATTATTACTTTCTCTTGTACGAGATTTGGATACGTTTCGTCCCGTTGAATCTGTCGTGGATTCATTGAAAGATTTAGCTCAACCCGGTTCATGGTACACTTGCTGGGTGAGCCCCGACTGCAGCCCGTGCGATCCAGCGAGGAGCAGGGGAGAAGACTAGCGTGGTGGAGAAACGACTACGAATGGAAGGAGACGACCGCCACGCGACGGGCAAACGAAACTAGTGGTAGGAAAAGAGGAGAAAAGTGAAGCGGAGGGTGCACATAGAGAGAAGGGGATAGGAGAAAGATAGCAGGTGAAACAGAAGTGTGATTACCATAGAGCAAGGAGAAGAAACGGAGGGGAGTAGAAGGAGAAGGCGCGCAAGCGGGGAGCGAAGAGGAGAACGGTGGAGAGGGCGCGCGGTGGTAGTGAGGGGGAGATAGCGCGAGGAACCGAGAAGGAAGACTGCACAGAGAAGCGAGCGCACGCGGGAGAGGTAGCGCAAGCTGGCAAATAGGAGAAGCGGCCGCGCGGAGGAGGAAGAAGACGAACCAGGTGAAGAAGAAGAAGAAGAATAGTAGAAGAGAAGAGGAAGAAGAGGAAGGAGATAAGAGGGGGAGGAAAAGGAGAGAGACGAAGGGCGACTTACCTGACGTCCGCCTGGTTCGTCTGATGGGAAGCAAGCCGGTGTCTGTAGCGCCCCGTGCCGTGGTTGTGAGATCCTCGTGAAGAAACGGGGAAGGAGATGCACTTGCGATGACGGACTGACGACTTCGAGAGACAACGACGACGACGAGGGAGCGATATAGAGAAATAGGTAAGCATTTAACCTCATAGCCTACCTCATGGTATATCGATAGGAATATATATAAAAAAAATAAAATAAAAAAATAAAAAAATAAACCGAATCGAATGAATCTACATCTAAAACGTGGGTATGTACATTACCACGCCCTACATATGTGTGTGAGTGTGCATACGTGCGAGAGAGAGAGAGAGAGAGTTCTTCTTCTTTCTCTTCACAGTCCACCATCTCTTCTTCACCCTCTCCCTACCTTACTTCTCAGTATCTGCGAACTACGTGAGAGAGAGGGGAGAGAGTGGGAGAGGAGGAGAGAGAGAAAGAAAGAGAGAGAGCCTATAAGTCTCCAGCCCCACGACTCGCTGCACGCTACTTGGAACGATGGAATGAGTCAAATCAAAAAGTGGCAATGTTTATTTCCACCTTTCAGCGGAAGATTCCTTCCGTTTTACTTATCATATCGATAGACCGTAAGTGTGTGGGTATAAGCGTGTGTACGAGAGAGAGAGAGAGAGAGAGAGAGAGAGAGAGAGAGAGAGAGAGAGAGAGAGAGAGAGAGAGAGAGAGAGAGAGAG
>BFEA01000380.1:916570-930829 GCA_003427395.1 Chara braunii
GTGCGGTGCGGGGGCGATGCGGGGGCGAGGTTGCGGGGCCGGTGGCGGGCCTGCGGGGTTAGGCGGCGGGGTACCCAGGGCTGGGTGGCGGCGGGGGTCGTCCGGCGGTGGCGGGGTTGGATGGCCCCCGCGGCGGGGGTCCGGGGGCCGCAGCCTCACACCGGCTTTGCCCCCGAGGATCCCCGCTCGACAACGCTGACCATAACCAATATCTCCACTTGTCTTCACTCTCCCTTGTTCTCTTCTTTTAAGATCTTTGCCCCGGTTCTCCTTGTCTCTTCTTACATGCACACTCCCTGTCTACAAGGACCTACTCAGAATGTCTCTCGTTGATGTACTAACACTAACCCTGCTAATACTGCTACTAACGCTAGCTCTGTCTGGCACAGCTATGGCTTGCTGCCGCCCGCGCAACTTCTCTTCCTCTAGCGCAATTTCTTCTTCTGCCAACGCTTCCTTCCTGCACCTTAGCGCACAAGTGCCTCAGCACTTCCACACATCAATGCTCATGGAGATCTGCCTTGTACGGAGGCTGCCTCGTTTCTTATAGTGCTGGACTCCCCTCGTGATGTTTGAATTCAATCTTTGTTGGTCCTTTTCCCAGTCCCAGCCTCTGTGCTGTGTGCCACAGTTCCTTTTCCTCAGGGTCTACTGCTGCTGCAGCCTTCAGGCCTCAATTTCGGACTGCAAACCTGAATCTCGACTTCTTCTTTGACTGGAATCCTAAATGGGACTCAACCTTTTGACTTCCTTTTGAAAGGACACATCTGCTATACGTACAGAGAAATATTTTACACGAACAGACACCTATACAGGACGAACAGACACATACTGTACGTGCAAACACAACTTTTGCATGAACAGACATGGACTGCACATCCCCTGGATGAACAGTTGTGTTTAAACACTGCGACTATTCGTCTAGGGCACAACTTTTGACCTTTGACAATGATCTTTACTTTGTTAGGATGTGCCTTTTGACCCAAAGAACATACCTGTTGATCTGCTTTTCACGAGTTGGGGGTATTCTCAAACAGGGTCTGAATCGACTAAGCCCTTTTACTCTCGTCGACCTAGCTTCGAGGTCCTCTGAGAAATTCTCTACCGGTCAATAATATTAATTCCTCTTCTGGCTTTTTCATATGTAGACACAGTACGAGGTGCAGAATCCATTAGGTCTTCTCGTGTGAACTAGCGATCTTCACTTGGATCCTTATAAGCGAATCTCACCTTATACTGCCGCTGTGGTCTGCCTCTACGTCCAGTCTGAAAGGTACTTTCATCAACAATCTTATCCACGTCGTATTTCTCATCCATACTAAGAGGTATCGTTGATCTGCGATTGGGAAACAACTTATTTGTTACGCAAGGTAAGAGTTTCGAAGCGTGGAATACTGGATACGTATGTAGATGTAGAGGACTCTCTATAACATACGAAGAACCATCCACATCGCCAATCACATCGAGAACCTGCCAAGGTCCTTTGTAGGCTGGTAGTAACTTCTGGGAGATATTCTCTTCGGGAACAAACTCCTTAGACTTAACCCACATCAGATCACCTACAGCAAACTGAGAAGGTCTTCTGTGCTTATTTGCCTGTTCTATCATTTGATGTTGTGCCTTCACTATATTTTCTTTTACCTTTTCAATGTTTTTCTTATACTGGATAGCAAATTCACTGGTTCCTAGTGGAAGCTTATGCACTTGATCCGGGTTTAGCCGATCAATAGGTCTACGTGGACGCCATCCCAGATGCATCTCCATCGGAGTCTTGCATGTAAATAAATGAACAGAGTTATTGTAGGCGCTAACAACTTTGGGCAAATGTTTGTCCTAGTCAATCTAGTCAGGACGAACGTACATGCGCAACGTTTGCTGCAAAATCTTGTTCATTTGCTCAGTTTGCCCGTTAGTTTCAGGATGTCTGCCTGAAAACATAGTCAACTTAGAGCCATAGACGTTCATTAGCTCCTGCCATTGTTCACTTGTGAACCTTCTTTCTCTGTCACTCACGATTGTCAAGGGATGTCCATAGTCTTTCACCCAATGGTTAAAGAACTCCCGGATTACCAGTTTCGTTTTTGCTTCCACTAGTAAAGCTACGAAGACAACATACTTACCAAATCTGTCGACGATTACCATTACCTTTGTCTTCCCATTCCTGCTTTTTACTTTGGTGTCCATAAAGTCAATGGACAGAGAGTCTCCTGGACTTGTTGGAATAGGCAAAGGCTTAAGTAAACCAAAGGGAGGTTGTGTGGTGCTCTTATTTCTTTGGCACACTTGACAGCCCTGCACATACGCAATGCAGTCTGGTTTCATGAGAGGCCAGGTGTAGGAACGCAAAAGGTTTGCGTAAGTCTTCCTCCACCCAAAAATACCCTAGGTGTCTTGACATTCCCCTAAGATCAAACTCTTGATCTCTTCCACATTCCAAATGCAAAGCCTGTCATGCACATCAGTCTTTTCAAATAACAGTCCTTGCGTGATACGATAGTTAGGAAACTCTGTTGTCGCTTCTTGTACACGTTTAAGCATAACGCCATAGACAGGGTCGGTGGAATACGTATTTCTAATTTTCTCTTGTAGATCGGTGCCCATATCTAAATAGGTTACAACGACACTAAAGAAATTTGATCTTCGACTCAACGCGTTGGCAACAACGTTATACTTACCCTTAACTGGCTTTAGCTTAAAGTCATATTGATCAATCTCAGCGGCCCACCTCGTTAATTCACGTGTCATCCGGGTCTGTGTCTTAAGCCAGCGAAGTGTTTCATGATCCGAATATACCTTGAAGTGGCGTCCTAAGAGATAGTGTCACCAGTGATTCAAGGCTTCCCGGAGAGCATACAACTCTCTCTAATATGTAGAAGCGGCGACCTTCTCGTTAGGCAGTCGTCGGGACATAAACTCTACAGGTCTGTATCCATTTCCATCGTCTTGTTGGAGTACAACGCCTATCCCATACTGACTGGCGTCATTCGTAACAACAAAGGGCAAGGAAGGACCAACAACCTTTAAAACATGGTAGTTAATCAGACATTTCTTCAGACGTTTAAACTAGGTTGTACAGTCTGAATCCCACTTCCAGATAATTTCTTTTTTTACCAATCTACGAAGGGGCGCAACAATTATCGTGAAGTATCTAACAAACTTCCGATAACAGTTGGCTAGCCCAAGGAACGACCGCAAAGTGCGGGGGTTAGGCCAATCATGTATAGCTGCAATTTTCCTGTCTTCCGGTTTGATCCCATCACCATCAAGCACATGCCCCATATACAAAACCTGACGCTTAGCCCAATCACACTTCTTGGGGTTTAATTTCAAATTTGCTTCACGCAGCTTATTTAGCACAAGTCGAAGGTGCTCGCAATGTTCACTCAAGTTCTTACTAAAAATCAGAATATCGTCTAGATACACAACAACAAATTTATCAAGCCATTCGCGGAAAAGTTCATTCATCGTTCTTGGGAAGGTTGCGGGTGTATTAGTAAGACCAAAGGGCAACACCACGAACTGATAGTGCCCGTACCTTTTTCGAAAGACAGTCTTGTGTTGGTCTTTTGGTTCTACCTCAATCTGATGGTAGCCAGATTTCAGATCAATCTTAGTGAAGTACGTGCAACCATGAACTCTATCCAAAAGATCATCAATTATTGGTAATGGCTCAACATTTTTTACTGTTATATCGTTAAGTCTTCTATAATCAATGCACATGCGTATCCTGCCATCTTTCTTGGGTACAAATACTACAGGCGCACCATAGGGCGAGGAGCTAGGTCTTATTCACCATTTTTCCAGCTATTCATCAAACTGGGTTCGGAGTTTATCTAACTTTTTTGGTGACATTCGATATATAGGCCCCTTTGGAATCTGACTTTCTGGAATAATCTCAATGCGATGTTTGATAGGTCTTTCAACTACACCGCTCGGGGCTTTTGCCGCATCTGCGAATTCTTTCAGAATCTTATCAACTTTTGGGGGGTTAGTTTCTTCTTTGACTTCTTCCTCTTTCACTGGGCGCACATATGCAACAAATACTTGGTCATACAGATTATACCTTTTCACATGACGGGCGAACGCGGGGGTACTCATACAATAATGAGCTAAGCTGCTTTCTTTTCCTGATTCATGGTACAATCGAATTTTCTTTTTCCCACCTTGCAGACTAGGAAACCAACATTCGTGTTTCCTCAGCTTCATGTCTGCATCCGCAACTTCACCCCAATCCATACGTAAACGAATGTCAAAAGGAAGATTATCTTCCACCAAGAGAGTCAGAGAGTGGAGAACACGTTTCACCTTCCGCTCTGCTTCGAGCCGGAAGTATATCTTAACCCCCTCAACATATCTATCAATTACAAATACTGGACTATTTGCTAATTTACTTACTATGGGCTCATCCAATTGTTTAACTTTAAGCCCAAGACGCAACTTCTTTAATCCTTTCTTACTAATATAACTGTGTGTAGACCCACTGTCTATCATTCCTCCTATTCTTACTTTATTGACTTCAAGATCTACAATTATTAGTTGTCCTTTTTGTTTCTTCATCTCAGTCTAGCCTTGGCGACGAGCGGCCAACTCATCACCCATGCCAGCGAGGGATTCATCTAGAGAGATGCATACGCTTGCTACCTCTGGACAGTGCACTAGATGGGGACTGTCTACCTCTTCAGTTTCTGCCAATGGGACCTTCGAATGGGAGAATTTCTTTTTTCAACATCCAAAGTCCCTGTAGAGGCAACTGAAACCTCTACTGGCTGTTCTTTTTTGCCACCTTATAGTCAGGGCAATAAGGGATAATGTGGTCAGGGTCCCCACATTTAAGGCACCGGTCGGCAACTTTCCTTTCCTGCCAAACTTTTTCTGTAATTCCCAGTTTTTTTCAAGGTTCCCCTTCGGGTAGACCTGAATGAGGTGGGTATGGCTTATCCCATTTGTTATACCAGGTGCCTCTTCCTCTTCCCCAGGCAGAATTGGAACCACGGCCACTTTGCGAGGGACCATTTCCTCTTCCTCCCGCATAGTAGCTACCTTCGCCACCACCCCTCTGGGTGCCAAGTCCTCTTCCACCACGTTCGCGGCCACCTCTTCCTCGGTCACATCCTCTTCCTTGTCACCCTCCCCCGCGGGCTACAACGGCCACGTAGCTCCCCTCCTGAGCTACCAAACCGTTGGGTCCTTCCTCAAGACCATAATCTACTTGGTCCCAAGAAAGTGTTTCGACACCTCCTTCTTCAAAGGTCAGAAGGAGGTTGTCTTTCCCAGGTATTGACCTTGAGATAGTGCGGTTTTGCCATTTCTTTCCCGCTTGCAGATCTTTCCAGTAATGGCAATAGTTCGCTTCAGCCAAGAAGTCTGCATGATCTAATGCGATCTTGTTGAACTTCTCGTATGTCATATCCTCTTCCTTGGTGTGGGGATACAACTGAGTCCTGAGGGGGTCCGGTAGTCCGCATGCAAAACTATTTAGAATTTGAGCCAGGGTCAATCCATGCTCATTACATTGCAACAGTTCATCCATAGTTGTCTTAAGTGTTAAAGTACTTTTCCATTTCCTATCTAGGAGATTCGGTATCAATATCTCGGTTTTTCTGGCTAAGTTCTTGTCCTCAAACCGTTCTCTGACGGCTTTGAGAAAGTCTTCAATGCGGGTTTGTTGGGAATACTCTACCATGGAGCTGCAACCCGTTTCCTTTTGCAGGGAGATTGCAAAACTCATGGCATCTCCTCCCATACATGAACTTGCCATTAGCACTCGGTCCAAATACGGAATTCGTTGTTCGTAAACATAGGATTCGACTGTCGTAATCCAATGCAATACACTTTCGTCTTTCTTCCCTATGTATGTCCATGAAATCTTTACTTTAATTTTGTTGATTTGCCCTGCTCTTTCTTCTCGCTGCACACCCTGTCCTTTCTTGCCATCACCCCCATGATCCCCATCTTCGTCCCCATCTTCATATCCTCCACCTCCGCCGTTGTCTTTGACTATCTTTTCAATCACGGCTAGAGTAAAGGTCTGGGAGATCTGGTTGTCTAATTTTTCAATATATGATTTGACATGTTGATCGACGTCTTTGGCGGACTTTTCCAAGAAGGTATTCCGGATTCCTTCAAATTCATATTGGTGGGTCTCGACTTTCTACAAAGTTCTGTTTATAGCCGTGACATCTTGCTTTGTATGATGGACCGTTTCTGTCAACAAGGCAAATTTTTCTTCGATTGCAATCTGTTTGTTTTTTCGCTCTTGCAACTCTTTCTGCAACCTTGCTCCTTCTATTTGTAGTATTTTCCTTTCTTCTAATTCTTGTTTTTTTGCTGCTAACATTTTGCTATGCAATTCTGCACGTTTTTTTTTTAGCATAAGGTCCTTTTCTTCCTGTTCATCGATGGATGCCAACTTTGCAATGAACGTATCTCGTTCTTCTTCGGTTTCATGTATCCGGTCATTGGAGTATGCATGCTGGTCATACCATTCCAGCGGCTTGACATTAAGTCTTTCCCCCATCCGACTGCTCTCTCCTCTTCCAGCCCGCCATCCGATCAGCCTTTCGGCTCCTTCGTCACCCTCTTCTTCTTCTTCTTCAATAGTCTGTAACTCCTTTTTCAACTGCTGCTCTAACTTTTCTTTCATTTCCCTTTTCAATCTTTTTTCTTCCGTTTGGGCTTTCTTGTTTATCTCATCTTCTTTCTGTCTTTTTCTGTCTTCTTTCTCGTTCTTTTTCTTTGCTTGCCGACGATCGATTTCTGCTTGTTCAGCATGCGTGGGCCCCGGCTTAATTGTCCCTGAACGCATCATCATTCTGGATACTCTTCCAAAACCCAATGAGAAGAAAATACGGAACAGAGGGCCCAATAAAACAGAAAGGGCAATCAAGCCCTGCATCGGGTAGTCGTCCATGATGGGACTTTAGCACAGGGGTACCTCCGCTGGTCCCACCAGGTAAGACTCCCTACCGATCCTTAATTTAATCTAAGTGGATGGGAGAAAACAATTTCGCTCTGTTTTTTTTTTTTTGCAGACTCTGGATGCCACTGCTGTAATAACGAATTTCATATTTTCAATCTTTGAATATGCAATATGACTTTTTTTTTTTCACTTGCTGCCTGTCTTCAACTTCAGATATCGAACTAATCAAAATAGGTACTACACTTAATCCTTGTCAAAGGTCCACCTGGTTGTGAGTGTTTCACTTACTTTTATCTTTTTCCTAACCTTGTCTGTCCCTGTGCACAGGTACCAGCTGGAGTGTGTACTATGTCAGTTGTCTAGTCAACACTTTGATTACTAATTATCTCTGCCTAGTTTGATTATGCCTTGTACATATCTTGCAACTGACGTGGCAGTCTGCCACCAACCCCTAGTGCACCCCTATCTTCAGTACAGCGCAGATGTCAGATAAGAGGGACAGAAAAGATGACCAGACAAGATTCTAACCACTCTTCACTCTGACGTGACCAGACCCTTTGTTCCCAATCAACTGGACTACAGACCAAGTGACTCAATCCAACAGCAGCAGCAGTGACCCCAGAGAAGATGAGGAGTAGTGGTACAACACACACATCCAGCCAGGTAAGGGAATAAAATGTGCTTCTCTCTTTTGCAGTGACCGTCGATGAAGACTCCTTGTCGCTCCGCACTCCAATGCTCCACGCGAGGTAAGTTTCTCTCCTTCACCTCTTCCCGTTCGGCCTACTCCTCTCTCATATCCCAATCCACTTCTTCTCTCCTTACACCTTTACCATAGCCAGCATCTCTCTCTCTCGCCAGCTTCCCTCAAGCCAGCGCATCAGCGAGCGCAAAGAGTCTGGCTCCGATACCAAAATGCAAGAGACCCGACTGTTCACACTTGCTGGAGTGTCTCATTTGCATGCACACATGTCACCAAACGCAGATAGGATAGCTTCACACAAAGCTCAAAGTTGAGATGAGAGAAGAACCAAGTAGTGCAACTTATATAATCAAAAATCACGTTATACAAGAGTATCTCAAGTTCACGAGTCCAGCGCCCAAAGTATACAAGTCTCCCCTTCGTTCCAATATACATATAGAGCCCGACTTAGCCAGCGCTTGTTCCAGATCTCAAGAATGGCACCAACACGTAAGTTTCCACCATAACCAATGTCTCCACCTGTCTTTACTCTCCCTTGTTCTCTTCTCTCAAGATCTCTGCCCGGTTCTCCTTGTCTCTTCTTACATGCACACTCCCTGTCTACAAGGATCTACTCAGAATGCCTCTCGCTGATGTACTAACACTAACCCTGCTAATACTGCTACTAACACTAGCTCTGCCTGGCGCAGCTATGGCTTGCTGCAGCCCGCACAGCTTCCCTTCCTCTAACGCAGCTTCTTCTTCTGTCAGCGCTTCCTCCCTGCAAGGCCTGCACCTTAGCGCACAAGTGCCTCAACACTTCCACGCATCAATGCTCATGGAGATCTGCCTTGTGGGGAGGCTGCCTCGTTTCTTATAGTGCTGGCCTCCACTGGCGAGGTTTGTATTCAGTCTTTGTTGGTCCTTTTCCCAGTCCCAACCTCTGTGTTGTGTGCCAGAGTTCCTTTTCCTCAGGGTCCACTGCTGCTGCGACCTGCAGGCCTCAATTTCGGACTGCAAACCTGAATCTGGACTTCTTCTTTGACTGGAATCCTGACTGGGACTCAACCTTTTAACTTCCTTTTGAAAGGACACATTTGCTATACGTACAGAGATAATTTTACATGAACAGACACCTATACTGCACTAACAGACACATACTGTACGTACAGACACAACTTTTGCATGAACAGACATGGACTGCACATCCCCTGGATGAACAGTTGTGTTTTAACACTGCGACTGTTCGTCCAGGGCACAACTTTTGACCTTTGACAATGATCTTTACTTCGTTAGGATGTGCCTTTTGACCCAAAGAACATACCTGCTGATCTGCTTTTCATGAGTTCGGGGTATTCTCAAACAGGGTCTAAATCGGGTAAACGCCCTTTTACAACGAAAGCCCTTGATTTTTTTTTTATTTTTATTTTTTTGGGTATTGCGTAGCATTCGTCAGCAGGTGTGTCCGACTCTCGGCTAAAGTTTTTTTTTTTAGGGCCCGAATCAGCCTCAGAATGCCCTACACGGCCGACGAATGCTACGCATAAACCATTTTTTTATTTTTTTTTCAAAAAAAAAAAATTCCAATCGATAAAAAAAAGAAAAAAAATGGGCAGGTGCCCGTTTACATTACCCACGCGTGTGTGCAAAAAAAATATACCACCACCAGCCAAAAAAAAGAAAAAAATGGAGTTCACGCACTCCGTGAACTCTGACCGTTCACGTTTTCGTGAACGATGCCCATCCCGCGTTCACCAAGGCTGTGAACGGTGAACGGGGGTATGGCACTACTGCCAGCTCAGCCGGAGTTGTCGGCGCCTCCACTTCGTTGAAGTGGTGTTGGACGAAGGATGTGTAGAGAAAGGCCCCCGGTACGTGTGCCAGAACACATGGCGCCAGATCCGCAATGGCCCGTACAACCCGTCGCCACATCGTGCGATTCTCGAGACCCATCATCAGCAGATGGGTCCCGGTATACGGCCTTCGCTCCCTCTTGAGCACCGCGATGACGAGGAAATGGTACATTACATTCGGTTGTTGGCCGGCCTCGTAGATGAGCGTTCTTGCTAGTCTGGTCACAACGTATCCTTCAAATGGCGGCTCCATATATGGCTCCCATCCAGGATCAGGATGCGGGGCCCCCTCGATTGCTTCTAGGCTGATTGTTGCAGGTTCCACCTTGAACGAGATATTCGTCGGGTGGACCGTCTGGCTCGGAGGAACTGCTAAGGTCAATGACCGGGGCACGTCTGGGTGGCTGGTGGAAGCAGAAAGGTCCTGCGAGGATGGGGGGTCTGGGTGCGGGATATGGTACTCCTCCCATTCCTCCTCGTCCTGTTGGTGCTGACGGCCCGGCTCCATCAAGATTGACGTCGGGAAGAAGTGGCGATAGTGGTGTCGGCTCCGGAGGGTTTCCGCACGTTAGAAATCTGCTTGACCCGGCCGCTTCTCTCGGCGGAGGTCCCTTGATTGGTGTCGCCTTGCTCTCTGGGACGGGATCTGGCTTCCACACCCGCTCGACCTCGTCCACCTCTTCTTCGGGTCCCACTCGGCTTCCTTGCGCCTCCGGTGATGGCTAGCGACGTCTCTTCTTGGGCGTCTTCCTGAGGGTCCTTGGAGCTGCTGGCTTGGGATAAGATGAGGGAGGCCGCAGCGACTTCCGATCAGTGATGCTAACCACCTTTTCTTCCTCTCACACGATATAGTCCTGTATCACTACCACATGGTAGGATCGACGAGGAGCCGATGCTGTTCGCAGCCAGAGTTGGAGATCTTCCTCCTCCCTGGCGATCATCACTTGTGCGATAGACAACAACTCAATGTGGATGAGCTCCAACAGTCCTGGCCTGCTTGTTCCGATCTCCCCGAACGGGTACAATGCCACCGTACCCTCCTTCTTCTCCGGCTTGGGTCGCGAAATGACGTAGTACACGTGCAGATTCTCAACGATATTGTGATCATTGTATGATACAACAAACCGGAATATGCCCAGCACCACCGATCAGTACAGTGCCCAGTGGAATTCCCACGCGCCCTCATTGGCTTGCGGCAGCGGCTCCATGTCTTCCAGCTCCATCAGGTACTATGAGAAGTTGCACATGGGGTAGGGGCTCTCTGTGAGTTGATAGGGGAGGGTGGTGTAAGAAAAGAAGGGAGGCATTTAGTATGAGGGAGGGGGAATGGCTTGGATGTTGAGGGGTTCAGCAGGCGCGAGAAGCACAGGCAGCTGAGGCACTAGTGTCAGTGGTCCACCCGGCACCCGTCTTAGCAGCGCGTGGTAAGGCGTGAATCGATAGCCCCTTCCCTGCACACGCGCCACCGATCTCGCCACCTGCACCTCGTACTCTCGCAGGAAGTTCCACACCGGTTATCGGTGCCCATCGTCAAGGAGCGTCAAATCGCCAATGAACATGGCGACGTTGTGCACAAAATTGGCGGTCACCTGAAGCGCACGGAACTCGATGAAGACCCTGGTGGTTTCCTGGTCAGGCAGCTGCGTAATGTTCACGTATATTCCCGCGTATATCACTCGTTCGCTTAGGAGCGAGTATGTGGCGAGATCTGCAATGCTGGGCCCGGGCACATTCACTTGTTGGACGTCGTATCGTAGTTGCCGATCATCATTGAATCAATGCCGCAAGAGATAATTCGCGATCGACGTTTGAAAATGCTCCACTGGCTCATTCCCTTGCTGGTGCTGGCTCATCCTACGCGATCGAGTCCTCAACCTCAAACAACGAAGCGGATTGGAAGGAGGAAGAAGAAGAAGCAGGGGAGGACAAGGAAACACATGGAGAAGGCATGGACGGGGCCGAAGCCCGCTCGCGATCCAGTGATGGCTGGAATAGACGAAGGGCAGCAGCGTGGCGAGTCAACGGTCTGGCCTGCGTGCTGTGTCGGGGGATCAGCTTCACCAGTGCTGGCCTTGTGTGCCAACTTCCGTCACCTCGTAAATGCCAGTGCAGCGAGGATGGATCTTGGAGGAGCGCGCAAATTTCCATACTTGCACTAGATCCCCGATCTTATAGCGGGGCAGGGGACCAGCGGAGGCATGTCGGTTTTCGTAATCTCTTATCTGCCGTCAGTGCGTCAGATCCACGGCCCTCTGTCGCTTTCGGGCTAACGTGTGGTAGGCCCTAGCCATCAGATCCATGTAATGCTCGACCTTTTCTCGATGTTGAGCCCGAGTCGCTCTAACTTCCGTACCCACTCGAGGTTACAACTGCACCCTAGGGATACTATTGGTTCTCAGTTGAAATGGGGACACCCCTGTACTGCCATGTGGGGTAGCCCGATATACGGCTAAGATGTGGTCAACTATAACAGGCCAGGGCCTACCTGACCTGGTATCTCCTGTAGTGATGTTCCGTCTAAGGGCAGTTTTAATCATTCGATTGGCGTTCTCTACGAGCCCGTTGGCCTGTGGCCCGTGCCCTGGGGAGTACAAAATCTTAACGTCGGCCTTTACGAGATGTCGCTCTACCTCCCTTTGGCATTCTGACTCGTTATCCATGTGGACCTCTTCTACGTCCAAATATATGCATAAAAAGCGATTAATATACCAGGCCACTTCTTGCGAGTTTCGACTAGTCATAGGATAGGCCTCGATCCATTTGGAGAAATGATCGACGGCCACTAGAAGGACACTGAGCTCACCCTGATTGACTGGGGCTCTCGGTACGTTGATATCCGTCGTATCAATGCTAACTCGTTGGAAGGGGTGTTCTCCCCTAGTCGGTACCATTGTTCGGGGCATCTATGTGGGCGCCTTATCGGCCACACAGGCCGGGCAATTCTGGACGATGTATCTGACATCTTCCTGAATTCCCCACCAATACCATTCGTTTTCCTCTATAGCTTTTCCGTGTACTTGACCACGAAATGGACCGCATCCTCTTCGTGGGCAGCTCGTGTCCAAAAGAACCTAGCGAGAGGGTGTGGAACCGTCAGCCAACTAGACACACTATCATCATTACCTTTTCGTTTTTGCAAAGCTTACTCCTGCCAACGATAATCATGAGCCCGTTCCATGACTCGCCGACGTTCCGCCTTGGTAAGCTCCGTCAGCGGGTCTTCCTTAAGTCTCCCCAACAGGAGAGGATCCATCCAGACCTCTGCTCTACGGACATTTGGCAAAAATCCGTTCTTTGTCCTAGCCTCTGTATACCGTTTCTCTGTGGGAACTTGGATACTTGGCAAAAATCCGTTCTTTGTCCTAGCCTCTGTATACCGTTTCTCTGTGGGAACTTGGTTCGACCGACAGTTGTGACAGTTCCGGTCCTTCTCGTTCCGGTACCTAACGCAATACCCGTGGGACCAAGCCACGCAACATTGGCTGCATCGTACCCATGAGATAAAACTAGGTCCTCCGGGGTGTGAATCTCCCCCGTCCAATATCATAGGCAACGTGCAAAAAAAGCAGGAATGCAGGGATAGGCCAAAAGTAGAGTGAGGGTTAGACGAGTGGGTCGAAGGGTCGGGGCCCGGGGGAAGATTAAGGGGTGGCCTCTGCTTCAAGAGGGGTCTCCATCTCGTGCCTCAATGCTTCTCTTGCGTATGACGTGTACTTCTCCGTAGCGAGGCTCCGTCGGAGACGAAGCTTCCTTCCACGGAATGATCCGTTCGTTCGTCGGGCACTTCTTCGGTGGCTGGAGGCCAGTCAGTCCGTCCGCGTTTCCGAACTTGCCGTGTTGTTTTGTTGTGCGGTGGCGGATGTCGAAGTCGTAATCTTGCAGCCTCACTGCCCACCTTCCCAAGGTTCCCGTATAATCCATGTTGTTATGTAAGGACAACAACGGCTGATGATCCATTACGAGAACGAACTTCTGGCTATGGAGGTCCAGTCGAAAATGCTGCATTCCCCACACCACCGCCAAACACTCGGACTTGCAAGCTTCGTGATTTCATTGCGCCTGGCTCAGGGTCCTCGATGCGTGTTCGATGACGTGCTCCTTCCCGTTGTGTAACCGTGTGAACGTGCCGAACGCGCATTCACGTTCAAACGCGCGCGTTCATACGGGTCGGGGCCACGTTCAATCACGTTCAATCGCGCTACGCGCCACATGGCACGAAAAAATTGAACGCGACCTCGCGCCCGTGCGCGCGCGTCGGGGGCGTGGGGATGGTAAGCCTCGTTGGTCGAAAACCATACATGATAAAAACACCCCCCGGAGGCCCACCCCCTTACCCCGTCACCCCCCCCAAACACCGCCCTCCGCCCATACCAACCCCCATCCTCACCCCCCCCTCTCCCCGCCCCCACTTACAACCCCCCACCTGCGCCATTGAAGGTTCCTGGGGTCCGCGCCTGGGGCAGTGGGCATTGCTTATGGGCCGCCAGTTTGGGGGGGTTATTACGGAGGGTCATGCGGGGGATAGGTGTGGGCGGGGCTACGAAACACCCTCGGCGTCGACCAAGGGCGGCCGAATCCGCGGACGCGGCCAGGCCGCCGACCCCGCGGACACGTCCGCGCGGCCGCGCAACTTTGCGGCTGCGTTGCGGCCACTGGGGAGGGGGGTTGGGGATTTGGGAAGCGCCATGGGGTGGTGCAACCCCAGCCCTACCCCGTCAAACAAAAAAACATTTTTTTGGGTGGGGGGGTTTGGCTGTGAGTGCAAATAATTGTAAAAAAAAAAAAAAACGCATTTTTTTTTTTTC
>BFEA01000380.1:952952-963907 GCA_003427395.1 Chara braunii
CAGGGCCAGTGAGAGTCAAGCCCTCAGGTTGGTTCCTGGGATTTAACCAAAATTGCGCTCCTAATTAGATTGCAGGCTCAGATCACGGACGTGTGCCAGCCAAAGAGACTGTGTGCTGTGTGTGTGTGTGTGTGCGAGTGTGAGCGTGTGTGTGTGTGTGTGTGTGTGAGAGAGAGAGAGAGAGAGAGAGAGAGAGAGAGAGAGAGAGAGAGAGAGAGGGTGAGAGGGAGAGTCACAGAGAGAGAGAATGGGTGTGTGAACGGGCGAGGGAGAAAGTAGGGAAGAGACCAAGCGTGTGAATAAGCGCACAACTTTTYCCGCGAATAACGAAATAACTCTCGATTATCGCGAGGTGTATGGGCGACAATCATTATTAAACTTTCGATCTCATTGCCATTTTCTTTGTCCATTTGATATTGGAAGGAATTGGTCACAGCGAAGATATGTGTTTACATCCTAGAATCAATAAAAGCTTGATTGAGCCTTGCTTCCCTCTCCAACCTATCGGGAAAACCGAAAATGCTGCCTGAGTTCGGTCTTCAAAAAGGAACGTGACAGGTGACCAAAACATAAACTGGCACCCTACTGGTCGTTGAGGACCTCGGAAGCGGGCGCAGCGAGTGACAGGCGCTGTTGCCCTTGGCTTCAGCGAACGGTAGGCGCCCCTCCCCGGGTTTCCTCCCAACAACGGTGCCTGATGTGGCACCACCGGCCCCACAGTCGTGTGAACCACCAAAGTCTGAGGCGCCTCCTGTCTGTCTCCGTCATGCATGTCGATCACCTCCTCTCTGGGTATAACCTCACTATCGACCTGTGCACGATGACCCCCCCAAACGTGGACACCAGATCAGCCTGAACTGGCACCTCCACCTCGCTAACATCAACGTCCCCCGCGACATCCTCCTCCCCCCCTGGTGGTCGGTGCTATCCCCTATGGCTGTGTCGATGACCGAACATCATCAATGCCCACTGACTGACCCGTCTGTATGTCCTCCAGACCGGGGGACATGTGCATGGCACCCTCAACCAAACTCGTGGGCAGGGGCATGCCCACGGCCTCATGCAAAGTGTCCTCGGGCCTCTGCTCGTCACGAGGAGGCTGGTCAGGCACCACACGTGGATCCTCGGGGGGTGCGAACCCAGTCTCGTGCGACCCTTGCTCAACATCCCCTCCCATCCTCAACGCCTCGGCTGTAGCTGCCTCCCCCTGTGTCCCATCACGATCCCCTGTCGACGGATCTATGTGGACAGTTGTCTCTACGTCAAGGGGCATCGAGGTAAATATCCCCAGCTATCTTTGTCGCTCCTCAACCGCAAGACGGCCAACTCCTGCATCTTGGGGTCCCCTCGTGCCATGAGGCAAAATCGAGGACTGTCAAGCCTATCCAGCCTCTCTGCAGATGTCTCTCCAGGGGGTGTGGGGTCCTCATCTTCCTCTGCCTCAGGTGGTGATGACACCAACTCTCCATGCATGGCAGGGGAGAGACTCTCCAGATGCAGGGCGTTGATCTGTCCCAAAAAGGCTTGCATGCCGACACCAATGTCCCCCCGAGACTCGCTCTCTCCCGGGGGCATTCCCAAATCACCAAAGTCACTAAAACCTCCTCCACCGCCCGTCGACAACCCCCCGTCACGAACACCCCTAAGAGGGTCCCCGTCAACTGCCGCAGCAACCTCGACATCGCCTCCGCCTGCCGCCAACGCACCACCATCCCGACCTGTCAACCCCTCTCTATCTCCACCACCTGCTAGTCTCTCCTCTAATCGTTGTCTCGGGCCCTTCACCAATCTACGCAGTCCACCATCGGGGGGTGAGCCTCGCTACAGCTCCTCCGACGCAGGGGATGCCATGCCACTACGAACATGTGCACGACGTTGGCCTGGGATGCCTCTGCCACAACCCGACTCTGCCGCCCTCGAAGGTATAAATCCATGCACTCTCTGCGTGTTGGCAGACTGTAGGCCAGGTGACACAGACCTTTGTCGCTCAACAGGTCTCCCATAACGACCCCAGAACTCCTCCTCGCCCTGCAAATCATCTCCACCGAACAAGTCATCCCCGCTAGTCCGTCTACGAACGTCCTCTGGGTCGCTCCACTCATCAGCCTCTTGTGCGGCAGGAGTGACAGTAGTGGCCCCCGCTTGCTCATCCTCCTCCTCCTGACCCTCGTAATCGTTGTCCTCGTCTCGAGGGTACGGGCACAATGTGGCAGCTCGAGTCCCAAAAACCTTTGCAACCTCACCCGGAGGAGTTCTCAACCCACACGGGTCTTACTTCCATGAACGTCTTTGACTCTCTAGCTCATGTAACGTCCTGTTGTCGTCCGTCCCCTTCCACGAGGGGCGAGTCCCAATGCCTCCCTCCACGTCGAAACAAGGACTCATCGAGAGTCCACGGCAGCGCAAACCCGCGGCTTGCCCGCTGATGAGAGAGAAGGTGGACGTTGGCTGAGATCTCAACCAACTTCGCAACCTTCTCAAACTCGATCGGGTTACGCTTCTTTGTGCGTACACCCTCGTGAACGACCCAATTCCTCTTTGTAGGAGATGAGCACATCCACATGTACATGACACGAAGAGCGATGACCTGCGACTACGGGGCGCACTGTCCCCACTTCAACCACAAGCAACCAGCCTCGTACGTCTCCACGTCATCCGTGCACCTCTGTGCCTCTATGTCTCCATCCCTCCCTCCCCACTCAATCCCCCCCTGCATGTGTGAAAGTCGCGCGCACATGCGGTCTCGTACTCGGGGCTCGCTACACTAAACCCGGTCTGCGACAGGATATACACCTCTTCCTCCCTCACTAGGCTCACGTCGTAGTCATTGACTACGCCCTCGTAGTACCTCAAGTCTCGCCGGCTAGGACAGAGAAGGTGAGCAGCGGCGCGCGCCAGCTCCAACATGTGAGCGCACCGAGCCTGCACCTTCTACACAATGAAGTATGCAGAATCCACCGAAAGTGCGCGAACCTCCTATGCCACCTCGCGCGTCACATCCTGCGTCCACTGAACAACCCGTGACATGTGCAGCCTTCCACGGTCCAACCTGCGCAATAAGGATGCCCATGGAATCCCATCAAGGGCTATGTCGAACCTGCCACTTGACCCACCTAGCCAATTGCCGAATGGAACGGTCCCAAGGGACCATGCCCCAACTATCATTGTCCATCGTCCTCTCCAATGTTGACCTCACTGCCAGCAAACGCTCCATCATTGCGAACACGGATGCAAAATGTGTCTCGCACAGATAAATGAAACTCATTTGCGTGCTCTCCCCCCTGAAGATATGAAGAGCGGCATTGCGCTCCTTAATGAAGCGCACCACCGCTCTCCCCCGCACGTTGATGTCCTTGGACCATGAGCTCGAACCGCCAATGTCTGACAAAATCTTGTTGTAGACATGCACTGCGCAGGGGATCCACGTTGTCGCGCGCAGCGGTCCCACACCCATACGCAGAGTAGTTTTTGGTGTCGGACCTCACGGTCGTGTCACGCAGGAGTTCACATTTTGTTACTTTATGCAATACCAACTCCGACCGTGCGCGCGTGCTATACCTCTCGCGACTCCCTACGACAGGTTAGGGATCCCGCGAGGTACAACATACCTCCACCTGCGGGAGCTGTCACCATCCCTTAGGTGGGCGTATCCCTGCTGAGCTACTGACCCACGTGCGAAGGCTTTTACATGCAATTGCAGAGGTAGGCCAGCCGAGGGTGTTTTCTCGATCGTCGTAGCATAGGCATACGCGCGGTAGAACGCCTTAAGACTGACCCGTATGTCGAGCCCTCAGATGCTAACTCTCCGGACCGACTATCTTATCAGGTCGACTTCTCATACAGTCTTCCACGCTTAGCTAACTATGACAATGACTCTATGTCCCCTTTGTTGACCTTATGCAAATGTCAGAGTCAAGCCCTAGTAGTCTCTCGTTCTTCCCAAAAGAAGTCCCAGACAAACGACTTCCTAGATACCGACCAACCTCCTATCTCACTCACAGATATGTGTATAAGTATGTGTATAATATCAGGGGAGCTGAATGAGCGGTGGACCTCACTTTCACAGTTGTTGTGTTCTGCTGTCCGAGTATCCCAGGTGATCCCAAACTCAGAAGACAAATCAATGTTCCACACCTGTGCAGATGCACGAACCACATACAAGCATACAGATGCAGACACAGAATGCGCTACACGCATCAACCTTTAATCCATTCATAGCATGCCACTCGCGCCCCAAACCCTTGAAAACAACATTCCTTCCTAACCCTGACTCTACTTTACCTCAGCCCCACACATTTTTTGAAGACTCCTGAGTGTGATTTGGACAATTTAGGCATAGATACAGGGGGAAGATTTATCTGTTCCCTTCTTAGGTCTTGTCTTAGGTGTGGGTGTCAAGCCATGGTGGAAGTTGAGTCGGAGTTCTACCGACCTGTTATCCAGAGATAACAGAATTGTTGTTCTTACGGATCTCCCTGTAAGTTCTCCGAAGTGTCGAAACCTGTTGACACAACACAGTCCAAAAGAAACTTAACATCTCTCTTGAAGGATTTGGTGTCTGACTTCTATCCTTAACTAAATGTTTGGGTTGTTGCCCTTTCGCTTTAGGTAGAGAATAACAGTTCACTTCCTTTTTACTGTCACGGCAATTCTCCATACTCTTTTTCACTATCTCATTCTTATCCCTTTTGGGATTATCCTATCTGAGGTCCCTTTCCTTCTCCCAACACACATGATCACATCATCCCTTTTTCACTATCTCATTCTTATCCCTTTTGGGATTATCCTATCTGAGGTCCCTTTCCTTCTCCCAACACACATGATCACATCATCAATCCAACTTGTGGAAAGAATCTCATGGAAAGGAATCAGATGAATGGATAACCCTTCTCTAAGGCAAGATCTTGCTTATCCCCTTTCAGTAGAATCAGAAATAGTTAGTTAGGAATGAACAATGCAGATTGTGGGAAAAGTTAGCGGTGGTATGGCAGACCATTCAGGATATATGATATATCCACTTGTTACTGGAGCTTTGTTGGACAAAGGCAACTCAGTGGGCCTTGACCCCTGTGTGCCAAACACATTTTTGTGGTAGGCTTATCCTATGGCTAGCCACTGATAAGGCAGGTGTCCCTGAAACCTCACAACTTCTTATATCGGACTAGTCACTGATAAGACAGGATTCCCCTGCTACTCTTATCACTGACTAACCCTCTATAAGGTGGGTGTCCAAGGATCCTTACTACTCTTATCACTGACTAAGCCCTAGGATGTTCATTGATAAGGCAGGTGTCCTTGAAACCTCACAATTTATTATATCGGACTAGTCACTGATAAGACATGATTCCCCTGCCACTCTTATCACTGGCTAACCCTCAATAAGGTGGGTGTCCAAGGGTCCTCGCTTACTCTTACCACTTAATGAATGTTAGGTTTGATCAATGATAAGGCAGGTGTCCTTGAAACCTCACAACTCTTATGTCAGACTAGTCACTGATAAGACAGGATTCCCCTGCCATACTTATCAGTGGCTAGCCCTCTATAAGGCGGGTGTCCAAGCATCCTGTTCTTACCACTGACCAAATGTAAAGCTCACCGGAGTTAAGGCAGGTTGTCCCTGCTATTCTTACCTCCACACGAGTCTTATCGACGGATCAAGTTATTGCCTTTGATGACATTCGAGCCCTGAATCGTTGTTAGTTTGAGAACTTATGCTCGGATCAGGCGTATGACAAGAAATAACTGCCACCAATCATCACCGTTGCATTCAATCACAACAAGCTGAACCAAAGAATACCCATCATCATTAGGTGACGTATAGAGAGAAGAATATGAGTAATCGATCCCCTTTGCATCCACATCCCCAAAGAACACCCACATAGCAAGATCGTTGTACCCTTGTTGCTAACATAGTCATAGGTAGCAGCCTAAGGTTACAGCTTTAGGGTTTAGGGTTTAGGGTTTATGTTGAAGTACACATACCTCGCTGTTCCCTGCCTCCAGAGTTTCACCTGAACTCCGACAGAGCTCCCGCAATCGCCCTGTCACTGGTCATATACAACTCATGCAATCGATTGCTGGGCTCTTAAGGTTAACTGAGGTAAGGATTAACTCAACGGGGATCAGACCCTAATCAACAAGTCGAGGGGCATGTATCTGAGAGGACCGCACAAAGACAAGTATGGAGGAGGATGGAGGAGGTGGGCACCATGATAGCATCTCCCTCCTCTCCAATGCCCCATACTTTTCTTTTATGGTTCTGTATGATGCCTAATGATAACAATAACGACATAAAATAATAATAATAATAATAATAATAATAATAATAATAATAATAATAATAATAATAATAATAATAATAATAAAAGATAAGATAGTAATAACAATAACAATAATAATAATAACAGTAATCAAGTAATTACCGGAAAGGATAAAATAACGGTAATTTGATTCGACACCTGGTATCCATGAACTTCATAGGTATGAACCTGACCAGGAATATAGTCAGATTCAGTTTTCTTTTGGTCATGGTTGTGGTACACCGCCCTTAACAGGGTATCTTCCAATTCGTTGCACCTCATCAAGTTGTTGGTTTATACACACAACACACTCCCATCCAACTAGGATCTGTCCTAGATACCCCATATTCATACCTGCGTACACACACATCTGCACTCACGCTTATTGCTCCGTATGCTCTGCCATGGTCACCGGCGATCCACTGTCATGACCCACACAACTTATTGCCCATGCTTGGATGTGCCACTTCTTGATGACCCCAACCTCTCGTTGCAAGTGCCCAAAGAGTACCGACCTCTTTTAGGAATTTCTAGGGTGAGGCCTCTTTATTTCGCTTGACGTGCAGTATTGCCTAAGACCTATCACGGAAACCGCTGGGGTAAAGGCCCTTCTTGCGGACTCTTCAAGCCTTCCTTTGCCTAAATAATAAAATAATAATAATAATAACAATAATGATAATATGAATAATAATAATAATAATAATAGTGATGATAATAATAATAATGTCAACAACATAAGGCCAGGGATAAAGCAATCGGACTTATTGGCATGAGGTGAGATCCCCTTTAAAAGCCAAGGAGTCTTATATTGTTCGGAAAGCAGTTATGCAACGATATTACCAAGGAGAGCAAAACACTGATCCGTGTGTTTAACGAAAGCATACTCTTGCCTTCACCATCGTATGCCTCTAGGCCTACCCTCCTATCTGGTACTTGACGCCCATGCTGTGATGACAGAGCTCCTATCAGCCTATGAGTTGACAACGCACTTGCTGACGTTAGCAGCCGAAAGTAGTATAGAAGATGTCAACCCTGGCTGACCATTACCAAGACCAGGTACGTTACCGTCTCTTCCTGTATACCTTGGCGTGTCCATGCTTTGGGCGTCATCGTAACTGTATTTTCACCACATTCGTGCGAGTGTCACCTTGTCTGTGTTGTTTGTCACAGAGTCTGTGTGTCTGTCACAACGTATGCATGTCTGTCACAGCGTCTGCATTGTCTATCACAGTGTCTGCATGTGTGTGACTATGTTTTCATTGTGTCTGTACGCGTGTCACAGTGTGACGGTGTCTTTGCTGTGTACGTATGCGCATCACAGTGTGACCGTGTCTGTGTGTTTACCGTGTGTTCTGTGACTGTGTATGCTCGTCACAGCGGGCGCCACAGCGCCTGTGTGACCGTGCATGCATGTCACAGCCCACGTCACAGCGCCTGTGTGACCGTGCATCCGTGAATGTACAACCGCGTCACTTTGTGCGTGGGTGACAAAGTGTGCGTGTGACTGCGTTATTAAGTATGACCGTGTGAGACTCGTGTTTTCTGTGTAGGACTTGTGGGTGACTGTGTCACAATGTCTCTGTCTGCCTGTTTGGCAGTTTGTCTGTAGGTCTCTCTTTTTTCTTTTCTGGTAGCATGATGCGCACGGGATGTCCAGTGTGACCTCGTGTGCGCGAAACAAAATGTTGTCGGGCGTTGTTGCGCCATAGCCTTTGGGTGTGAGCTGGTTACCAATCTGTGTTCTCATCAGCCATACCTCTAAGCTTTGTGTTTTTGGTGTTTGCAGTTAGTCCGACGTAAAGCCCGTTTCTTATGTATGTAAGGCGAGAATGAGGGCAACTGACAATGATAACAAGAATAATAATAATAATAATAAATAATAATAAATAATAATAATAAAAAAATAATAATAAATAATAATAATAAAAAAATAATAATAATAAAAAACAATAATAATAATAATAATAAATAATAATAATAAATAATAATAATAAATAATAATAATAATAAATAATAATAATAATAGAATAATCCGATGAAGGTTACCAGTAGTGAACTTCAGACATCAACAGCATCCTACACAGGCGACAGAGTGGCACTACTAGTCTCACCAGATAGGAGCACATCAAAAGTTCATACTTGACAATGCTGGTATAGTCTCATTGTCATTAGCACAGGATCGATGTCGACATCCTACCTGTGTACAGTATCTGTGTCGACCCTTCGACTTGAATCCGTGACCCGTTTATTTGTAACAGTTGGTAGGCTATCTTAGGACCGTAGGTCTGTAGGGGTTCGAACTGTAGACTTGTAGTATAGAAGTCTCAATGAAGTCCCGAAGTCTTTAGCTGTGGCCTTCTAGACGGTCGGCAAGTGGGCAAGCAGTCAAGCGGCGAGTCTATTGTTGGACTAGACTGTAGTGAAGTCATAATATGACCCCGGTAGGATAGTAGTGAGTCCACAGTCAGTCAGCGGTAGGATCAACCAGTCCCAGTCTGGTTCAGCAAGTACCCGGGGTTGTGTGCACTTCGGGCCAGGGAAATGGGCCTGACCAATGACCTGTAGAAGTATAATCAAGAGGCAGCGCCCGACCATTCATCCATTTCTGCGGGAGCCATGCGAAAGCGTTGTTACAGCGGCTTGTGCAACGCTAGTCTGCGCCCTGAGAGTGCAGAGTGTACGACATCTAGGATGATCCGGTGTATGTGATCAGCTAGTTGTTTGGGCGCTGAGTCACCCTGGCCATTCGGAAGTGTACTCCTGTCCGGATGCCGTATCTCTGAGTTCCGAGTGGGCGCACGTCGCCAGTTTGCCGTGCTGCTGTTTACATGCATGTAAGTGTGACTGAGAACGAGATTGATTGCAATCAATAATAATAATAATAATAATAATAATAATAATAATAATAATAATAATAATAATAATAATAATAAAGATCATGATAATGATAATAAGGCAAGAAAATGAGGAATAGCAAGATGACAATATTCAGATTGCCCAATTCTCGTCGATAACCAGGGTGCATCACAATGTTCAGAAAGCAGCATTGCACCGTATAACACCAATGAAGGTTTATAGTACTGAAACTAGTGTCCAGGAGAGTATTACTCTATCCACATCAACACAAGAGTCTAGTCCCTTCACTCCCCTACTAGGTGCTCGGCGCCCAGCCTACTCCTACCCAGCTACTACAGGCTACAAAAAGACAATGCAACAGTTGACATCTGCGGCAACCCGTACCACTTGAAGGTGTCACTCGTGCAGACCATCGTTAATACAAGGTAAGTGCCCTCACATCACCTTCATCATCATCACCGACCCAATGTTGGCACCCTACCTGGCGTTTCGGTATGCAGACTACAGGTGGCGGGCCCTATCTAGCTTATACTGCACTGCCACAGGCGACATCAACAGTTTCGTGAGTAGGGGCAGATCTTGGTCAATACGGTTCGCCTCAAGCACCCGGTATGTCTCTCATTATCCCTCACAACCCTCCACAGATGCCACGTGCACCCACGGATCACACATATAATAATAATAATAATAATAATAATAATAATAATAATAATAATAATAATAATAATAACAATAATAGTAATATCATAGTGATAATGCATGTATACGAGCTATCTTCCACGCTGGGTGCAGTCGAAGAGAGGGTGCGTTGCATCCGGGTTGGCAATCAGTCTCCTTCCTCCTATTGAGGTGAGTGTTATCTCTCCTTTACCCTTTTCTCCCTCTCTCTCTCTCACATATTCACGCTCCTACGTTCATACCTACACACACACAAATGTGGTAGTGTATACCCCCATGTTGTCACGTGTCACAGTCTCATAATAGACAGTCTAGCACAACCCTTACTCATACACAGATGAAGAGAAGGGGATCAGACGAAGAGACGGGGAGCGGAGATTGGGAACGTCGTCAACACTAAGTCTTCGGTACAGATTCCTCGTTCCAATTTCTCAATCCCAAATGTCGAATCTGAATCCCAACATCGTCAAGTCCCAAAGTCACGAATCTCTCCTTCTCTCTCGTTCTCCCTCTCTACGTTCTTCCCAAACTCTTCGTCCACCGGTAAAAAGGAGCCACTGAAACGTTCTCGGACCGTGCGAAAGAGTCCAAGGCCGTGGGTCTGAATCACATGGCGATCCTGACCAGCTTGGCAAGGTAGCAATTACCGCCTTGGATCTGGCCCCATTTACATGACCAACAAGGATGCTTCCCAGCTCGACTGACCATCGTCCACGTGTCTGCCACCTCGTCAAAGCGAATGTGACAGAAGCTAGATCACTTCTCGCGCAAGCTATGACAGAATGCCTTCGCAGACCTATTACCAGCCTGCGGCTCTGACAACGAGCTATCTATCCATCGTGCACCTCTAACATGCCCAGGAGTACTGTATGGCTCTGCATAACGACATCCTTATTTTTGCCATGTGTCTGTCTCCCATGCATCCTAGATTTGCGGGACATATCGCTGACAGTATTGGCCATTTGTGAGGCGCGGCGAGTGTATCTTCCCGTCAAAACTGGAAAGATTCACTCGACATTTTCTCATGTGTTGAGCAGCGGAGTTGAGCCCACAACTTCTTTCTCTCTCTCTCTCTCTCTCTCTCTCTCTCTCTCTCTCTCTCTCTCTCTCTCTCTCTCTCTC
>BFEA01000380.1:964017-974873 GCA_003427395.1 Chara braunii
GCAGATACTGAGAAGTCAGGTAGGGAGAGGGTGAAGAAGAGATGGTGGACTATGAAGAGGAAGAAGAAGAACTCTGTCTCTCTCACTCACATACACACACCCACACGACTGACATTCCACGGGCGAGCGGGATCGAAAGCCTGACGACGGGCGAGCAGCGGCGAAGGAGCGATATTATCCGGCGCAAATGTACATTTTCCGTATTGTAGTGGGAGATTCATTCGGTTTAACTCCCATTGATGCAAGTAGCACGAAGCTCGCCGCCCGATCCATGTACACCTACTCACATACGCACCCACACACATACATACACACATACACACACACACACACACACACACACACACACACACACACATGAGTTCATAATTGACATCGCTCAAATAGTCCCACCATCATCATCGAAGAACTAGCGTTGATCATCCTATCTGGTGCTCAGCGCCCAGACTACACGTGGCAGATCCCATCTAGCCTATACTACGAAGCCGAAAGATGACATCAACAGCATTCCCGAAGTACGAGCATATGTCGGCCGCCGTCTTTCTGCCTCGATCACCAGGTATGTCTCTCTTATCACTCACAACCTCGGCCCCACACACAGATGCCACGTGTCTCCATCTCTCCTTCTCTCCTTCTCTCCTCTCTCTCCTTTTTTCTCTCTCCTCCCCTTTTCAATCTCTCTTCTTACTTGATCTCTCCTCCCTTTCTCAGTCTCTCTTCTCTCTTACTACGTGTACGCGTGCTGCATACAGTAAAGGTGCAGACCAGAACAAGAACCGACCTCTCATGCACAGTATGAGGTAGCGTAGCGAAGACTTAGTTACCAATGATCCGATCAATCAGCACCGCAATACAGCCCCGTCGTACATCATCATCGTTTCCGTGGTGTGAAGGGGCCTGGCGCTCACACAGGAAGATGCGCCGGTCCCGCCATACACAGACGAAGAGGAGGGGTCAGACGAAAGGAGGGGGGAGATGGGAATGTCGTTAATCACCAAGTCTTCGCTACAAGTCCCAGATAATCCCTCGTCGAATGTCTGACTCCCATGTCATGCCCGGATCCTATGTTGTTAAGTCCCGAGTCACAACTCTCCCCCTTCTCTCGTAGTCTGCAGATGCCGTGAAGTCAGATGTTTGAGAGGGGGGAGAAGAAGATCGTGGACTGAGAGGAGGAAGAAGAAGAATTCTCTCTCCCTCTCTCACATACACACACATTCCATCGATAGGATGAGCAAAAACGGAATGAATCTTCCGCCGAAACGTGGAAACGTACACTGTCACTTCTTGATTTGCTCATTCTACTGATCCAAGTATCTTGCGGCGAGCTGCTGGTAGGAAACCTGTAGGCTTTCACACATCCACACACACACATATACATACGAGTGCACGGGTGGCCATCTTGCTGACGAGTCAGGACGATGGCGTGACAGCAGGCGAGCCCGAGCGACGGTGTCTATTCCCATGCTGCAGCTGGAGATTCGATCGATTTTGCTCGGCGCATCATCGGAGGTGGCGCAAGGTTGCATCGAGGTAGGATTACACACACTCTCACTCACACCCGGATACACACGCATATCCATGATGATGCATGTATCACTATTCTAGCGGTAGATTCGTCGATCCTTGCTCGTTTCTGGCTAATGMCCAATGCCCCGGCCTATTCTACTCGACTATCCTACAATTCAGCCGTATTCACTTGACAGGCTCGCTTCGATCCTGGAAGATCAACGTACATGATGTCAACCCGACGGTTGACCTTCTCCTCACGCGCAAGGTACGTATCCCGCCTCCCTCATCAGACCTTGAGACTCATGCTCGCGCCCCTTTTTTCATCCCTCTATTTCACAATCGTCTTCTTCTCCGCCGCATTCTCTCTTCTCCCTTGCGATACTTTCTCTCTTTCTCGCACATACACTCATGTATACTCGCACGCACGCACACACACGTGTGATGTACAGTCCCACGTTGTAGTGTTACATACATTTTTTATTTATTTATTTATTTATCTATTTAATTATTTATTTAATCACGCTATCGATGGGGTAGCGTTAGGCTAGTCGTGGGGTAAGAAACTTACCCCTTTCCTTTCTCTTCTCCCCGTCGTCGTCTTCGCCCGGTCGACTAGTTACTCCCCTTCTCTCCAACACGATCTGCCGCGTTGCGCCTCATGTCGAAGGCATGGCGTGGGAGTCGACCGTCACCAAGTTGATCGGGTAAGTCTCCCTCTTCACCCTTTTCTCATCCTCTCCTTCTTTTTCTTTTTYTTCTTCTTCTTCCCCTTTCTTTGCTTCCCCCGCTATTTCCCTCTTCTCCCTCTAAATGATAAGGTTCAATGATCCTTCACATCACCCCCAGCGGCAACCACCTAGATTAATGTGATCCAAACACTTCATTGGACTATTCAATCGGTAGGAGTGACGACGGCGTGTACAAAGGGCACGGACGTAATCAGCGCGAGCTGATGACTCGTGCCTACTAGGCATTTTCTCGTTAAGGACCGGTAATTACAACAGTCTATCCATATTAATAAATAAAATATATATGTATATAAAATAAACAATAATAAATAATAGTAGAAATAGCAATATAATAATAACAATATTAGTAATAAGTAAGTCATAATAAATGCATTCTAGCTACCCCTATAGTCAGATACAGTCATATTGGTCTTTTCATGACGGCTACGATGATGGTCAGGAATCTCTCTCTCTCTGTCGTAGTCTGTTGATACTGAGAAGTCAGGCGGCGAGAGGGTGAGAGAGAGATGGACTTAGAAGAGGAAGAAGAAGAACCATCTCTCTTTCTCTCTCTCTTCCTCTCCCTCACACACACACACACACACACACTTCTCACGCACGCACTCACGCACACACACACTCACACACACATGTAAGTGCAGTAATGCACACTTCCTTGTCCTACCGGTAGATTCATTGGATTCTGCCCATCCCATTGGCAGAAGTAGTCGGGTCGTAGCGTGATCGTCACGCATTCGCGCACACGTACGAGCACACACCCACATCTCCATCGATACTCACCTACACATACTCACATAGGTAGCGTGGTAGTATTCATCCAACCGAGGGAAGCATCGGCGATTGGTCGCGAGATTGGAAACTTACCCGTTCTCAATCTCCCGCTTCATCGTCGTCCTCGTTGTAGTCAGCGTCGCCGTCATCGTCATTGCCGCACCTCGCTCAGGTAAGTATTATCCTCCTCCTTTATCCCTTCTCCTTCTTCTCTCTCCCCTTCCTCTTCTTCTTCCTCTTTCCCCTCTTCGTGATAAGGTTTTGATGAACTTTTCAAAGCACCCTTGGCGAACAAACTGCCGAGATCACCGCAGTCCAGACACCTCACCGGATCCCAATCGTAGGAGCGACGGCGGTGTATACAAAGCGCAGGGACGTAATCAACGCGAGCTGATGACTCGCGTTTACTAGGCATTCCTCGTTCAAGATCGATAATTCTCTCCCGTCGCGTTGAATCCCCTTCCTTTCTCTTCCTTCTCCTACTCTCTCCTCCTCCACCTTCTCCTTCTTCTACTTGTCGTCGCGCTTGTCTGACTGCACGTGCTTCTTCCTCGCGCTACCTCTCCACGTGATTCTCGCTTTTTTTCCTACTCTCCCGATGTGTCCAGGTTGTGCCCCCGGTTTTCGAGCTCCGTGAGCACATGGCGTCGATGTCCAGGCCCCCCGTCACTCACGATCTTGGCCAGTTCGTTGGCTGTGTTACCAACTGCATCCGCCCTGTTTTCCGTGGTAGATTCGTAAAAACGAATCCACCAAGAAGATCACGGACGAAATTCGAAAGAAAGAAAACTAATAAATGGAAAACGAAATCTAACTAATAAACACAAAAGAAAAGAAATCAAAGAAAACAAAAGAATCTATCCACTAACCACCTTGCCTTGCCAAGTGGCATGCCTTGTTTTCAAACGGGGCTAACTGTAATCTAGTGAACCTACCTAACTCGGATTTTTAGGTCGCGGGTTCGAGCCCCCACTAACTCAACCGATTGAAGACTAAAATAAAGCTCCTCGTAAAAGGGAACTAGTTTTGGTGGTTGGGCAGATTCGATCCCCGGGTCTATCGCATGATAGCTTTGCACCAATACCTACTGAGCTAGCTCCCACTTCGAAAAGTAAAGGAGCCGCTCTGGTATTTATAGAGCTCCGGCTCAGCCCAACTAGCGGCATGAGCCTATTTCGAAGTTTGTGTGTGTGTATGCGTGCCGGTCCGCACGCCTGTCGGTTTGAATATGTGTGTGTGTGTGTGGCCTGCAAGGGTACTTGGCTGCTTGGGAGGCCCAGCAGACCGGTACTTACCTATAACCGTGACATCGAGGGTCGTGGCCGGGAAAACACTCAAATGGCAGGAAAAGAAGCCCACGACATCTTAGAGTAGCCGAAAACACTCAAGTAGCAGGTAGGTCGGTACCTCACTAAGTAGAGGTAGATGCAACGAGTACTTGACTCGGAGGCCGAGTAGGGAAAGACAAAAACCGAAATTTTCAGAACCCCCAGTACTAGAAGGAAGACAGGCACCGGACCAAGTCTCAGTGCGTGTCATAGTCCTACCTGACACAATCATCAGTCCAACTGACCCTTCGACCTCTTCCGTCGAGGGGCATTACTACCGATCCTAATCACCACGGCGCGCGTTATAGTAACGCGCGCACACACTTACCAAAATTTTCTCACCGATTTTTGCCCCGGCCTCAGTGGCCGAGGAATTTTGCTCCCAGTGTCACGCCAAGCGTGCACACCCCTCTTGTTTCCAGACAGGCTACGTCATGGTAGCTGACGTCGTCATCGTGCCGAATGCAAAGACATGGCAAAATACCCTTGTAAGGGTATTTTGTCCGATAACGTGATTCGCCCATGCTCTGGCATCTACTCAAGCCTTTGGAGCATGTTCGCCGCGACGACGTAAGCCGAGGCAGAGTCGGTGCAGATTGCGTTCACCCACCTAGGAGGGAAGTCGTCGAACACCTTGATCAAGCGCACCAAAACATCAGGCGCTCGGTCTCGCTCACCCTCCCTATTCATCGTCTGGACCATCATCACCCCACGTGATCCGCCGACAAGAAAGTTAACGATGGGTCTAGCATCGCGTGACTTCCTGCCGTCCGACATGATGGTATTCCCCATGACATAGAAAGGAGCATTGACCTCCGCGAGATCAGCTGCCACATCGTCCGCCGTGCGGACAACTATCTCAATGTCAGCAATCTCATTCTCCGAAGGCCACAAAACCTTCACTGGCCCCAGCAAGTCCTTGAAGTGTCGGACAAGGTCCTTCCACGGCTCGCTCCGGAAGACATTGAACGGCAGACACTGACTGTAGACAAACCTCAAGAACCTCTTCTTGAACTTCATCTTCCATTGTGACGAGTATGACTCCATGATCGTATTTTGTCTCAACCTCTTCTGTGCTCCCGGCCTCGACCCTCCTCTCTATCCTTTCTCTTCCCCGTAGACGGTCCCGCCTCGTCCGCACCCACATGCACCTGTGTGCGAGCCGACACGTGTGCATCCTTAAAGTATTGGCCTTGCTGCCCCCCCGGCTCACTCACAACGCCCTTCCCTCGCTCCGTCCCTGACCGGGCCTGACGGCCCCGCCCGGGCACCCTCCTCCACGACATTGTCCACGTCGACCACGTCCTCGTCATCCCTCATCTCTCCCAACCCTCCCTCGTCCCTGCGTGGATCCATCGCAGGCGCGGGATCGTGAAGCTCCTCAAACCGAAGCATCCGCTCAAGGATCTTCCCGTCCAGCTTGTAGTCGGTGTTGTAATGTATGTCCACAAGCGCCTCGCCGGTCACTGTCTGACATCCCTTCCTCTGCTTGAAATGGCGCCCCGCCACGTACTGGTTGCCCTGGAACTCATGGCCGCAAAATAGGCACTTCAACATGTGATTCCCACGGAACCTCTCGTCGAGATTCTGACCCACGCGGATGTACTTGTAGATGCATCACTTCTTTTGTGCCTTGCGGTTCTCATCCTCCCCGGCATCCTCGAAAACTCGTGCCTGACTACGTCCCATCGTGGTCGTCCGCCGAGTGCCAAGGTCTTTCCCATACAATCCCAACCCGCACAAGGGCCCTCAGTTGCACCGCAAACCAGCCACCAATGACCCACCGACCCAGGGTCCAGGTCCGGGCGCAGCATCCACCACAAAGGAGTAGGTAAGGCTGTTTACGTCCAATACTACGAAATGCGACATTTGTCATCCTTCCTACCACCTTGAATTTTTCTTCGTCAACGGAGACAAGGTGATCTCCTTCCGCTAGCGGGATCAGATTTTTCTTCTTCCTGCCCGTTCCACGACCCTCAGAGAGATCGCTAGGACCGCGGCCCTTGAGTTGACAATAGCATTGTACGGAATTCCCCAGACTTCTATATCGCATTTCACTAATTTTTACAGAATGGCCTTAATGCGCAGAAAATTGTCGTCTTTTCGGATTAGTCTTAACTGTATCTGATCCGAGGTGTTGGGGCCATCGGGCTTGTCTTCTTGGATGGGGGTCTTCCCTTCGATGGCCGCTTGCTTAGCAAGAGCAAACCGTTTCCGGTTCGCCTTGCAATGCTGCAACATTCGTTCATTCGCCTGTTCCGATGTGGATAGCATGTGTCCAATGGGCAGGGGAATTTGGTGGTCCAGGGCTCGGATGATGTTCAGGACATCAATCTCTCCCGTAACAAAGGCAGGACCACCCGACTCCATTTCTCCAGGAGACGGTCTCCACTCCGTTATTTCACGTTGTTCGTTCGCGGGGCAGATAGTTCCGATCATTCCCAATCCTGGGTAACCCAGGGAGATGTATTGATCGAGCGAGATAAGTTCCTCAACTTCCTCGGTAGTGACTATCGCACTCCCTCCTCCCTCCACTTCTTCCACCATTGTGCCCACCCTCCCTGGTCCGTTGGCCACAGGTGTTGCTGCCACAGGGGTTGCTCCCACCTGGACTTGCGTCGAACGGTTGGGACGATCTCGGGCTATATGGCCGGGTTGGTGACACGTGTAACATATGCCTAGATTAGCCGCCGCACTGCCCACAGTTTGGACAGGGGCTGCTCCCTGTGCCATGCGTGCAGCTCTAACAGCGACGGGGCGCATCGACCTCATCAAGGATTCTATTTGGGCATTATGCTCATGCTGTTCTTTCCTGCTTTCTTGCATCAAGCTAACTAGCGTTCGAGTTAATTCCAGTATTGTATTTGATTCGCTTGGCTTCGAAGAGGTATCAGGGGGAGGTGTAGGTGTGACCATCATAGGCAGTCATGTGGTTGTGTCCGGTATCGACCTCTTAACTCCAACCTTCTCTAGATAGGTGACGCGGCCATAGACGAAGCCCATGTTCTCAAATTTGTTTTGTGGTGCAGCTAACTCGGCCTTCCCCCTAGCCAATTATGAGGAATCCGCTTCCTTAGCGTGGTCTTCTCCTTCTAGGAAGCTAGCGACAAACTTTCTCTCCATCTCTTCAGCAGCATCCATGATCTGCTGCATGGTATGATTGATGGGGGAGAACTGCTTTCGCAATTTCGCCCTAATTGCACGGCTGCGAAGCCCACCGATAAACAAATCCCTTCCTACCTCCTCGCCTCACTCTGACTTAACGAACAACCTATAAAACCTACTTCAATATTCAGTGACGGGTTTGAGGGGCTTCTGAACTCGATCTTTAATCATAAAGAAGGTCTGTTCATGATGGATACAAATCGAATCAGTGTAAGAAGTCCCTCTCAAAGGTCGGGAGATCTACCCACGCGTAAGTGTTGAACCAATGGTGTGCATCCCCTCCCAACCGGGCGGGGATGTTGATCCTAGCTTCGTCATTGTCGTATTGCTGCGCACACAGTGTGGCTAGCCATGCTCCGGCCAGATGATGTGCGGGATCGAAAAGGCACAGATCGGGCGGGGCCGCAGGTGCGAGAACTCGAGGGGCCAGAGCCCCGCTAGCATTTGGTGTCGGGTGGGCGTTCATATTGGCCGCCTTGATCTGCCGACCTACTCCTAGTTACTAACTTACTATAGGGTCGCGTCGTGGAGCGTTCCTCTACCTAGGTCGTCCTTTGTTCGCCAGATCGCTCTTCGCAACTTACTCTCTTCGTCGTTCCTAAGCTTGCCACGTGCCGACTCCGATACCAACCTCACGCGCGGCGTGACTTCCTGATCGGAGTGGGAGTGGGCCTGGGAGTGCGAAAAGGGGGTGTGCCAAGGGTTTTCGGAAAGTGTGGGCGGAATCCTAAGTCGAAACTAAGATCTCCTGTGACAAGTTTCAGGGATATGAAGGCAAGAGGGTAGGCGCGGGTCGAAGTCTTGTTTTATGCTTCGGAGGGCGGAGCTACCGCCTTCGTTGGTTCCGTTGTCTGGGTCGAACTCGTATCTGGTGTACCGCCGGGACGCTATGGCTATCTCGCTGGCTGATCACCTGTCGACGTCTTACATCGCAGGTCTCGGAATTCAACGTGGTCGGCCTCAGCCGAAGGTTGTGCGCCCGTCCTTCTTCCTCCGAGCGAGTGCGCCGGATGAAGTCGGAGCCGGATGAAGTCGGAGCCTCGGAGGCTCGGTAATCGTGGTCTTGCAGGCACTCTGAACACGGGGGTTGGGCTACGAATCCCCCTCAGCGACGGCCATCCGCGGACAAGTCTGCAGCCACGGCCTAGGCCGCGACCCCGCGGACGTGTCCACGCGGTCGTGCAACTTTGCGGCCGCATGGCGGCCAGTGGGGAGGGGGGCTTGGGATTTGGGAACCGCCATGGGGCGGCGCAACCCCAGCCCCACCCCCTCAAACAAAACAAAAAAAAAAAAAAAAACTAATTTTTGGTTGGGGGGGGTTGGGCGAGTGAAGGTATTTCGGGAAAAAAAAAAAAAAAAGCACTTTTTTTTTTTTTTTTTCGTTGATTGATTGATTGATTGATTGATTGATTGATTGATTGATTGATTGATTGATTGGCCCCACAGGCGCACACACACACACACACACACACACAGGTAGGATTGTATATTTCCATGTTCTAGCGAAAGATTCATTCGATTTTGCTTTTTTCTTTTTTCGTTGATTGATTGATTGATTGATTGATTGACTGGTGGGGGCGGGGTCGCCCCCCCACCCCCAACAGGCCCACACACACACACACACACACAAGGTATTGTATATTTCCATGTTCTAGCGGAAGATTCATTCGATTTTGCTTTTTTTTTTTTTTGTTGATTGATTGATTGAGTGGTGGGGGAGGGGTCGCCCCACCCCCCCGCCACCCAGCACGCGCCCACACACACACACACACACACACACTCACACACACACACTCACACACACACACTCACACATGACAATCCCGCACTCGGACGAAGGTGCAGTGCAGCGCACACACACACACACACACACACACACACACAGAATCAGTTTTATGTCTGTCATTCTTTTCTTTTGTTGTTTGTCCTCTTTCTGATTTTTTCTAAGTTTTTTTGTGTGCCCGTCTAAGCACCCTTAGGTAGTGCCAAACTGTCGGTGGTTCCTCGTTTGGAGTGCCAGCTGCACTCATAGTGGGGGGCTCGGTTCAGGATGTTTGTGTTGCCTGTAGGTGATGACGGATGCTCGTCGAAGTGTCTTCTTGGCTCAGTGGGTGGTGGGAACCAACAGTCTGTGGAGTTCACCCGTGATGTGAGTAGGAGATGTGCTGCTTTGCTCCGTGTTGGATGTGTGGACGACCCCGTCTGCGCTCTACCACTGCCTTGCTGCCCGTTCCGCTTGCCTCGCAGGTTGTTCTTGGCATGCTGCTGTCTTCGCTGTGTGGTGTGGCTGGGTTGTGGTGTTGCCTTGTGCTTCGCTGCTTCGTTGCCTGTCCGCCCGCCCGCTGGTCGTGCCTTCCAGGTCCTTTGCTTGAGCGCCCTGTAGTTCGGTTACCGTGTTGGGGTTGCCTTGTGCTCCTTAGCATGGTCGCTCTGCTGTTGGTTCGCTTGTCCTCTCGTCCCTTGCAATGTGGTTGTCTTGGTAGTGTTGCCTCGTGCTTCACTGCTTGGGTGCCCTGTTGTGAGTTCGGCTGCCGTGTTATTCCCTGCAGTCGTTTTTGGCGTTGTGCAGCCGTGTTGCCTCTACTGTGTTGCCTGGTGCTTCACAGGGTTGCTGCCCGCTGCTATGTTCCTCTTGGGGACAGTCTGCCTTCAACAAGGGTCAAAGGGTTCATGACCCAAACCATCAAATACGGGGATTCCGCAGATTGTCGAGGGTTCAGCCTCCTGATGAGTCGGTGCAACTCCGACGAAACAATCTTTCATCATCTGCTTATTTATTTTTTTTAGTCTTTGCCTGGTTTATACTTGTATTTTTTTCGGGTGTTGTTGTTACATTGTCGTTGTTTGTCTGGTTGTTGTTTCCTTGGCTGCCTTACCCTATTTGTTTGCCCATCCGTCTACCTCATGCTTTTCACCTAGTGTGCTTTGTTGTTGTGTGTCGTTTGTCTGCCCACCCGCCACCCCCATGCCCTCCAGCCTATATGCTTTGCTGCTTTGTTTGTTCGCTGTGCGGCATGTTGTCTGTCCGCCCACCCSCCTCCCCCTTGCCCTCCAACCTTCGCCCTTTGTTGATGCCGCATGCCTTTTTTTCCTCGCTGTCTTTTTTCTGCCTTCTCTTAGGTGTTGCGTATTGTTTGTTTCAGCTTAAGGCTCAGTGCCCTCGGGCTCTAGCCGCTGTGTCCTTTTAGGGAAGTCATTGAGGTCGTGCATACCCAGTAGAATGGAATATTCGCTTGGATCATGGTGTGATTCGTTTAATGCTGTGATGTCTGTTTTATTGACATTATGTATGTTGTGTCTTATATAAACGCGGCTCGCTGCATCGCAAGGTGCA
>BFEA01000380.1:1007944-1037521 GCA_003427395.1 Chara braunii
ACCAGCAGGTGCGATACCTGCTACAGCAGGTGGGCGATACCGGCCAGGGGTCAGCCGGTAGCATCAGGACCGAGCTTCTTCGATGGGCCAGTCACTGTGCCTCCCCTCCGGTCCCCTCCCCCTATGAACATCAGCAGTGTCTGCTCAATGCCACTCGGGGGGACCAACGGTATATCCCTAGGAAACTCCAAACATTTCTGTACGATCATCAGCGCACGGCGGTGCTTTCAGAGCGTCACCACACTGAGGGGCTCGCTGCACTACTCTCGACATGCATAAAAGACAAAAATCATGGCCGTGCATCTTTCACTCTCGTTTTGCACATTTCGAGAGTAGTGCAGCGAGGCCCTACTGCCGACTTCGGGGAGTGCAGGGTCGCCGCACCAGCTCCCGAGTTCAAGCTGTCAGATTGAATTCGGGAGCTGTCAGAAAATGTGGCCCCGAGAGCACTTCCGAAATCGCTTGAGCTTCCCGCCTGTAAAACGCCATTTTCGGTGGGAGACCTCTGGCAAAATGAGAATGAACGTCTCGCTAGAACATGGCCAGATCCTGCAGAAAATGGCCAGGTTCGTCAGTTTGCTATAAATAGTAACGAGTGTATTTTGCTTCCTTTCGTGGGCAGATGCGCCCGTTTCGTTTTCGTTTCGTGTGCAAAAGCGGCGAGACTGTCTGTCTGAACCGCGCCTCGAAGGCGCCCCAAGGGCCTCGCCACACCACTGTAGAAATGTGAAAAAGACAACATTGAGTCGGAAGCATCTGGCCATGTTTTAGCAGGAAGTTCATTCTCAGTTTGCACATTTCGAGAGTGGTGTGGCGATGCCCCACGTCTGGCGGGCAATATGGCGAAGGGCACCCCCGAATGGATTCTCGGGTCTTCTGACGTTCCCTCTCATCACTCCCGCTGCTCGTCGAGCTGGAAGCTGTGCTGAGCGGGGCAGCAAGCCCAATCGGACGTGCTCACGGAGGGAGCGTTTCTCCTCCCTCTCATCGCCACCGGCAGTTCTTCACACCAGCGTACGTTTGGCCAGTCTACTCTAATATTTCCCTCCCCCCACCTCCAAAGGAAAAAAAAAAAAAGTATACTCTAATAAGCCTACCCGTAGCTGCGGACGAGTGTAGTCTTGGTAGTCTACATTGCCCGGCTTGCCCAGGATAGAAAAGACTCTATCCCCTCGGGGAAGTCGTTCTATGCTTGGGAAGTCGACTCAAGGCAGGGCTCGCTGGATCCTGACCTCGACTCTCATTAATGACGTCCACTCCACCTTTGGGAGTGTCTTCCTCCGTGTCCGTTGCCACGAGGATGATGAAAGTCGAGCGCACGACAAACATCGGTCGGGCGAAGGCTGCGCACTCACAGGAATTCTTTCGATTCGAATGTCTGCACGTCCCCTCATTCCTCCGTCCTCGCTGGCTTTTTTTTTTTTTAATCTGCCGTCCTCGCTGTTTTCCCTGGGAACCCAGGTCCTCTTTAACAGCGCGACTATCGTTTGCTTTCTTCTTAGCCAATTGATTATCAGCACTGCACCTCCGTTCGATCTCGATTTTCGATTATTTCGATTATTGTAATTCATCCTGTCAACGGCTGGCAATGGATCGATTCACGGATGAGAGACACCAGGTGGTGCTGCCGGGACAAGGGCCCTCGCCGCATTGCTCGCAAATGTGCAAAATGGAGAACGCATCTTCCAGTAAAACGTGGAAAAAAGGGAAAGGTACAGTCGGTCGCCATAGCTTGTGTCTTTTTCATACTTCGTGATTGGTGCCGTCATCAGTGCAGTGATGACCATGGTGTGTGGAATCTGTGGATAGGTGGGCGATTTTTTATTATTATTATTATTTTTTTAAAAAGAGGTGGGCGATTAGCGGCCAGGGCGCTTAGAATTTTTTGTGAAGTATTTTGACTTGTAATTGAGCATTGCTTTCTCCGAGAGGACCGCGGCTATCCTAACGTCGAGCTTACTGGTGCACAGTTACTGTATTTTTTTTTATTTTTTTTTTAAAGAAAGTTACTGTATTCGATCGGCTGGCTTCGCTTTGGGCATCCGAAAACGGAACGGAACGGCATTGTGCGATCTGAAAGCGGAGTGCAACGACCGGTCATTGGACGGAGCGATACTACACTGAGGAAGCCTCTCGCCATCTGTCGCGTCAGACTAGGTTCTTCCCGCGAATAGAACGAATGGTCATTATAGCGGTGTCTATGATGGCTGAAATACAGAGATAATGACCGTACGTTGTATTCGAGGCAAGATGGGTAGGACGGTAAAAGTGGAACGATGCCGGGTTTTCTCCGTTTTTCGTAGAGACTCTGACAGCTATCCACCAACTATGGGCCTCACTGCTCCACTCTCGACACGTGCAAAACGAGAGTGCATCTTCCGCTAGAACATGGAAAGATACACCGCCATGGGTTTTGTCGTTTGTGCATGTCGAGAGTAGTGGAGCGAGGCCACTACAGCGCACACAGAGTAGAGCACCGAGGCCACAAGTGGACTCCGCACACAGCATGTGCGCGAGAGCGTGTATGAGGGCTTATGTCTGTGCGTGCTTAGTTGTTTTGTTGCGTTTGCCCCAACCAACTGGATGCACGATAGACCCCAATCATCGACCACCTGATTCTTTCACAAGAATCACAACCACGTCCTGCCTCGCCTTTTCCAATCTGGTGGTGCTCAGCAATCTTCCTCTGAACGTCTGCACCTCTCTCTCTCTCTCTCTCTCTCTCTCTCTCTCTCTCTGTGTGTGTGTGTGTGTGTGTGTGTGTGTGTGTGTGTGTGTGTGTGTGTGTGTGTGTGTGTGTGTTGGCGAATGCGTTCGTGCATATGTGTGTGTGTGGGGGGGGGTGTGGGTGTGGGTGTGTGTATGTGCGCGAGCGCGTGTATGCGGGCTTATGCCTGTGCGTGCTTAGTGAAGCCGGAGGCGAAGGGGAGGGAGGCACTTATGTCTGTGCGTGCTTAGTGAAACTGGGCTCGGCGAGGAGAGAGGCTGTTTGGGAACGGTAGAAAGTCGCACATCGAGGTTGATAGATGCGGTAGGAGAAGGAATGTGAGGAGGGGGAACAAAGAGAATTTTGTAGTTGTCTGGCGGCGGGCATATCATCTGGAGCGGACGGAAGAGACAAGAAACTATCAGTTTTCGTTTTTTCCCCCTACTATGGGCGAAACATGCACCGCAGACGAGCGTTTTGTCTTCAGGCTGCAGGAGGGAGGAGGAGCTGTGGCGGCGGGACCGGTAGTTGAAGAGGCGGCTGGCGATGGCCGGGAAAGGAACGATGAAGCCCAGGTGGAAGCAGGTGAAGACGATGAGAGCAGCAGCGTGTTTGCGGACGCCTCCTCTTCTGCCAGCGGGTCAAGTTGCGCGCTTGGGGAGGAGACAGTGGAATCAAGCGGCGTCGTGAGCGACGAAGATCGAACGGCAGGAAGCATTTGTGCCCTGGTTGCGCAGGGGAAAAAGCGGTGTACTCCTCTTCTGCATGAAGCCTCTTACGTGTCGTTATCTGAGAACGACATCTGGGACAGACAGATCGGGCTGTGCTCGGCCGCGGCATCCGTTCTCGGCATCAGTCAGGACGCCGCCGGCATTCTCCTGCGAAGTTTCGGCTTCGATTTCGACAAGCTGGTTGGTCGTTGGGTTCAAGACGAAGACGGTGTGCGGCATTTGACAGGCCTGACGAGGGAGCATTGGCCGGAGTGTGGGAAAAGAGCGGTGTGTTGCACAGTGTATGATGCGCGTAGGAGAGGGAGGAGGAGGAAGGGTGGAGGGGGAGGGGGAGGAGGAGGGAGACCCGAGAGTCCTGTGTCTCACCGGTCCCCCTCACCACCATCCTCCTACGCAATCATGCTGACCTTACCGGGCGATATGCAGGAGGAAGAAGAGGTGACCACGGCGATGGCGGCGGCGGCGGCAACGGCGATGGCGGCGTCGGACGCTCGACAGTGTCGGCGTTGTGCTGTAAACGTCTTTCTCTCGACGGACTTGCGGATCCTTCGATGCGGCCATGGCTTCTGCAGTCATTGCTGGTCCGTCAGCGTCCACGAGGCCATAGCCAAGCAAGCTGTCATGCGCTGTCCTCTTCCCCACTGCGATACTGCGGTTGGCGACAGCGACGTTCTTGCCGCCGCTTGCGACGAAGCCGATTTCGCTGTGTTTCGCCGCCAAGCAGCCTGGCATTACCTCAGAGGATCGGCGACGGTGAAGCCTTGCCCCGCCGACAGCTGCTCCTACGCCGTCGAGCTTGTCGCCGAAGGGCCGAATGGAACGATGGATGTGTCGTGCGGAGGATGCGGACATAGGTTCTGCTGGAGCTGTTTGCACGAATCCCACCGCCCGGCGCGGTGTGACCAAGTGGGAGAGTGGGAGAGGATGCTGGAGGCGGAGGCGAAGAAATTGTCGCCTTCAGCCCGGCGGGATCCCGAACCATCCTCAGTCATGCAACCAGCGGGCGGTAAATGGATCGAGAAGGATGTAGATAGAGATAGAGAGAGAGAGAGAGAGAGAGAAAGAGAGAGAGAGAGAGATAGAGATAGAGGAGGGAAAACTCCAGGGAGATCGTCTTGGAAAAGGTGGCGGATTAACCTCCAACGGAAAGGGCTATGCACGCCAGGGGGGGGGTACAAGTTGCACCGGACTGAAGAAGCGGGAAAGGACAAAGTGGACAAAGTGGACAAAGTGGACAAAGTGAAAGCGTCCGCATTTCGATTCCCTAAACGCTCCGCCGCGGCGCTGTCATGTATGTGTGGCGCGTTCAATCCGGATACTAGCGACAACGAGAGCTCAGAGGAGGAGGAGGAGGAGGACCTCGCGGGGGAGTGGGGCGCGGGTAATGGCACGGCGACTCGGAAGGAGAGGTATAGAGTAATAGAAAGAAGACGAAAGAAGAAGAGAGGCGGAGGAGGCGCGGAATGGCGGCGGATGAAATGCTTGTCGTCGGTAGTATCGAGAGGTTTCTCTTGCGCGGTCCCCTTCGAGCGGATGGACCAAGGGGACCATCGCCACCGACCGTGGAGGAGGTGGGATTACCCCCGCCATCATCATCATCATTATCCTTATCATTATCAGGCTACGAATCATCCTGCCGATGATGATGATGATTACGTGGGTTTGTCTGCATTCGTCAGCTCGCCCGCGTCCATGTCAGCCGTGGCAGCGATGAAGCAAAACGCCGCGCGCGGAGGAGGCGCAGGAGGCGGAGGCGCGGGGAAGTCGTCCTCCGCCGCTTCCGATCGATTCATGATGTTTGCGGAACGCTGGGCAGAGCAGGAATGGTCCCAAGCCGGGGTGGTATGGGACCTCAAGCGGTTCATTGCCGAGGACATTGTGATTCTCTCAAGGGAGGGAGGGCTTCCTCTGTCTTACCTAGAACTTGTCGAACAAGCCATCTGGTTGGTGATCGAATGTCGCCGGGTACTCAAATGGACCTGGGTGCATCAGTTTTTTCTCGGCGTTGCCGATACTGAGGCGGGAGGCAGCAATAGATCATCATCATCAGCAGCAGCAGCACAGCAATGCGCGGCGAATGATGATGACAATTTGAATGTCGACTATGAGGTCAATAGCAGCGGTAGTAGTGGGAGCAATGGGAGTAATAGGCAAGGGGGGAGTAGGAGGAGCGCGTTTCTATCGTATTTGCAGGCGGAAGCAGAGTCGAAGCTGAACAGGCTTCACAGAAGTGCTGCCAGGGAACTTAGGCGACTTTTAAAAGACTGGGAGGATGATGGCCAGTTAACCGAGCACTCGCTAGAATCGATTACAGATTTCCAGTCTCGACTGGTTGAGCTCTGCCGGTGTATTCGGGACTACTTCGAGAACCTCGTTGTGGGGCTGGAAAGCGATTCTCCCACGGAGGACGTCACGCTTGGCCATGCACGAGGAGAAGAGGATTCCGAACAACAGCGAAGGTTCTGGGACTCCCCAGATCGGTAATAACCAAGAGCTAATCACTGGTTACTCTTTTTAACAGTGATTTAACTCATGATTATGATCATGTTCTTGGACTATTCAGTCATTGTAGCTCTCTGACGACCAATAGTCTTCGACGTACAGAGATTCTTATGGACGAATAAGTGTGCTCCTCCGAGGGAGGGAGGGAGGGAGGGAGGGAGGGAGGGAGGGATCAATCTACACTTATCTTCAGCGATTGATGAATGATGGGTGCAAGGAAAGGACGCGTCCGACCCGCACTAGTTTACTCCGACGGGGGTCCTATTGTACACGACTACTCTACGTAGTAGACTATGTATGGATGAACCAATGAATAAGGCTTTAGCGTGGGAAGGTTCATCTCAGCTCACCTCCTCCTCTCCTCTCATTTCTTGCCCGATTGATCGATCATGGTGATGGGGTGATGACGCAAGCGCGTTTGCGAGCGGGGGAGTGATCGATCGAATGAGAACCATGGAAGTGTGCGGACGAAAAAACGGCCGACCGACAAATCTTGCCCAGAGAATGTGCTGATAAATAAGTAATATGCTGCAGGGGACTCCCCAGCTAACAACCAATCGATCGACTTGTAGAGCGAGCTCTCGAGCGGAGATGCGTACACGCGCGGTCTCATGCATATGCACTGACTCTATAGGAGCTCAACACCGGGCATCTTCGGACACAAGCGGACATAGCAAAAGTCGCGTGTTCAATTCAGGAAGTCTTGTTGCGGCAGGCTGGCAATTCTTCCAGAGTGTGAACACATTCTCTTCTACATCTGACATCACGCAATATCAGCAGTTGTGTGCAACGAGTACTTGTAGTACTCAGCGTACTACCGTAGTAGTACTAGCAGTGGTTAGTGGAAGTTAGTAGTAGTTGTTCTAGTACTTGTTCTAGTAGTTGTTCTAGTAGTTGTAGCAGTAGTAGCAGTAGTCTCGAGGTATCTCCAAATCCCCGTTCGTCGGACATTGTACATGCAATAAGCAACTGCCCGTATAATGCCATTGAAGCGGCAGACAAAACTTATTCCTCCAGACCATCCCGCCGCGCCCCCCCCAAGACCCCCATTTGTCCCTCCCTTCTTCATCCACTCTCTTCCTCTCTCTCTCTGACACCCGCACTGGCATTGACATCAATCAGGGTGCCCACGTGACGCCTTCCATCTCTGATTTCTCAGATCGTCTCAGTAAGGGTGTCCACGTGGCGGCCGCTTCGCTGTCACCAACTTACGAAACACGATACTACACTATATGTGGCTCGTCGTTTCGTTCCCCACGTGGTTATCGATGATAATCTTGGGCCCCCCCCGCCCCCCTTCTTTCTAATCATCGAGTAATCTTTCCTTTCCTGTTCGATCGAACTGTGACTGGATCAATGGAGATGAAGTGGGCCTTAATCCAACTCGAAGGTGCATTCATCAATCTACTCATCCCTATTTTTTTTCCGATCGTTCATTGCCACGTTTTGCGGCGCAGGAGTCGAGTCTAGTCGCTCAACGCCATGTTCCGTCTCTCAGGAGTCGTGTCGCTCTTGCCACATTCCGGCGCGTGGGATCCTTGTCGCTCAATCCCTCCTTTTCTGGCGCGCAGAGTCTTTTGTCGCTCAGTGCCACGTTCCTGTGAGCCTTGTTGTAGAATTCCCACGTACAGGATCCTTGTCGCTCATTGCCACCTTTTTCTCCTTTTTCTGCGCGGAGCTCATTACCACCTTTTCTGCCGCGCAGACTCTTTTGTTGCCCAATTCCCACGTACAGGAGCCTTGTCGCCCAATGCCCCCTTTTTCTGCCGCGCTCGAGCCTTGTGGCTCAGTGTCATGTCACGCTCCTGCGACTATGCGTCTTGTCGGCGTTGTCGCCCAATTCCCATGTTCCGCCGCACAGGACTGACTGAGGAGTCTTGTTGGTCGGTTCCACATTCTGGCGCGTAGGAGTCTTGTTGCTCAATGCCACGTTCCGCCTTGTCGCTCGACGCCACGCTACGGCGCCCAGGAGTTTTGTCGCTCAATGCCACCTGTCGCGCACACACACTGTCACACACAAATGCGCCTTCCTGTGTGACAGTCACGGAATTGCTGCGCCTTGTTTTTTTTTTGTTTTTTTTTTTCAATGAAAAGGGTTACGGTCTTACGATATCGTCATTGAGCTGACTGGTCCCAAAGTAATTCAGAGTGATGTTGTTCTGTTCATCGGGTTGGGATTCTGTTCATCGGGTTGGGATTCGACCTCGCGTCTGTATTTCAACAGTTCATGGGTGTACCAACTTTACTCTACCAATAGGCCCGCTGTGTCAGGTACTTGGACCTTGATGGGAACGCAATCGCTCCACTTTCCATCATCTTTTTTCTTCTTTTTTTTGTTTTTTCATCGATAACCATTTCTTGTGTAATGCGGATGTCCTGCGTTGCTCAGCAGCAGCAGCAGCAGCAGCAGCACCTTCTCTTTTTTTTTTTTTTTTTTTTTTTTTTCATCGATAGCCATTTCTTGTGCAATGCGGATGTCCTGCGTTGCTCAGCAGCAGCAGCAGCACCTTTTTCACCCATCTCTACTCACATTTCTTGTTTCGAAATTCACATGATCGATCAGCAATCGCTTCGATCCGGATCTGGATCTGGATGTATGGACGACAATCGGTTTCTTTCTAATTAGATTCCGTGATCTCTAATTAGATTTCATGATCTGGACCTGTCGTTCGGATTAATTACAACCGTGCCGTCCATCTCTGTACATTCGTTGGCTTTTACGCAGGGTTTTTTTTTTTTGTTTTTTTTTTTTTTAATACGAAACCTCTGTATGCAGATTCCGTGATTCGTTGAATCGATGGAACTCTTCTTACCTTCGTTGGCCGCTTTCTTTTCTTTTCCTTTTTTTCTTGGGGGGGTGTTCCCTTTCTGACATCGGGCTGTTGTCTTTTTTTTTTCCTCCTAAACATTGGGCTGTTCGCATTTGCTCATGACCAGGAAACTACGTAGATACCTTGCAGCTGTTCAGTTTTCGTTTTTGTTCTGTTTTTTTTTTGTTTTTTTTTTCACCTTCGTATTGTTATTTTCGTCCCCCCCCCCCCTCATATTGTTTCCGTTGAGTCGCTCTCCGTTCTGCGACGGTGAGCTTTTCGGGGGTAGTGGTAACTTGGTCGCGTAGACTTAGGTCTGTCTGTTTTTCTTTTCTAAATATATAATTTGGCCCATTTCTCGGTTTATGAGTGTCATCCTTGCGCAGGGGCCATGCTAGTCTTCTCTCTCTGTGTATCGTTCCAATTTTAACGGATGTGACATTCTCTCGAAGGACCTTAGGTCTGTCTTTGCTTCGGGAGCTCTCGGCACTTTCAATTCGGGATGCGGATGTGTTGCAGGTAATACTAGGTATCTTGCCCCAATGGCGGTCAGATTCGTTCCGGAAAGTTGTATTAGTATATGGCCTTTTTATATGAGTTCCTTCGGTTGTAATTCCTGCGATGTCGATGGGTCAAATTTTACTGTAGTAATGCCCTTTCTTCGACCCAGATAGATAAATGCTGTTCCCGTCCCTCAGGCGGATTTGCAGAGGAAACCCCTGAGGAGTGCCAGGTGCGCTACCTGGCCGACACCTGTCCGGCGATCAGCGTGTTTCCACTGTAAGTTTAATACATTGCAAAGTTGCATGGTTCATCTCGAAGCATGTGTCCAGGTCAGTTGTTCAAATTGGCCGTTGGCTTTGTCTCAATTCCTCTTGTTCTTCTTCGTCGTCGTCGTCGTCCTCTTCCTTTTTCTTCGTCTTCTTCTTCTTCTTCTGTTTTAGTTAATTGGACCATTTATCAATGTATTGCCTGTCATCCTTTAATGCACAGCTTCTTCTTCTGCTTCTTTTTTCTGCTTCTTGTTCTTGTTCTTGTTCTTCTTTCTGATTCTTCTTTCTTCTTCTTCTTCTTCTTCTTCTTCTTCTTCTGTTCTAGTAATGTGGACCAGTTGTCGTTTTATTGTCTATCATCCTTGACTGGGCTGGAGCGATGAGAAGTAATCTTTTCTATGTATCGTAGCAAATTTTAACGGATGTCTCGAAGGACAGAGTGATATCTCCGTGATCATAGGAGGTCCGTTCAACGGAATAGAGTAGAAGTACACCTCCGTTGTGGCTAAATTGTACACGTGCTCTTGAGAAATAGATCACGAAAGCTGGGGGGGTAAAGGAAAATGAACAGATGAAAAAAAGGGAAGGCACGAAACAGCAGCAAGGTCTGTCGTATGTACCCGGTGAGAGCTTAGGGCATACCTACAGAAATTAGTCATCATTGTTATTTTTGTTTTTGTTTTGGTTGCCTACATCGCTTAGGGCATATTCACACTAGGCCCTCAAAATCGCAAAATCGCAAAATGAGCGGCCAGGTAACCCCAGGTTGAGTCCTTGTAAAAGGCGGCCTCCATCTGGCCCCTCAATTTGTGATTTTGTGATTTTGTGATTTTGAGGGCCTAGTGTGAGTATACTCTTTTAGGGCACACTCACACCGCGACCCCAATCCGCAAAATATGCGCATTTGGGAAGGGCTGATTTGAGGTTTTGGGCATGGTTCCAGTCGCACTGCTGTACCTTTTCAGATGGGACAAGGCCCTGGCTGTCTGGACCAACGGCCATTTGGTACTTACCTGAACAAGGCCCTGGCCGTCTGGAGCAATGGCGATTTGGTCCTTTGCTGGTCACACGGCACCATCCACAAAAAGGACCACGAAGTGCGCAAGAACTATCGTGAACGAAAAAACAAATAGGGCATTTGCGGTCACCTTCAGAGGTGACCGCAAATTCAGTTTCCCTGTGGCTACAGGCCGCTGACAAATGGGCACACGAACGGTACATTTAGGACTTTGGCAAATCTGTGTGACCAATCCTCTACGGTCTCTACCTTTTTGGGGGGGAATTCGGGATTATAGGTCCCAGTGTGAGTATGCCCTTAGCCTGTCGGCACTACCACAGTAAACGAGGATTGGATTAACAAATGCCTGGAAGTGCAATTTGAAACTGTTTTTTGCCCGAAGTGTATTTTCTGCAAGGAATATGAGCGAGAGCCATAGACAGAAAACCCAAGTTGCAAAATCATGCAGAAGTCCCTATAGTCATATACCAAGTAGAGAGCTCAAATGCACCAAGATTCCATCCACATAAGAGCAATAGAATGAACTTGTGAGCCAATGTCCAAGCCCTCAGGCCACGCCAACACAGTATTCAATGTTGCTCCTACTGTATAGTGACCAGCGCCCAGCCTACTCTACTCGGTCTATCCATTCTATCTACGTTCGTGCAACAGGTTCACTTCGCCGTCGAAGACAACACCAATGACGACCTCCCACATACACCAGGTGTGTTCTCTCTTTTCCCCTCATCAGGTCTTGTCAACCCACACCTGTGCCTTCTTCCCTGAGGACCACTTTCGCCTCATCACCTGCCCGCGCCCCTCCAGCCCAGTTATGGCCGCTTGGCGTACTGCTGCCCTGAAGCGCCCCTCACCTCTTAGCGCCCGTGCGCGCCCCGGCCAGCAACGCATGCAGACACTTGCGCTCTGATGCAGCAGCATGTCTGCATTGCCTGCCTAGCCCAGAATGGCTTCCTCTGGCTTTATGAAAGCTGCGGCCCCTTCCCTGTGGCTGCGTGGGCCTGACCAAGGAAGTTTCCAGTAGCTTCCAGTTCGGCCCCAGTGTCTGCGCCCCGGCCCAACTTGCAGTTAAGGGCCTGGGCCCTTTTGTGGTTGGGCACCTACGGGTAGCCTCCAGGCTCCGAGTGTTTGAGTTGGCCCGCGGGGTAGTTGTGACGACAATGCTGCATTCTCATTGGCCTGCGGCCACTTCGTGATGTGTAGGCCTCACGCTGCGTGTGTGCCCAGGGCGCAACCACCTGCGTACTGGGCTCAACTGCCTGATGCAGCTGCTGCTTCTGGAAGTAGCCAGGGAGAGACCGAGGTTGCACTTCTCGACCAACTGACGTGGTGCAACTGTCTGATACCCACATTGGAAAATGCTGAGATAAGGGACTCTCGTGGATATTCAGGCCCGTCGTCACTTAGGGCGGGTACGAGGCTTGCCAAGGGCCACAGTCCAGAACATGTGGATGTTGGTTACTGCCCCATGAGGACACATTCCTCACATTTCATTTTTTTATTTTTTATTTTACTTTTGGGAAATTTGCAAAATACCCCCATAAGTTGAGATATATGACGAAATGCCCCTGAAAGATGTGGGTAGAGCGGAATGCCCTTTCGGGCCTAAATGTTTGTGTTGTGCCCCTCTCAGGCGGGGGTGCAACTTTGCAATCTGGACCTCCCCGTTTGGGCCTTGGCCTTCTCCAATAGTGTGACGAACAATCTTCTGTAATCGAGCGACTTTCTGCGCGAAGCTGCTTGGGGGGCACATGACAGGTCGGATGGGTGAGTTGCGAAAACATGGGTCGGCCGGGCAAATTGCGTGGATGTCCTTGTTTCTTTTTCGTTTTTTGCTGGGAATGTCGGAACGGCGTCGGGAATATCCTGTTCCAACAGTTGGGTACCCACGGCTTAGTGATCGCGAGAAATAATTGTACCATAGCTTCTTGTTCTGCCGTGAGCACTAGGATTTTTGGTGCGATCATCGGGCGAGAATATTGTTTTTGAATTTTCAACTGACGACGAGCCCCCATGGGCTCACGGAATTGTTTTTCTCTTTTTCGGAATTTCCTTTTTCAATTAGGACTTAGGAATTTAGGAACGCTTAACTTTGTTGCGCCGTGCGTGTGCGCATATTTCTGCGCTGGGAACTGGGCTCTGACTGGATCGCGCCCTTAATCTTGTGCAACTGTTGATTTTGGCGGGCCCGATTGTAACTGTATCTTTCTTCATTCTTGGTTTCCTTGTGTTTGTCTGCCTTCTTCTTCTTCTTCCTTGCCTCATATACTCTGTTGTAATTGGCCGAAGGGCCTGCATGATCAGATCGATGCGTGGAGTGTGGTTATGACCCCCACGCCGCAGCCTGGCCATGCAGACGTAGGCACTTCCTCTTTTCTCCTCTTGTCCGCCTGGGCTTAAACCACCGGTCTTCCTGACATCAGAAAACCTCAGGGGTATCGGTAACTCTGTTTCACGACGGTTACCGGTAGTATAGTGTGGAAAACCAGGCAGGCCTCAAAAATAAAATTTGCGCAAAATAATTTGAAATAAACTGAATCCACGAGGAGAATATATCATGGTGAAAATGATTTTTTTTTTTTTTCTGCTATTTTTTCCTGAAAGATCACGACCTATCTACGGACTCTCAAATTTTCAGACATTTTAATGAATTTTTTTTAGCACAGAAAATCGGGAAAGTTGCCGCTTGCAAAATGGCGGGATTGGACCCGCCGGCTCCAAATGAAATTTGCGCAAAATAATTTGAAATAAACCGAATCGGCGCAACGAATATTTCATGGTAAAAATGATTTATTTATTTTTTTGAATTTTTTCTGATATTTTTCCCTGAAAGATCACGACCTAATCTACGGACCTTCAAATTTTCAAACAGTTTGGTGAATTTTTTTGAGCACAAAAAATCAGGGAAGATGCCGCTTGCAAAATGGTGGGACTGGACCTGTCGGCCCCTCCGTACAACCCGGTGCCGCCGTACGGTCGCTGCCCCTCCGTACAACCCGGCCCTAACTCACGGGGACTAGGGGTTTTCAGTGGCGGGGCCACCGGTGGTTTAATCCCGTGGCTTTCGTGCAGGCATGCATGTTATAAATTTCGCGAGCCCGATTAGTTTACTCTCTAAGAATTTCAAGGTTAGCGCGACCAGTGAGAGTCGGCTAACAAGCACGTCCGGAAGGTGAGTGAGTGTGAGAGTTGGACGATCCGACGAGCTGGTGTCGAGTATGCGGGGTTGACGTGCGGGGCCATGACGGACTGTGGCGCACGGGCAAACCTGACTTGCATGCTCAAAGCAAGCGGGGTGACAACTCTTTGTTGATGCGAGGCGACGGACTGCCCGCATCGGGAGCGCGGAGAGGGAGAGAGAGAGAAAGAGAGCAGTTGTGTGGGTGTGGAATAATGTTCTTTTCATTGTTCTTTTCTTTTCCTCTGTTCATCTATATAATTTCACATTCGGATATGGTCAATTTTATTGCGGCCTTCTTTTTGGATTTCTTTTGCAAATCGTCTCGGATTTTCCTTGTTGTTTATATTTTGTATGTATGCATGGAATGAAAGCGAATCCCCTTTTATTAAGGGATCCTTTCGGATTTTTTTTTTCAGTTTTGTTTTGCAATGACTGTTTCGACTCTGTCTACTGCTCACTTGCGTAAGCTATACGTTTAGATATGATGATATTTTGGTCTAGTCGTTAACTTTCGATCGACAAGAGTGCTATAAGAAGTTGGCGACTTTTTTTCTTCTTTCCTCTTTAACATAGGTTTCATGAAAACCTAACAAAACAAGTTGTTAGGTTTGCACGAAATCTATTCAAGATTATGATAGTACGTTTTTCAGGTCTTCTCCAGAAATAAAATTCTACGTGAAGTGAAACATCCGCAAAAAGAAGAACAAAAAAATATTTTTTCAAAAGCACTGGAGGGGACAAAACGAATTTTTTCATAGAAAATCACGACCTGGTGAAGCACCGTAGGTTGAAGATTTGAAATATCCTAATTTTTTGTTATCCAAAAAAATTGTGTTTATAGTTATATAAGATGTGTAGCACGATGAAGTTATTCGGGGGTATTCCAAACGCTCAAAGATATTATCCTGTTCGTGAATACGTTCGCGTGAACATGTTTTCCATACATGGGCGAATATATTATTTTTTATTGTTTGTTTTAATTGTTTCTCCTATATTTTTATTTTAAACTCGTGTTTGATATTTCGGGGGTTTTCCAAACGCGGTAAGAATTTCAAGGTGTCTCCGAGACAAACGTTGTTTGTATTCTTCTTTTAAATGACATATCTTTTTTTTGATAAGGGTTTTATTGTCAAGTTCAAAAGTGATTTATAGTCCTATAAACTATTTTGTGTAGAGCTTGGCTTTTACCTAACTGCGGAAACTAACTTCTGGTTCTATAAATGAGTATTCACCAAAACATGTTTTTTTTTACATCTTTCAAGTTTGTCATGTCATCCTTAAACTCTGTTTTTTCGCCAATCTACTGAGAATGACTTATAGTCATATAAAAGCCTTTTGCAAGGAAGAGTTTTCTTGCATTTTTGAGGAACGCTAGACTTTTCACCTGATACTTTTCCTCCTTTATCGCAAAATGATTAAAAACGCTCGCTTTTTGTGTAAAACATAACAGTTTGATTTTTTATTTTTTCATTTTATAAAAAATATTAGGTTTTTTTCGATTGTGAGGTTTTCACGAATCCCCTGTTCTTTTTCGTCACATGTATGATATGTAATGATCGGACCTCACCTGACGACGCATAGATATGATATCTGCATATATGTTGAATGCGATCGACACGCTGATTCTCACGTACACGCTCGCCTACGACCGTGATCTCGAGGAAACAAAGTCGCTACGTACGCGCTCGCCTGTGTGAGTCAGCTTGGAATTTCGTACGAGGATGTAGGGGACCGAGCTTTCTAAACGGATATGACAGCGAAATTTCCCTCTTGGATGTCCGACCGTGAGAATCTGAGGGACCTGGAATACCGCGAATATTGGGAAGGTGAACAACTTAGACGGCGGGGGAACTTAAGAAATTTGAAATTCCCCTGTCTGACAGAAAGAGATCAATTATGTGCGAGGGACTTTCATTGTGCCATAACTAACGATCCTAGGGGCCGCGATTATCCGGATACTTATAACATGCAGTATTTGATATTCCCCGGTTTCGTCGTTATTAGTACTTATTACTACCAGTTTCCCTCCCTTCCACCTCCCCTACCCAATCACCAACTTACGGTGGTACCCCCCGGTTTCGTCATTATTACTACCAAGACTTTATTGTGCACAAGTCCTTAGAAGTGGTCTACCCTCCGTCTTACGAGAATTAAAAACGCCAAACACGACCAGCGGCCACCCTCTTTGCGCTTATACCCCCGAAACTTGTCATAGTAGATCTCAGTTACGACCTGAGTCTCCATCCCCAGTTTCCTAAAATCTTTGGCACACCCCTTTTCGCACTTTCGGGCTGCCATCCTACTCCTATCAGGAAGTTGCGCTGGGCGTGAGGTTGGTATCGGAGTCGACACGTGGCAGATTTTTGGATTAATACAAAGGGTCACTTGCTCAGAGCGATCTGGCGAACAAAGGACGACCGAGACAGCGGAACGCGCCGCGACACGATCGCGTGGTAACAAGGAGTAGATCAGCAAGACGATAAGCAACCCCTATGAACGGTCAACCGGCTGTGAACCAAGCCCAAAACCAGAACCCAACGCCTACCCGGCTCTGCGACCTCGGACACCCATGGCTCCACCGGATTTGTATCTTTTTGATCCCGCACATCACTTGGCCGAAGCGTGGTTAGCTACCTTACGAGCACAGCAATACGACAATGACGAAGCTCGGATCAACATTCCCGCCAGATTAGGAGGGGACGCGCACCATTGGTTTAGCACTTACGTTTGGGTAGACCTCCCCACCTTTAAACGGGAATTCTTGAACCGATTTGATTACATTCATCCGGAGCAAGCTTTACTCCTGATCAAAGATTGAGTACAAAAGCCACTCGAATCTCTCACGAAAAATCGAAACCGATTTTATAGGATGTTTGTCAAAACTTAGCGAGGGGAACAAGTGTGGAGGGGCCCATACAGTGCTGGGAGGCCCATACAGTGTTGTCATCGACGTAGGAGCAGCTGTGTTAGCCATATCACTGAGGGGTGTGGAGAAGGCAGGAAAGATCTGATCATGTTGGCCTATACAAATCGGTTTGACCATCTCGTTGGCCCATACAAGCTTTGCTCCGCGGAATGTGACATAAAAGTGTGGGGAGGCCCATACAGTGCTGTCATCGACGTAGGAGGAGCTGTGTTGGCCATATCACTGAGGGGTGTGGAGAAGGCAGGAGACGGAAAGATTTGATCACGTTAAGCGAGGGTGACCATCTCGTCTCAGCGGATGAAGAAAAGATAAAAGCGGTAGGCTGAATGACGAATGTCGCTTTTCGGTTGGGAAAGATTCATGCTTTAGGAAATGTGGTAGTATTGGATGTTAATACCTACGATGTACTTCAGGGATTACCGACGCTCGTTCCACTGAGGGCCAATGTGGACTTCAAACGACGATCTGTAATACTGCGAAGTACAGGCGCGAAACCATATGTTATTCCAATGCGCCTAACTCTGCAGACCATGATGCCCACGACCCAGAAAATTCCTCCGACTCCCGGAGTCGCTCTCCGAGTAATCACGTGGGGGCAACCAACTCGAAAATTTGAGTACGAGGATGAGGAACGTAGTTCCCCCAACGAGTCCGATAGCGAAAATGAAGCCAATCCCGCTACAATCCGACAGTTGATTCGCTATCCAATCCAACAGAAGACTTCTAAAACGTTCGTCCTTACGGAAAGAAACCTACAAAAGACCCGGGCTTTGATCTTTGGGGAACCCCTCGTACAAGTATCCCGGATGATTGACTCTTTGGAACCACCTCCAACCTTGTACGAAGCCACAACCCCGCTTCTCTCAAGATACCGAGAGAAGAAGGCGTTTTGCGACTCTTTGGAACCCCCTCGAACCTTGTACGAAGCCACGACCCCGCTACTCTCGAAATACCGAGAGAAGAAGGCGTTTTGCGACATCTCAGGGATGCCTCATTCCTTACTTTCACCCGATAAGGAGGTGCGCTTATTATCGTTAGGGGTCGAAACGAAACTTTGGAACCCCCTGGGCGTGATGAATCTACGCTTTACGAGCCTAGGGTTAAAATCGCCGAAAAGCCGGTTTCCTGGCAAGATATTAGCGACGATGTCACCCCGAAAGAACACGTGGCCATTCGGGAAGAAGACGCTCAGATGGTCGTCACCGTGTTCTCATGGTGGTCTGATACCTCCTTCATTTCTGCTCCCCCTACTGAGAATGACCACAAAGTGAACACAAAACATGTAGCGATTACCATACATGGAAAACCATACGAACTGCATGTGCCTCAGTATGTACCTAATGGAACCCACCGACTGATTACGGATATCCTGACTGAATATCAAGAGGCAATTATGAATATTGGATTATCTTTAGTCATTCAACACGAGATTTAGACCGAAACTCATCCCCCGATCCACTGTAAGTCATACCCTAGACTACCGGCCAACCGGGTCGCGGGTGGCCAGCCGTGCAAGGATAAAAAAAAGTTCCAGCAAAAAAATATCCAAAACTCCCAAAAACAACTATGTTATGTAGAAAAAAAAAATTGAACAACTTTTGCCTCAGGGTCATATCGAAACTCTTTACTGAATTAAACATAAAAAATCAAAAATATTTTATTTTTATTTTTTTGGCCCGGTCGGGCAAGTGACCCTGGGCCACTTTGGTAGCCTAGGCCATGCCGATATTCTCTCACAGAAAGAAAAATTGCGCTACAAAGGAGCCAGGAGTTCGAGGTTAACGGATGGATCGAACTAGCAACCGGACCTTGGACATTTCCCGTGGTCTTAGTCCCGAAGAGGGTCGATTCGTACTTGCATTGATTACCGGAAATTGAACGATATTACGATCAAGGATGAGTATCCCCTTCCCCGCATTGATGATTTGTTGGATGCGATTGGGTGTGCAAATTATTTTAGTAAATTTGATATTCGCCACGGATTTCATCACATTTTCGATGGGGATCTGCAATGCGCCGGCTACGTTTCAGAGAGCGATGAATGTAACATTTCAAAACTTCGTCAACAAAACTCGATGGACTCAAGGGATGATCAATTTCTGCGTCAGTTGTGTATATGGACTATATCCTGGTCTATTCAGAATCGTTCCACGGGCACGCACAACATATGGAATGGACACTGGGAGCCTTACGAAACGTTGAATTCAAGATTGTGTTGGAAAAGAGTGAGTTCTTCCTTTCTTAGATCTCGTTCCTAGGCTGCATGGTAATTCGGGGAGGCTTACGGCCCGCTTCGAGAAAAGTTACGGCCGTTTTGGACATCTCGACTCCCATGTCGCTGACACAAGTTCGAACTTTTTGGGGGTTGGCCTCGTACTATCGGCGATTTATCAAGGGTTTCGCTGTTATCGCACGACCCCTAACAAACTTGCTGCAAAAGGACCAGCCCCTCAGCTGGGGCACGGAGTGTGAACACATCTTCAACGCTCTAAAGAAAGCCTTGACCGCGACGCCTATTTTGATCCGACTCTCATCACGGATTGGCAGCGTGAGGCGATTTTCTCTACCCTGGCGTAGAAGGGAAATGACGGTCGCGCACACGTCATTGAATACGCATCTCGTATTGGACCGGACGAGAGGAGGAACGATTCGGCTTCGTAAGGAGAGTGCTACGCGGTGGTTTGGGGAATTCAACACTTCCATCCGTATCTGTACGGACATAAGTTTCTCCTCGTCACGGACCACGATCCCCTGCTGGTTCTCAAGAAGCTCACTAATTACACGGGCATGATTGGACGTTGGGTAGTACGGCTGCAAGAATACGATTTCGACATCATCCATCGGAAGACGGAGAGGCACGGGAACGTGGACGGATTGACACGACTCCACCGCCCGGCAAAGGTTGCTAAAGACGAAGAGATTACTCCGTGGAGAGAACCAAAACCAGCCAGCGGACCGCAATACGGACAAGTGGCAGTCCTTCCTCGCAACAAGAAATAGCACGTGGCGATGGGTGACGGAGGCAACCCTGGGGCCCCTCTTTCCCCTCCCTCATCTTCGTCCTTCCCCTCCCTACCTGACAATTTCTGCTATTTTTGCAAGGCCATTTCGAGAGTCTATTCGGTCTCTATGAGACCAAGCGTGGAAGGATATGTCGGGGAAGGATATGTCAAATGGGTAGACTGCCAGCGATGTATTTCACAAGCCCATGGTTCCTGTATCCAGTATCGGAATACGTCCAAACCCTGGTTGTGTCCTCTGTGTTGCACCGACAAAATCCCGACGGAGGCTCAATTTCTCGAAGGCATGTCGGAAGGACTAGAAAAGACTCGACGGTTTAAAAGAGATGAAGTATGGACAAATGTCGTCCTGATAGCTACGGTGGCTGGGAACCCTCTCCGAGACTTCCCCAAGGAGGACCGTAGAAGAGTTAATGAGAGGGCGTGTGACTATCGATGGAACGACGGACGGTTAGAAAAACGAAAAATGGACGAAAGTGGAATTTGGATGGTCCTGCCCAATCCATTTGTAAGGTATGACTGGGTTAAGTCGGCACATGAAGAGACTACAACTCACTTTGCCGTACGAATTACAGAGGCGACAATTGACAAGAATGAATGGTATTGGTCTAATATTCGCTACGATGTTAAATTCATCGTCCGAAATTGTCAGGTCTGCGCTGCTGACAAGGCACCGAATCAACCGCCTAGATCGATAGTGCCTACCGTAGTTGAACGACCATTCCAAAGGGTTAGTATGGACACCACATATATTGTCATTCCCCCGGCACCTAATAATTGCGAGTATTCAATTTTACTGGTTTTCGTAGACCATTTCTCGAAATGGTTGAGGCCTATCCTTGTAAGATGCGACAGGCAGCCGAAAGCGTGCGATACGTTAATCGTTTTCTCGGGATGCACCAGAACATCGAGGAGATCCTGAAGGACAACAAGGCAAAATTTAGAGGGGAAGTTTTGAGGAATCTGGTCTTACATGGGTGTTTCCATTCGCGATACTGCTCCCCACATATCGCAATCCAAAGGAGTGGGAGAGAACGCCAATGGAGTGATTAAGACCGCCGTGCGACGCAATATCGCGGCAAATGACACGAGGCCTTAGCCCGATATCGTGGACCATATTCTGGCTATCCACTGGGGGACATCCCGCGAGTCCACGGGTCTGGCCCTTTTCCAACTACGGACTAATAGCCTGCTCTGTGTAGCCCTGCCGATCCTAAATGATGAGACGGCCCTTCCGCGGCAGAACACCAGAGCGACGGTTAAGGATAAGGCCCACCGCCAGCTAGAGCTGATGGAAAAAGCCCTCCCCTAACTGACCCAAAAAAGATAGCGTATGACGGCAATGGCCCATGGTAAACAGGTCTGGAGCTACGAGGCCCGAAATGGGAATGTTGGGCCTCGGCCCCAATAGAAATTGGGGGACATCGTGCAGGTGAGGAAATGTTAGCGCCACGATTCTTCGGGCGATTTCGCGTAGTCGAGCTCGGTCCATCGAGGTGAACACGGTGCCGCTTGCGCCGGAGGTGTCGGGAAGTCGATCGGCTCGTTCGATCGTTCGACACGTGTTCTACCTTCGTCCTCTTCCCTCTTCCCTTTCTCCACCATCATCCGCATCGTCCCTCGGCCAAGACGAGGACGACGACTCTCTAGAATCCTCCTTTCTCTCTTAACCATCGTCTTGGACCCTGCCTCCATCACCATGAGTTTTTCGACGGAGCAAGTGATCAGCGAGCAACTAATGGTACTTGGGGGAACCTTCTCAACGATCTGATAAGTACGGCGTCGTTGGTTGAGTCCAGATCTTCCTCGATTCGCGGCCTTCTTCAGTACGGCGCCCATTCACGCGACGACGGAGTTCCAGTACGGGCAGTCCGGAGTGGCACGAGTACTGGCCGAGGTGTCGGCCTTTTTGCGCCTATTCCACCAGGTGAGAGCCACGTGTCAGTCATCGTCATCTTTACAGGTGACCTCACGACGCTACATCCAGCACGACACACCGCCATCCTCCGACATCTGCGAGACTGGGCAACTAGCGTCTTAGCTGAGTGGGTGCGATTATTGGCCCGACCGCGCGATCGTATCGTAACAACGAACGACATCGACCTTCAACTTTGGCTCTCCCCCGCCGCGCCAGAAATCACCCTTCCTGTGCTTCGTCCCTTCGCTCGGCCTCAATGAACTGCCATCGCCTCTCTACCTTCTGTCTCCCCTCTGACATTCCCACGTTTTGGCAATCCACTGCGGAAGCGTCCCTCTCCTTCACGATCAAGCCATTAGATGTGCCGATTCTAGACAAAGTCAAGTGGACGCACTAGTGGCAAACCTACGTGGCACTCAGTTTCTTCCTCCTCGGGGTCGCCTTCCATTGGGCGGAACCCACGGACAGGAGTGTGGAAGATGAGATCCCGGACGACGAGGTGGAATTGCTGCTCATCCAAGGGTGGAGAACAGACACGGAGGGAAATTTTTTGGGGATCGTGTTTGGAGAAGTGCGCAACGGCCATCTAGGCTCCATTACGGACAAGCTACTGGTGTTTCTAACCCAAGTGCCACACGATCTGCCGTTGGAGATCCTCTCGCATTGCGACGAGAGACCAGGGACAGCCACGCTCACTCGGACCCTCGAACCGCATCTTCTTTGGTCCACCTGTATGAAACTGGAGGAGGGGAGCTATTACGTACCCTCGGCGGGTGTGTATCTACACGTCAACGTCACCAATCTCTCTACGTGGGACCTGCTCATCCGACGCACTCCCGCAGGAGAGACAAGTGAAGAAGAGGAGGAGGACGACGAAGAAGAAGTATCGGCCGAGGAAGAAGATAGGGAGTCCGATCCCGATTACCAGGGATCAGAGGACGCCGAGTCGGAAGAGGCCAGTTCAGGACAAGCGGGATCGGAGGAAGAAAAAGGTGGAGCGGGGGAGTCGAGTGGTCCCGACGAGCTGAGCCGAGAAGAAAGAGAAGCTGTGGCGCAGAGGAGACGAGCAGCAGCGGAAGAAGGGTGGTCGATCGAAGAATCAAGAGGTCCGCCACAACTGCTGCAGGACGATCTGGCGTGCATTCCACAACCGCCGCAGGAGGAGGACGAACGAGATGGAAACACCCCCGCAGAGGGATCAAGAAGCCGGCGCCGCCGAAGAAGTCAATCGCCCTCCCAATCCTCCCCAGTTCGACGCGCAGCCCTTCGTTTACGTCGAGATGCAGGCGCACGTGCTTCGTCCCCGGTCGTTATCCCGTTGTCCCCGTGACTTCCTCACCATCCAGCAGCTCCTAGGCCCGCCCCCGTTTCCTGATACATGACAGCCATTTCCCCTCTCCCTCTTCTATCACCGCTACGCCACCCACCTTCGGGTTACCCTCTTCCCACATGCTACTACTTGCTCCCTCGTTACTTCCTTCCCCCTCCACGTCCTCCTCTTTAGTGTGGATTGGCGGGAGTATAGTCATCTAGAGGTCTACTGCGTCGTCGCGGGCACGATCCCCGTGTGCGAAGAGTATAATGACTTCCGCCCTGCCATTCGCCGCACCCTTTGCACCTTCTACCCCGACGCCACACCCTTTGCACCTTCTACCCCGACTACCTCAGCTCTCTCCCCCATCAACGTCGGCACCCTCGCTTCCCCCGCATCCATCGCTCCATTCAATACATCCCACTCCCTTCTAGTGATGAGGAACTTTACCGCTTCATGCCTCCTCTCCCCCAGATCTATCCACCACCTCCCCCACCCGTAATTAGACTCCCTTTCCCGGGCACTATTTTGGATTGAGAGCACGCATGCCACGATGGATGACTTGCACTATCAGATCCTAGGGTAAGTGACACGTGTTGGCTCCGCTTCGATCATCGGATAACTGGTCGGCGCCTGACGAGAGAGCAAGCGGGAGCTTGCTCAAGATTGGAACCCCCTGGGCGTGTGACGCACCATCTTCTGTAATCGTGGGACTTTCTGATCCATAGCGCAAGTCAGACTGCATTCATGTGCAAAGACGAGTACTAAACTTGATTTGAGAATCTCCGGTGAGGGTGCTGCATCAGTCCAGGATCACTGGCGCAGGTTGTTCCAACTAATCCCCTCGTTACCTCATGAAACGAGATCAGGTTGTGCCTTTTCACACCAGCCCTTGGCATGCATCCGCTGTGGATGAGTTGAGTTGACTATAGGCTATCCACTCCTTGAGTCCTTGTGAGATGCTTGCTGCATAGGGTTTACTCATGTTCTACGTAAGGATAGTAGTCCTCCTGCCCCGTTGACACATCACACGAAATGCAGACGGACATCAACCTTCACCTTCGTGCAACATGGACAGGTCAGCATGCATCATCCGCCCTTCGTTCTTATGGCCACGTGGCACAAGGAGGAAGGCTTACAGACCCGACTCAAAATCCGAGCAGAATATTCAATTTGCAACTTGTTGCTGGCTGCCTGCCGGAAACGACCGCAAGTAGCTTCATAAAGACGTTGTTATAAATTTTTGCCTTGGGTTCATCTCCACTGAGAAGCTTGGTAGCTTAATAGATTAGAGTCCGTGTACTCAATTCCGTATAGGAAAACATTTTTGCTTAGTCTGCTACGTAAAGTGCTGTCTTTACAGGTATCTCTCCACAAGCACGAGCTGATAGTGACCTCCAGTCCCTCGTCTTGTCTGATCTGACTTGCAACCATTTTGACAATCCCCTTTGACGCAGCCTACCACAAGGGTCATGTTCATGTGTGTCCCATTTGCTCATCGGACAAGGTTTCTTATACAGCCAGGCGAAATCGAAACAACTCCCTCGTTAGACCAACTTAGGCAGTCCATATGGCATTCCAGGTAGTAAGTTTCATCCTAGGTAGCATACACACACAGCTTAGCCGGATTTTAGACCACGGGCAGTACACCGATGGAACTGCTCTCAGTAAGTACAGCTTGCGTGTCACTTGGAGCAGGTTTCTATTCCATTGCGGAGAATGTCTGCAGAGTACTGAAATACCCTCTAGCCTGCTCGAACTGAAGGTACCTTCTCGATATGGCTGTGTTTGAGGCAAGCAGGTTAGGGGTACACAGGTTTGGACTAGCTAATCCCTGTCCAAGAGAACCTTAGCCAGAAGATGAGCAATCCTCCTCAGGACTACGGTCCTCGGGCTCATCGATAGGATCTTTGTTACTCAGATCTAGCACTCACTCTTCGTCATAGAGCTTGCCCCTCATTCCCTTCCCTAATTCTTGCTCAATTGCTCATTAGTTTGAGGTCAGAGTTTTACTATGGTAGACAGTTTTCAGACATGGGCTCACGCTGTACAGTTTTGACAAAATCTTAGACGTCGAACCCTCTCCCTTTTCATTCTAATCAAGACTGGTAACCTCGTTCACATCGACCCATGGGAATGAGGGTAAAACTGTCGGCGTGTTATTCCAGCAAAGTAGTCCGACTGCACGAATTCAAGTGATCAAGGGTTCATAAGCTGCACGCATAGTCTTTGCCCGCTCTTCTATCTAACATTGTTCTCACACGAGGGTTAATTTCCTTCTGATCCATTTCCCATCTTTGGATCAGGGTCGGTATCGATAACAACAGAGTGATTAAGGAGGGAAATCTCTCAGCAAGCAAATTTAAACGAGTGTAACGTCACAAAAATAAGGGTTAGCCTAACACCCAATCAGGTTGACTCAAAACAGACAAGGAGGTTTACTCGATCGATAGCAACAATTGACATGTCGTGCAAGCTCGCTGATCGTAGCCTGGTAAGCGCGTGTATTTTCCCCACATCCCGTATTCATTCTTAGTGTCCGAGTCAATCCAAATTGCTTCCCTCAAATCCCGTTCTCCAGACCAATTGGTGTTCACAGCGTATTGTAGGTAAGGATCGCAGGATGAACATCCAACTCGATGGTATGAACAGTTGTTATCCACAAAAATACTCACATGCAAAAGTGAGTCATGGAATAAACACCCGACTCTTGCCAAGTCTCATAGAACTCCAAAATAACTATTTTCCTCTTTCGACAACTAAGTCCTTGCTCATTCTTAGGCTTATCCTCGTTACATCACTTCAGAGGAATGAATTAAAGCCAGTCCTATTACGAAGGCTGACTGTAATTCTCTAAATCGTTCCAACAAAATTTTAGCTCTTTGCTTACCTCTTATCACGCTATATCTACTCCAACTTGTGTCTCACTGCTCATAGGCTCGTTGCTGAAAGCAGTGATCTCACTGCAAGCAACTGACAGCAAACGAAACCTGCATTAAACGTAACCAAAGGTTAGTCCTCGCTGAGGACCTGCATTTCCCAGTCCTGCCTGCCCCTTATTCGAAGAGCATCTGCCGCTGAGACGAGAAAACAGTGGCGATGGCAACAGGAAATGAGAGCCCTGCACAAGACGTGTTCGTCGCCAGCCGCTGAGACGAGAAAACAGTGGCGATGGCAACAGGAAATGAAAGCCCCGCACGAAACGTGTTCGTAGCCACAAGACAAGACATGGGATGGTCCCCATGGGCATGCTAGTCGCCCCCTTCCTTTCCCGGACAGCTCACATCTTTACTAGTATTTCATTCTTGACGACTTCTGTGTACCAGTGGGACATGGCACATACTTAGTCCATTCGGGGCAGGGAGACGCGTGGTTCACCCTTTTTCTGCCTTTTACAAACCAAGCAACAATGTGAGCATGTAAAGGTCACACACCGTGGTTCCCATTGCTCAACAGGGCTACACGAAGCCTGCATTAAGATTGCTGACGTCAACTAAACAAAACCGCGTATGCCTCTCCGCTGGTCACCCTTCGCAGCGGTCGAGCATGGCGTACACTGATTGCGTGAAAAGCATGCGCCAAACCTTTCATGTAAGTACACTCTAAAAGCCGACGACAACGACAAACGGCTTCATGTGATGATCACCCTCGTGCGACGCATGTCATCGTGCCCACCTCTCTCCCTGAACGGGTCATACACGGGACGTCCAAAGCGTGCACGCAGAGGTCACAGATCAGCACGACTGATGCTCGCCCCAATCACAGTGGAAGCAAGAAGAGAACTATGTCTGAGTACATGGCGAGAACTAAGCATGCCCCTGGTGGCCACGATCACCAGGCATCCTTCGCTGTGGGGTGTAACCTGGTTGACTCCTGCTGGTACTTTCTCCCACTCTCTTCCTCTTGATTGTGCTTACCCGCGTCCTTGTAGCTACCCGTCTCTCTCCCAAAAAAACAGTCGACACGCGTTAACCCATGAGCCTCTCCCTTCTCGTCCTTGTCACACGTGTCTCCCTCTTCTCCCTCGCTTGTCATCCCCTTCTCCTCTCGGGCTCATTATTGAGCTTCTCTCTTAACCCCCTCTCTGGCTGTGTCCGGCTCTCTCCTTCCTGACAGCCTGGCGGCTCTGACTTTTCTGTGTCTGTGAGTTGCCCTCTGGGCCACTCTCCACAGGCTCAACAACCGGATGGTCCTTCCGCCATTGGTCCAGTCTGTGCCAGGACCAGGTCTCCACCACGCTGACCTCACTTTCACCCCCCGAGTCCCAGTCCAAGTGAGCTTGCTCACGCTCCACCCTGTCCATGGAGGTTCCCACCTCATGCTAGGCAACGGTTACCTGGACCTCTGCTGTGACACCATCCCATCTACATCTACGCTTGGCCCTGTGCTTCGCTTTAGTCACGGGCGCCTGCAGTTTTGGATCCGCTCTCATCTCTTTCCCCTAGCCCCCTCTACGCTGATTTTTAACTTGGCTTCATCTCCCCCATCATAGTTGAGGATGGTGGTGATCCAGGGTCCCTCCCTGGACATCGGCCTCCAGCGAGTTATGAGGTTCCATCAATCAGGCCTGTAGCCGTGCAGAGCCATAGCTGCACACTTTTCAGAATAGCTGAGTTTCAACATCCAGTGCCTTCGCACTCAAAGAGCCTTTCACCTGCTTTCCTCACCGCCCTGCACTCCCTTCTTCACATTACCCACGTTGGCAAAACAAGGCAGCCTACCGGCTAGCTACGAATAGCACGGTTGTCCCTGTTTTTATAAGATTACTATAGGCTGCAGTCCCTGCATTCTGAATGACGGACTCAAATTACTTTTTAGAAACCTCGCATATTGGTAGTTTATAATTCAAAAATTAATAAAATAAGGCAAAGTGAAATAAACAAAAAATAACAAAATAATGAGGTGGAGACTCCAACGGTCTTATCACCCACAGCACCTTTCCACCGTCAACCGCCCGTCACCTTGTCCTTGGCATGAGTTAACCACAGATCCCTCTTCCCTTCAAAACGAGACACCGTATTGTCCCTAATGAGTACCCGTGAGTACCCGTGTCCGGTGGTAAGGAGGGGGCCCATGACCTCTCACGGGAGGTGATGAGTCTCCTACCGATGCGGCCACGGGTGCTCCTATTTTGGGACCCTCACATCAGCGGTGCCTTACCCATCGAGCTCACGGAAACTAAAACAAAAAGTCGGGCAGCCCACACCACCCATTCTCGACTTACGATTTCAAACTCGAACCGCTTCGTTTCCCTGCGACATTACTAGGCGGGGAACTAGAACTCAGGCAGGCTGAATAAGAGCAACTGATAAAAGAAAAAGGAAAAAAAAAAGAACACTTCAACACCCTCTCCGCTACCGAATCATCTGACTTGACACCCGGGGTACCTGTCCAAGTTCTGACACAAGTGTGAAAGGTAAGCCTTTTTCCTTTTTTTTCTTTTTGCATTTCATTCCTCTTTCCTTCTGTACTTGATCCAGAACACGGCCATCGGAGCCCGGCATGTTGCTGAGAAGCCCGCCCTAAACCTTTACTGCCGCGTCCTCCTTTGGAGGTTCCGTCGGTCTCTTCCGAGTCAGCCACAGGTCAGTTTGCTATATGGCAGGACTCCAAGCCTGCGTGTTTCAATAGGAGGGCTCAGCAGCAAAGCCTGGCATCCCGCACGACCCTGTGGACTGGTATCTGGTACGCAGTGGAGGTAAGTGAGCGGCCGCCTGGTACACAGCGGGAGTACTCGAGCAGACACCCGGTACACAGCGGAGGGTCGCGGCATCGCACCCTCCAGCAGCGGGCCCCAGCTTACCACTGGACAGCCCCGCCAATTTCCGCACCAAAGCAATTCCCCACATAACCCTACCAGGCCTCGCGCTCCCGCAAACAGCAGGTCAATGCCCCAGCTCCTACCAGCTTTGTTCTAGCGTTTGTCATCCATGTGCCATTGAACTCGTAGCGTCAGCAGGGTCATGGGTGAAGTACTAAACGCCACCAGAATCCCCGGTTCCAGTTGCTGCGATAACATGACGGAGATTAACAAGGATGCTAATCATTTTCAAATTGGAAAATTTGCTGAAACCATAATTCCGACAGACCTGCCAAAAACCCTAAACCAAACAAAACTAGGCGAATACCCACACAGAACGCGACGGAGACCTCTGCTAACGCCGTCATACTCACGAAGTCCGGATCTCTCCACCAGGCCTCGCAGATGAGATCGTCATTATGAAGCTTACTTGTGTCTTTGACGTTCGCAAGATACATCGTGTTTATAGCATCCTTCTAATGATGACATTGTATGAAGTGAGAAAACTGTCAGCCTGAGGGTGGTACGATGACAATGTCAGGGTGCAAACAAAAGTGATAATCAGCCCGAAGTGGAAGATGGGAAGGGGAGGAGCGTTAACCATAGTAAGAAAGACTGGGATGAGCTGGGTGAGCCCACACTCTGTTATGTGAAGTAGTGAATTGGTTTTGCAGTTCGCACCTAGGCTACCAGAGTGGCCCGGGGTCACTTGCCCGGCCGGGCCAAAATAATTAAAAACTAAATAAATAAATAAAATATTTTTCAATTTTATTTTTTATTTTAAATTTGGTGCAGAATTTCGATGTGACCCTGAGGCAAAAGTTATTCAGTTTATTTTTCTGCATAACATAATTTTTTTTCAGTTTTTTTTTTTTTTTTTTT
>BFEA01000380.1:1037531-1050284 GCA_003427395.1 Chara braunii
TTTTTTTGCGGGGACCTTACCTGATCCTTGCACGGGCTGGCCACCCGGGACCCGGCGGCCCGGCTGGTAGCCTAGGTTCGCACTAGTCGAGCCAAACTGATGAGAGCATAGGTCCTGGATTTGAAGGACAAAATCGCATCCTATCTCCATTGAATCGGAATGTGTGATGGAGTGAAGACTTGAAAACAACCACGTAAGGACAACAGGTGTTCTGATAATGTTTGATCTAAATTGTGGTTTATCTAGTCCTCTCCTAAGGTAACGAAGACAGGCAAGCGCAGATAATTTAGCAGTGGTGCAAGTCAAACTCTCCTCAACAACACGAGGATGGCTGACGGGGATGAGATGACGGACTGGGAGAGGATGATGGGTGTTGTGCGGAGATCCAGACTGAACTTTGATAGGAGACAGGATAGGAAGAAGTACAACTACAGTCTCCTAGTAGGGATCCTATGATACGGTGCATGACTGTACCTTGATAACGAAGGGCCCATTCCTCGACTTCATGGGGCTTGGAAGCTAGATATGCAAAAATAAACTAGTTATGAACGAGGCCTCAGACATAGCGTACACTGTCACTAGGTGGGTGAGGGGGATGAGCGGGCGTTGGGCAGGAGAGTGTACGCCCGCTGTCACAGTGTGGGCTGGTCCTATACGTGTGACTCGGCGAACAGTTCTAGAATGGATGCAGGTGTGTGACAGACCAGAACTGCGATGTGCTTATCCATGGACAACTCTCAACAAGGGCCCGGGGGAGAAACCGCATGAGAAACGAAAATTGCCTCAGTATGGAAACGGCGGCCAAATAGGCGTCGAGCTGTCTAGGCCCGCTGTGGGCTTGTCCTATAGTTCTCACAGCTAGGCGGAGGCAGTCCCAATGAGGAAAGTCATTATCATAAAGATGATGACCTACAGCATCCAAGAGGTCAATAACCTCAGTTTTTTTTTTTGTTTTTTTTTTGAAAAAAATTCCCTCGCCAGTGTTAGTGCTGCTGATAAGAGCAGACACCACTAACACCCGCAGGGAGGCTCCATCTATTGGTGGGGAGCATCACCTCAGTTGCATACCTAATAGCAGGATCCATCTTTGTCAAACAGGATGAGCCATATGATTTCGTTAAAACCGGCATTTTATATTTTTTGAACGAAAAGGAAACCTGGTTATTTTGCGCTAAGAATGTCAGTCTGAAAACTCCGAGTCCGGATGCCCTTGAATGTATCTAGACTTCAGCAAAGTCCAGACCGTTCTCAGGAGCTAGAACGGTGACTTTTTAGGGCCAAATAACTAGGTTCCAATTTCATTCAAAAAATAAAAAGTATGTTTTAATGAAATGGATGTTGCATACCCAATTTCTTCTTTTTCTTCTTCTTCTTTTTTTTTCTTAATTGAAACATCGATGAGGATGGGATAACAAGACGTCGGACTGAGACCTAGTGTAAGAAATGATTAGGAAAGAAGGACCTGCTTCGGGTCGTGCCGCAACACTAGGACGAGGTGGAAGGTTGGGTTGTTCATGAGGAAGGGGCATTGAAATGCCCAATTTTGTTATTACTTTCAAAATGTTGTGTTGAAAGGTTGATAAATGACGTGAAACATGCACCATTTTGCTTAGGAGGGTATGCCTTATGCCTCGTATCGGAATTTTGCTTAGGAGGCTATGCCTTATGCCGCATCTGTAATTCCCTGCCATGATGGCTAAATCCGTGATGTCCTTTCCTCAAGCCGCATATATGTAGTCCCGCTGTTGTGGCTCAGTGATTAGAGCACCGGTTGGAAATGCACATTGTGGTACGAGGTTGCGGGTTCAAAACTCAATTGCAACCTTGCGCATGGACACCGGCAGGGCGTTAGATTCACGCACGGCTGGAGACGCATCCCCTTGGGCTGCTGACGCATGGTACTATTACAGACACTGCCTGTGGACCACCCAAGGGTTGTTCATGGTTGTTGTATGTTGGTTCTGGGTTTCGCATGCATCGGGTTGCTTGGGGGTGTTGGTCTTGGGTGTTCTGTTGATCTCCCCAGTCTTGCATATCACACGTTCGTGCCATTTCCACCAGTCGTTCATATGGTAGAGTCATACAATTACATGTTTCAAGGTCACAGGTTCGAGCTTGGTTCGGATCTTGGGGGCGTCCTTGTCCAGTTTACCCTGTTCTCTCTTCGATATACACACATGATGCTGCCTATACATCTCGATACATTGATTCACAGAGCACACACAGCCTTCGCGCATATACATAGCTTGCGAATTATACATGGCCTACGGGCTACATACACAAGTTTCCACACATAGTGCTGTCTGTTCATCTTCATACATAGATACACGAAGCATACACAGCCTTCGGGTATACACACACATTTCGAACTACACAACTATCAGACTGGGGGCGGCTAGTCACTAGGTGGGGTTTAGTATCTGCGGTAGGGACAGCTATGGGCCACCTGAGTTCCTACTGATATTCGCATAGAACTGTCTAGTTGCTATATATAAGGCTTAGACACTGGGGTAAGGCTAGCGGTATAAGCCGCTCAGACCAGTCCGAGTTCCGCCCAGCGCTGAAGACTACAGCTAACGCTACTAGCACCCAGCGTGGCTGCTAACGCTGCTACTACTCCTGCAGCGCTCCTCCAGAGTGCTGCTGCCGAATCCTGAAGACTACCTCCTGCCGCCTGAACTGCACGTGAAGTGCCTGGGAAGTACCTAGGAACTACCTGCTGGCCTGCAGGGCGGGCCAGTCCTATATAGTGCTGGCCCGTCCAGGAGGCTGCTCTTGCCAATGCCAAAACGTGCCAGAACCTGGCATTGAAGCTCAACCAGGGGTTGTCTTGAAAACAGGCCCGAAATGGCCTGTGCTAAAACCCTGGTTTGTTGCCTGAGTTTCAGGGCAGGTCGAACCGATGAGGGCTTGAAAATGACCCTCAGTTCCAGGCTGAAAACACTCAGGGCCGGGAAGGCCCTGATTTAGCCTGAAATGACACAGGGCCTGTAGGCCCTTGGGTATGTATATTGGAAAGGAGTCAATCCAGCCGCAGGTTCCCCTACGGCTACCTTGTTACGACTTGCAGAACGTTCTGTAAGTTGAAGAAGGCTGTTCGTGAAAACAGCTGGAGATATCAGAAGTGAGAATGCTGACATGAGTAACAAAAAATCAGGTGTAGATAGTTGTATCAATTTGACCCATAATCTGTTAATATACAACGTAAATCAGGATGGTTGGAAAATACACACCAAACATATCGCATACATCTCGTTCCCACCAACCAGCTGCCGGAAATATTTTGACCCGTTCGACAAGGCTCATCTTCCGCTTCCACCAGGGCTGGGCAACCTATCAGCCCTGGTGCCTATCACTGCTGTTCGGTCCAAGTTACCTGCCCATTGGTAGGGTAATGGTCCTGAGTGCTGGTCACACTGAGGTAGGACAGTGGGGTAGTGGGTGCGCTAGGAGTATTGACGTGAGGATGGGATGGGAGATGGTCTCATAACTCAAGACACCCGGGGCTCAGAACTCCAGGTGATCACTGGGCACTCAATGACTGGCCTCTACAACACCCTGGACTAAAACCACTAGTACTTCCGCCAGTGTTGTGAAATTACGAGGTTTTGCCAGTTCCCCAAGAAATCGTATTCAAAGTGACTGGCCTCTACAACACCATGGACTTCAAAAAAAAAAGCAAAAAAAAAAAAAGGCCGCATGTGTAGAGCCATGGCCCACGGGCCCACGGGCCCACGGGCACTGTTAGTGTTGATAGCTTTGTTATGTTTCCAGAAAAAAAGTTCTGTTTTTCGAATCCAGAAACCAGTACTACTAAAGTGGCTATACATACCAACTTTTTCACAGATCTCTATGCTTTGATAGGAACTGGAAGTTTTGAAACTGGTTGGTATACTACCATAATGAAGTTAAGGTTTCCGAAAAGGAGTGATCGTCAGAAGAACAAATAGGGGAGAGGTTTCCTCCTTATATCATTTACGTTCCCGTCACCTACTATTCAGGCATAGTGACAGCGTTGGCCAGAGTGCAATTGCAAACTGTATCTTGCCCCCTACCGCAATTATAACTCGTTTTTGTGACTCTACTGAAGCTTCCCGAATCAACTACCTAAAATCACTTTGCCATGTCGGCAGTATGTGAGCGCACGTTATCCATGGTATGTCCTTCACACTTACAGGATGTTATGCTAGGATCTTAGAACTTGTTGATTTGGAGCGCAGGTTATCCATGGTATGTCCTTCCTACTTGGTCAGTGTCGAGCTAGTAGACACTGCCTATTGTAGGTTTTGTAGTAGCTCCATCAGAACACTAGTTGTTTCTTGTTAAAAAAAAAAAAAAAAAAAAAAAAAAAAAAAGAGAACTCTAGATGTCTGCTTGACCCTGGTAGGTGCTCGTAGGATTCTATGGCACAACCACATTTGGGAACCAGAGCGCCCAATGGATGCAACACAGCTCATCCGCACATCTTCTTCCGATAGACGAGAAAGTAGCAGATACAATAAGGAAAAATGTTGACATAGCCATGGCCGGATACTGTAAGCACCTAAAAAAAGGGAAGAAAAAACATCTTCGATTTGCTTTTTTTTTTTTTTTGTAACACCTGCAAGGAAAATGAGCAATAGCGAGATGACAATGTCCAGAATGCACAATGACATTGAAGGCAAGACCCCCCTCCCCATCCCGTCGTAGTGCTGTAGTCCTTTTCTCCCATCGCCTGTTCCAGGACCTGCTGGGTGGAACGTTGTCGACAGCTGCCTCGCACAATGACGTCAAGTCTGTTGTTCGTTGAACCACATTGCCCTGCTTGTGATGCCCCCCATTATTGCTTAGTCGGCCATTGGAAAAGGGTGAGAGGGGAGGGTCGGAGCCTCGAGGTTTCATTGCAACGCCACCAACCACTGCTCGTTTGTTGAACAACCTACTGTGCTTGTTCCCGCGACTTCATTTCAACCGAAAACATAAAAATATCACACAAAGGTTGAAACTAACGTTCAAATTAAAAGATACAATGGATGGGCAGAGAAAGGTGGCTGTGCGAACAAGACGCTAGCGCTTCGCGGCCCGTGGATGGCAAGGCTCGTCCGCCAGGATCCGCGTGAAGTCCGCGGAGATGCCATCGCTTTGATCGGCCATCTCCTTAGCCTAAGGGTTCAATTGTCGACATCCCCCGGCTTCACAACAGGGCTGGAGTGGTGAACCCACGTGTAGGATAGGATGACACACTAACGCCAACGTACAGATGGGTGAGAACCACAGCAACATCGACGACACAACGACACGGAGCAACATCAAGGCTTTGACAACTGTCTGACAGCATCAACAGCTGAGTCTCATCAGTGTGCCGCCTTCAGGAGCGGTTGGGCGGCGATTATGGGCACCAAGTTTAAAGAGGGTGAGGGTGGGCAGGCATCCCTCCTGGCCGGCAGCACCCTACTGAGCAGGAGGTGTGTTCATCATCATGATGGACATGGCATCGGTGGCAGACATTGTCGGCATATACAAGCAACAACTCCACTAGGCAGTTGTGATGATGCTGCAAGCCTGCGAGCACAAAAGAACCTGTCACTGGGAAACACTACAAGGGGCAGAAGAAACCTTTGAGGGATGGGGGGAGGCATTGCGAGCAATAGTTTCCTTACTACCGGACACTCTTCATGAGGAATACGTGAGAAACGATGAACAAGAATGCCTCATTTTATTGGAGCAGCTGCGAAACATTTTCGCACAACAACAGGCGGCCATCACTATTAACCACTCTCAGGCGGACGAAGGCTGCCCAACTACAACACAGGTGACGCTCTGCAGATGCCTGATCAACGACACAACATTGACACACGACCTCCAGGAGGTTGGAGCCCCTGAGGATATGCAGTACGAGAGCCAGCGTGGCAGGCAGAGGCAGGATCGGCCTGACACACAGGACCTGCACATGACTGATGTGGCTGCCGCTGGGATTTCAGACCCCAGCAGCAGGATCGGGATATGCATTCCTTAGACGGACAATTCCTTATTATTACGGTACATCATACCTCTTCCCAACAGCTGTGCTGTGATAGCCTGATCGGTCGGCGGGGGGGAAATGACACACAACAGAAAGCAGCGGAGTCGGATGGCGGAGGGCAGGAAGCAGTGGAGGCTGCGGGCGATGGCGAAGCGTAACCACAGAGGATGGAGGGTGGAGGGCAAGAAGCGAAGACAGCGAGTGACATTGGAGGATGACGAGTGGAAGACAGGAAACCTCGGGGGCAACGTTAGACAACGAACAATTCATTGATTAATTGATTGATTGGCTAACTAACGGATTCAATTTGGCTAATTGATTGCTTGGCTAACTGACATTGTCAGATTGGTGAATTGACTGATTGAATTAGTTACATAATGAATTACAACTGTCGTCGCTGCGAGCACCCACAAACTTATGAAAACTCAACATTGGTCAGCACCAAGTTTGAAAGAGAACTCGTCATTGGCCAAATCATTGAAATGATTGTATCTTTAAATTTCCCTTTTCGAGTGGGCCTCATAAAGCACTGCGCAAAGTAACAAATTGGGAAGACACAAAATGGTCAGTGAAGCCCATAAGTCAAATAATAACCAAGGATGTGAAAGTTTCACTCAATTCTTTAGTATACGTTATCTTCATATATTTTCCGCTATCTTTATTACGGGAGTAATGCTAGTCTACGAAAATAGTGTGGTGTCTTGGAGTGGTCATTTTATTACATATAGTCTAACGATTATAACACCTTTTATTGGGCATGTTTTCCCATGGGGACAAATGAGATTTTGGGAACTACTGGAATTATAAGTTTAGCAAGTGCAATACCTGTTGTAGGAGACGTCATAGAAACTTGGTTATGGGTACGCTTCTCAGTGCATAATAAATGTCGTAGGATGCAAAATGGTTTCTGCCCATGAAATGGACAACAATCATTGAAACCGGATTCAAGGCGTGCCAATGCTGCGACGCTCAATAGACTCCTGGATGTTTAACAGAGAATTAGCAACCTTCTGAATTGGAGCATTACCCCGCCGCCACTGCCGCCAGCATCGTCTTTCTACCCCCACCATGGCCTGACCACGATTATTTCCGGATTGGCTAATTACTGTATTGATTGATTGATTGACTGGCAAGGGGTTGATTGATTGAACAATTGATTGATTGACAAGTCGAAACAGTTCGGGTGACTAAGTTTCTCGTAGTCGCAGGCTGCACTGATTGAGAGTGAGGTGACCTCACGAGGGGAACTGGGGCTGTTCTGAGCTTATGATGCAATATATCGCTGGGGCGCGGAAAGAATTCCACTTCCACTTGTAATAGTTCTTCTCCAATATGTTTTATTTGTTTGGTTATACCCATGAAATATATATATACATGTATAAATATATACATATATATATAAACTGTAGATGGAGCCTAGGATCAGACTTGAACCAGAGGCCTATCCCTCCTGACCTGCTTGGGCTCACAGGGAAATTGGAGACCGTCAAACTTGGAACCACCGACTTCATATTTACAAAACGTACGTTCCACCTCATGATAATACACTCTCTCTCTCTCTCTCTGCCCAAAGATTCTTTATATAAACCTCCTTTCCGGTTTCCATTCTTCTGGTCTTTGCAACCCAGACCGACGTCCGATAAGCTCGTAGTTGTATGCCCTCAACAGATAGTCAGAAAAAGTGCCCTTTCTATGTCAGTTGCACCACCAGTTTTTACCAGAGAGATAGGACTCAGGCTTCATACCAACGCTCCTCCATGTATCTGGAGGCAAGAAGATAATTGGCACTCGTTTTCGCAGGAACCTTCTTCCATGGTGCCTTGTGGTGGTGAGGTGGAATAACACAAGCTTCCCCCTTGCGGAGGTTGCCTGGAATGATGTACCATCAGTTGTTAGAAATGTCTCTAGCCTTGTTGGTTTGCACTTATTTGCCTGTCCCTTTCTCTCCTTTTAGTCGCCCGCAGTAGTAGTAGTGTGCTTTCAGGAGCACCTCCCTACGACCCCTATTCTCTTGTGCTTTGCATGATTCTCGCAACAACTACCTCTAAAACAAATTTCTCCGCAGTACTGCGGAGTTCCCTGCTATAACTTTTGTTTGCAAGCATATATAGGGATTGTATTTCCTTCGAGTCGTCATTTTGCCAGGCATGTTGTTCAATGCGCCTACTTTTCTTGCATTTTCCACAACTGAAGAAACTCTTTATTCATCTTGTGCATACAATTTGCCGGAAAATACTCGAAGCCTTCACATACTGCACAGGATACTCAAAGCCTTGTTGGCAATAATACGTTTCTCATTTTCTGCACTTTGAACCTAGGCTGTTTTCCCCGGCGCCCGGGCACCCAACTTGTGCCCGGATATATGCCTGTACATATATATCATCACATGGATATGAGAGCGCAAAAGCGAAAAGGAAAAAGAAAAAAGAATGAATTCGTTTTTTTATATCTTCTTCCGGGTGCCCGGCCGGGCACGACAATCTTCCCAGCTTTGAACTGATTTTTTTGAAAAATCATTGTTAAGTTGTTAAATCAGTTCCAGTGTTTAATGAAATGTCTACCACTCACAAAGTGCTTGTTAAAAGCGAATAACGTTTTTTTTTTCGTTTTTTTTTTTTTTTCCGCAAGTAACTTAAAAGGCATGACCAAGGAATTATTCCGTAGAGTAGTTTTGTAAGGTCAAGAAGAGCAATATATTGAACGAGGTCCTCGTTGATGTCCTCTTGCTAGCTATAAAAACCAACATATTTGATTCCCCATTGGGATACGCAACAAATGCAAGGGAATACAGACCACAACTTGCTCTTAAACCACCACTGCGTCCCGACCAAGGTTATGCTCTTAAGAACCGTCAGTGCCTCCCAATCCGCTTTCTTCCCGATCTAATTGCCAGCATAACATTCGCTTTTTTTTGTTTTTTTTTTGCCTGGCAAGATGGCTGTTGAGCCCCCGCCCCAGGACCCAAGTGGGTATGCAGGGCTGGGCACCCCTGTTCTTTGGCTGGCACCAGGGTTGACAAGCCCAAGTCTCAGAGCCCAGGCGGGGGTGTGGGTTACGCGTACACACGTGCACAGCCTCTTACACACGTACACATACTCCCATACGTACGCATGCATTAGGGGGGAAAAAAAAAAAACATTTTAAACAACTTTTGTCTAGTAAAAAAATCAAAAGAGTCATTCCCACATTCCCCACCAAACTCTAGTAAAAAAATAAAAAACAAAAAAAACGATAATGTTCTATCATTATAATTGAAAACCTGTACCTAGCGCATGAAGTTTTATTCTTTTAAAGTTTTCTTTGAACCAATAGTACCTTTGCCGCTTCAGAAATGAGGAAAAATGTCAGCTCCCGAGAAATTTGAAGGCCAGGAGTGACCACAGCTGCCATTGATAAATCTAATCGGCGGCAGTCGTTTCGTTTTGGCCTCCTAAAAGGTCTCGGAGGACTGCGATTTTCCAAAACGACCAAGGTACTCGTGGTTTAAGCTTTTCTTTTTTTTTAATCAAGCTTGGTTAGGAATTCAGGCAAAAGTTGTTTTTTATTCTTGTTCTGCACAACGTACAATTTTTCCAGGGATTTTTTTTTTTTTTTTTGTACACGTACACCTGATTTCGGGTTCGTACACGTACACCGGAGTACATACGCTTACGCATACAGGGTGCTACCCAGCTGCAAGATAAAATCCCTGTAACAGAAATATGGAAATATGGAAAATCCTGAATTTCAATCTGGCATAGAAATGTCGCTATTCATTAAAATATCTTTAGCAAACAACAAAAATCCCGAAGTACAATTCAACAGTGAAACACCGATTCGGGATATAATCCTCTAAACTGACTAAGTAAACGCCAAAAATCCCGAACTGTAATTCAACACGGAAACGTCGAATGTACCGATTCGGGATATAATCCTCTAAACTGACTAAGTGAACGCCAAAAATCCCGAACTGTAATTCAACACGGAAACGCCGACCGTACTTCAAGAAATGTTATTAAAAAATGATAGATAGACAATGGACCCGAACTGTGATTCCACACCGAAACACCAAATATACTTCAGGATATAATCCTCTAAACTAGGTAAACACCGAAAACCCCAAAGGGCGAAGATACATCCACAGCCCAAAACAAAGATACATTTATATGCACAGGCACTATCCTAGCCGGGTCGTCATGCTTTGGCATGCATAGTACGGCACAGCAGGCAATTCATTTGTGATATTGAATTGCGCAGAAAGGGGACGGTAGCTACCTTGTCCCTCCAGCTTGTCTGTGCTTCATGTTGTGGTCCAAGATATGTTTACGCTTGGCGCCTCTTTATTTCGCTGTGATAACATCATATCATAGAAAAGGCAAAGAGCGCAGCAGGATCGACCACGACATGAGGTTCTTGAATCTTAAACATTGCGAATTATTTTGAAAGGACAATAAATATCAAATCTTTACGCTGAATCACTAGCCACGTCGACCAAACTAACTGAATTAGTTTTCATAAGGGGGTTGTCTTCATAAGGGCAAAGATATATCCACACGACGAAAAGAGAGAGAGAGAGAGAGAGAGAGAGAGAGAGAGAGAGAGAGAGAGAGAGAGAGAGAGAGAGACAGAGTTTCTTGTGCTGGGTATTAGGAAGGGATATGATTGGCATAAGAGGATATATATCCTTTTAGAATAAAAAAATAGTTGAGGTAGGAATAAAAAAAGATCAGAAGGGAAGTACGCATGTGGAAAACGAAAATCGGAGAAAGGAAAGGGACAAAACGACTGGAGGGAAAGAAGCTAAGCGGAAAATAAAAATGGAAGCAAAAAAAAGCATTCTCTCTTCTTTGCAGTAGGCGCTTTGGCTCATCAGAATCTGAATTGTTTTGAGAAACTCTTCTTAGTCAAAATCGGGTCACATCCCCAGCATTTCATGATTCTGTACTCTCATAAGGGACGCTGGGCCCCCAGCCTAGATTTGGGGCTTTGTCTCCAAAAAAAAGAATTTTTTTTTTTGGGGAAGTGGTGATGGTTCGAGAATGACTCCTACCAGCACATACCGGCAGATAGTACCCCCCACCAATTCATGGCAGAGCAGCAATAAATGGAGCCGTCATACCTAGTACGATTCAACTGCCTGAGTCTGCCTCCCTACAGCTTTCAGGTTCTGCGAAACCTTCTTACCAAATGCAAGAAGGAAAAAGAAGGCAGAGATGAACAACAACGTAGCAGAAGAAGACTGCGATGAGACGACGGAGAAAAAATCACAAGAAACGTCACACAACCTTTCATTTGCTGCTCTCCGCATCGATAGAAGAAAAACAAACACCACAGAGCCTTTCATTTGCTGTTCGCTGCACCCTTAGCGACCGGCTTGTGGATCATTTTCCCTGACCCCTCCACCTCATCTTGTCATGAGGAGAGAGCGGTAGAGGCCCACATACCGCCAGTACACCTACCCGGTGTTTCAGCATTAACGCGATGAATGAATCGGCCCGCGCGCATGTCTGTATTCATTCCGGTCAGAGCGGGCCTAAGAACCCGGTACGTACTCCTGGTTCGATAGTGGAAGCGGTACAAACTGCCGCTTCCCCCAACCCTCAATCACCACTTGCACTTTCACCTACCTCGAAGACGAACGAATGGAAAAAAAAGAAGAGAATCTCGAAAAAAACGGTTCAAAAGATTCCAACTGCCGAACCTCAGGGGGAAACCTCCAAAGAAGGAAGACCCAAAAAAAAAGAATGGAAAACAGGTGCTCAGGAAAGATCTGCAGACACCTATGCGAGCTCCCTACTGTTCGTTACTAAATACCTCATCATAATGTCGACCATGGTTCTTTCGACAGCCATCAGAAACTCCTTTCAGCCCCGTCTGCATCAAATGGATGGCCCATCGGAAGGAAGGATTCTGTCTTTAATCAGCAGAAGGATTCTGTCCTAAAAGACCCCCTGCTCTGCAATCATTTCATAAGATCACACCAGTATACGTGGGCAACGCACGGGGCCGCCAATCCATTCAGCACACAACTTACTTGCCAGAAAATATGGGTAACGACACTGGCACCCAAACCGGCAGAGCCCCCTGCCACCAGGCCACGAGAGGCCACCATATGAAACCACGCGAAGAGTCAACCTACAAATTCCCTCCACGGGGCAATTTCCAAAATTTGGCATCCCGGCATCAGAGACCTTTTTCCTTTTCTTTTTTTTCCCTTTCTTTTTCCCAACAGGTCAAGTTGCATGAAGCTTTTGTGGTGGGTCGAGGACAACTACTATACTTCTTCAATGCATGGATATTCACGTCATTTCCGATCTACACCCCCCAATCTCCATTCTCCCCCCCACCAACACCCCCCCCACATACACACACGATCTACACCACTGCCAGTTCTGTAGCCTTACCTCCTCAATTCGCCTTCAAGTCTCAAGAGCCCCATCTGACCGAAACATACAATTTCAAATACCCTCAAGGAAACACACTGCACCAGAGACCTGTCGACGTACAACAAACGTTAATCCACAAAAACGGCATAACTGGGACCCGTGGAAGTCGAGAATAGCATCAAGAAGAGGCTAACCTTCATTTCAACACGACATGATCGTCTACCGCGTGGGCGCAGGGAATGCAGCCCTAAGGTAGCCAAATCAATGAGACTAAGAGCTAACACAAGAGAGAGAGAGAGAGAGAGAGAGAGAGAGAGAGAGAGAGAGAGAGAGAGAGAGTTCTGTTCCATTTATTGTTATGAGTGTGAGAGAGAGAAAGAAATAGAG
>BFEA01000380.1:1055039-1068182 GCA_003427395.1 Chara braunii
AAGAAGTGCCGGCAGCCATAGCTGACCGGGGAGTTGACCGAGAGGGTTGACCAGAGGCATTGACCGGCGTTGACCAAGGTGTTGACCATGGTGTTGACCAAGGCGTTGACCAAGACTTTGACCAAGCTGAAGTTGGTAACATCTCGCCACGCCCTTAGCCTGCCCCTTGCCCTATGGATGTGCACATACCCCTTGGTACTTGCTGAGTACAGTCTGTCTGTCTATTCTTTCTACTTTGAGTCTCTTCTGTCCTAGGTCATAGAACTCTGTGGATGAAGGATAGGGCCTTGCTGCCAAACCTGCACTGGACTTAGTAGGACTAATCTCTATTCTGGTATCTGGAGACCTGGGCATGAGCGGCGAGCGCTCGTTAAACAACTCGTCTAGCCCAATGACCGGTACTGTCCGGCAGGTCTGTTCAGTTTCAGTGGGGTGCTCGTTAAACAACTCGTCTAGCCCAATGACCGGTACTGTCCGGCAGGTCTGTTCAGTTTCAGTGTAGAGGGTCTGAGCTCCGAGCTGCAGGCTGAAACGGAGGCCGTCGTTAAGTGTTGAGGGCCTGTTGGAACCACTCCCCTACCAGACCAAGTAARGCTGATGATCTGTGTCTGACGACTCGACTGTCCCGGGGGATATGAACCCTCCCAAGGACCGGTACAGACCGGCGGGCTGCTCGGTGTGGCACAGCAGGCTGGAAAGGGCTGAGTTGTGGGCTGAAAGCACAGGCAGAACCAAGCTGATCACGTCGTCCTGTCTGCGACGTTAAAGAATTCTTGAGGAGTTAYGGGGGATCTCCTTAAATGCCTCCTGATCAGCCACTGGTTCAGTAGTGACAGCCATAGCATAGATCTAGGCTAGAGACAATAGTTGACAGGATCCCTGTCAGGATTCTGTGAGTCTTAGATTGAGTCAGTAGGTCTGTCAGTCAGGGGTTGACGTCTACGTGGTGAGGTTTGGAACCACTAACCCGGTTGTACACTTATCACCATGGTTGAGACCCGTAGTGGGATGGAGACTAGCCCCTACACCACTGAGCAGCAAGAAAAGATGGCCGTCTTAGTCAGAGAGAACAAGGAGAGAAAAGAGCGTGAAAAGCAAGCCAAGCTGAAGGCTATCGCAGACGAGCAGGCGGCGAAGATGAAGAGATTGGAGGAAGAGATGAAGAGGGTACAACAGGAGGAGGAAGAAAGAAGAAAAGTTGCTGAAGCAGAAGCAACAGCAGAAGAAGAGAAAGAGAGGATGAGGATTGAGAGTGGAGAAGGGAGTAGTGGTGGCACGATGACGAGGGAGACAAATACAGGGCTGGAGAAGAGGATCAGAGAGTGGGTCGCTAATTTTTCGTTGGGAGAAGACAAGGAGGCGGAGTCCTATGTGACTAAGGATGAGAAGGCTGCGCTGGCCGCTGAGCTAGCAGCCATGACAGACCCGATGGAACGAAGAGAGAGGGAAGACGAACAAAAGTTAGCATGGAAGTTGAGAATGAAGAGGGAAATGAAGAGGAGGATAGAGGAAGTGAATAAGATGACCGCAGCAGTGGCAAAGGTGCAGGAGTGTAGAGCGGAGGTGCTTGCTGGCCCAACCAGACGATAAGGCCAAGTGGGACAAAGTACTGGGGTACCTTATTGGGGGCGCCAAGCAAAATGGAGCCAGGATGTAGCGTTGAGTGCCATGCGGTCAGGGTTTAGATGACCGCAGCAGTGAATAAGATGACCGCAGCAGTGACAAAGTACTGGAGGTGTTGAGCAAGGCCTGGATGGAGGAGCGTCAGGCAAGCTAGAGCCACGATATAGCGTTGAGTGCCATGCGGTCAGGGTTTAGAGATTTTGCGTGCGAGATCGTCACCCATATTGGGGGCGAAGTGAAGCAATTGAGAGATAATGTAGGGAAGTTTTGTGAGGGCGCCATTCAGGGTGCCAAAGCTGTAGCCGCTGTAGAGGGAGAGGCCAGACCCCGTAAGGACCCAGTGAAACTCAAGTTCCCAGATGCGTACGGGGGGAAGAAGGAAGAGAACTTTGACAACTGGGAAGCCAGTGTCAACAGTTATATTTACTTGCAGCATATCCTAACAGAGGAGCAAGTCCTCGTGGCCTTCCASGCCCTGAAGGACGAAGCGGCTAGCTTCGCCAGGTMTCTCGCGCGTACAGCCGGTTGTGAAAACAACCTGGTTGCATATTCCAAAGTCACTCCTCTTTCCCAATTCCTCAAGCTCCTCAAGGAGCGKTTCGCTGACCCAACGMGAGGCATWAGAGCCTCTGAYAAGCTCCRAACGATCCACTCMCGRCAGTGGAGGAGTGCYAAGGCACTCAAGGGTACTATGGACGACTTGGTAGCTGTCCCGGACCACGGGGTCACTGAGCCCCAGCTGGTCCAGTTGTTTTATCGTGCCATTCCAGAGGCCCTACGCGGGCATTTCTTTGACAAGTCTCAGCAGGCCGGCATCACATACGATCAATTGAGTAGGGAGGTCGTCCTCTATGAGTCAAAGTCTGTGCCAGTTACCACTTTCTGGCATAAGCACCTGGAGAAGGGGAAGAAGTGGAAGAATCGTACTATCTCAGGCCAAGTAAAGGCCAAGGATCACATGATCCTAACGTTAGAGGAAGGTGGTACTGATGAGGTCCCGTATGATCAGATTGAGTGGGGCCTTGAAGATGATGGCAGTAGTGTGGGGCAGGGGAGGTCTTACGCTGCTCTCGCGGCTGGAGGGAGGCCGCAAGGAGGAGGAGGCTAGGGCCAAAGGGGCCAGGCCATGGGAGGCCGAGGACCGGGTGCACAGGGGGTTGGCGGACAGGGAAACCGCCAAGCGGGAGGTAGGGGTCAAGGTCCCCCGTCAAATCACCAGGTAATCGGTCCCCACAACGAAGAGGTGGAAGAGCACCTCAAGGAGGTTGGCACCCAGGCTTGCCACAGGGCAGGCCTTGGGAATGGCAGGAACGCATGAACATGGGCCAGTGCGTATTCTGTGGTGACCCGGCCCACGTTATCAAATTTTGTCCAAAGTATAGACAAGCCCGTTGGGCTGCCCAGCAGTCAAAAGGCAGCCGCCAGTAGGGGTCGCAACTGCCCCTACTTCAAGGCCATGTGGAGAAGTGAGCGCGCGCGAGCAGGACACTCCCAACCCACATGAGCCTATGGCAGAGGTTGCTGGCCCGTGCCTAGATAGCTGTCCAGAGACCGCCTGTGTAAGCGTCTCTTTAGGCACGTCCCTCGCAGGTGTGGCAGAAGAATTAAAGGAGAGGATGCCAGCCTGGGCCAAAATGAAGAAGGAGAGTAAAGGACAACTGATTTTGGTAGATGTACAGGTGTTTAGGAGTAGGGTAGGGGCCCTTATAGACTCAGGGGCTACCCGTAGTTATATCAACCGTAGGGCGCTGAAGAAGTCGAGGCTAGGACTAAAGGTCCAGAAGTTAATAGACCCTATAGTCAATGTTCTCGCAGACAACCGCACAATGTGCGTTGAGGATTATGTAGAGGGAGTCCAAGCGTACTTTCGCCTAGAGAAGGATGGGAAGGTGGAGAAAGTTCTCCATTCCCTGACTCTCCTCGTACAAGATGACCTTCCTTTCGATGTAATGTTAGGAATGGATTGGGGAGAGGCAACGGGGGCCACACTCTATCTGAGAGAGCATGAGTGTAGGCTCCCTAGTCCGTCAGGCGAAGTGAAGACTGCTTGCTTGTTCCATGCGTCCAGTGTAGATAACACCTTGGCGCATTGCTGTCTCAGTGCTCCCGCGTTCGCGCGATTAGTAAGAAAGGAGCAGTTAGAGGAACAGGTCTTTGTGGTGTATGTTAGACCTATCACTGAGGGCCAGAAGAATGATAGCTCCACAGACCCAACAATTGCCAAGCTGCTGAAGGAGTTCAAAGATTTGACTGAGTCGCCGACAGGAGTAGTGTCACGACCCATCCAGCATAGGATAGAGATAGAGCCTGACAGTAGAACACCTAAGGGTGCAGTCTACAGGATGTCCCCTAGAGGAGCTTCGCAAGCAGTTAGACGAACTCCTTGAGAAAGGGTGGATTAGGCCCARTTCGTCTCCTTTTGGAGCACCCGTTTTGTTTGTCCCCAAAAAGGAAGGAGAGCTGAGAATGTGTATAGACTATAGGGGATTAAATGCGATCACCGTGAAGAATGCTGAGCCGCTGCCCAGGATAGACGATCTTTTAGATCGGGTGCACGGTTGCAAGTATTTCTCTAAGATAGACTTGAAGTCCGGATACCATCAGATAGAGGTTCATCCTGATGATCAATACAAGACTACGTTCCGGACTAGATATGGGCATTATGAGTTTATAGTGATGCCCTTTGGACTAACCAACGCGCCAGCTACTTTTCAGCGTTGTATGAATGACCTGTTTAGACCATGGTTAGATAAATTTGTAGTAGTCTACTTAGATGATATCCTAGTCTTTAGTAAGACCCTTCAGGAGCACCAGGGTCATCTGAGGCAGGTCTTGGAGAAGCTTAGAGAGGCTAACTTCAAGATCAAYGCGAAGAAGTGTGAGTGGGCCAAGACGCAAGTCTTATACTTGGGCCACGTGTTGGACGGAGATGGCATTAAGCCAGAGGACAGCAAGATCACGCTATCAGAGATTGGCTGACGCCCCATACATTGACAGAGTTGCGATCGTTACTAGGCTTAGCTAACTACTATAGGAAGTTCGTAAGGAACTTCTCTACTATCGTCACTCCCTTGCACAAGTTGGTGAAGAAAGAGGCAATCTGGCAATGGGACAAAGAGTGTACGTCTGCGCTCAAGAAGCTAAAGCGAGCGTTAATAGAATATCCTGTCCTCAAAGTTACATTCCGTCTTTGCCATTTGTCGTCACCACGGACGCGAGTCAGTATGGGATAGGCGCCGTGTTGCAGCAAGACGACGGCAATGGCTATAGACCCGTAGAGTTCATGTCCGCGAGGATTCCCTGTGAGAAGGTCGCTACCTCCACGTACGAGAGGGAACTCTACGCTCTCAGGAAGGCTTTAGACCATTGGAAGCACTATCTGCTTGGGAGGCACTTCAAAGTGTATTCGGACCACGAAACACTTAGATGGTTAAAGACTCGGGCCAAGATGACACCCAAGTTGACTAGGTGGGCCGCAGAGAGACCAATTCGACTTTGAGCTCAAGCCAGTGAAGGGCAAGTACAACGTAGTTGCGGATGCTCTAAGTAGGAGATCAGACTACTTTGGAGTTGTAGTACACTATCTGGATATAGGGAGAGCCCTGCAGGAGAAAGTGAGGCAAGCATATGCGTAGGACCCTATCTATAGCGATCTCCTAAAAAGAGTTCGAGAGGCCCCAGAGACTGAACCAGATTACCGCACTACAAACGGGTTGTTGTTTGAGAAGACTAATGTATTTGACCGCCTGTGCGTTCCCAACAGCGAAGAGATCCGCAGTTTGGTTTTAGGGGAATGCCACGATACTGAAGGGCATTTCGGTTGGCAAAAGACATTAGCCAACCTGATGCGTGCGTATACCTGGCCAGGGATGAAGAATGACTGCATAGAGTATGGCCGCAGTTGTAAAGTGTGCCAGAGAAATAAGTCTACTACACGCGCGCCCTTAGGTCTTCTCAGGCCCTTGCCTATTTCGGATCAGCCGGGAGACTCAGTGTCTATAGACTTCATGGACACGCAAGTCAAGAGTAGACATGGTAAGAGCCAAGTCATGGTCATAGTCGACCGTTTTAGTAAGTATGCAATTTTTGTTCCCTTGCCAGCAGAGGCACGTACAGATTTAGTAATACAGAAGTTCTTTGACTTTTGGGTTAGTGAGAATGGTATCCCATTGTCATTAGTTAGTGATAGAGATAGTCGTTTCACCAGCCAGAACTGGCAAGAACTCATGAGAGTCTACGGATCCAAGTTGTTAATGTCGTCCGGCCGTCACCAAGAGACTAACGGTCAGACAGAACAAATGAACAAGATCCTAGAGCAAGTTCTGCACATGTACATTAGACCAGATCAAATCAACTGGGATGAGATGTTGCCCAAGGTCGCTAGTGCATACAACAACAGCATGCACCTATCCACCTGCCGCACTCCCAATGAACTGCACAAGTCCTTTAGACCACGCAGACCGTTCGAAGGACTGAACCGGGATCAGATTCACAGATTACCGCCCGGTACCAGGGAGTTTGCRATACAGCACGAAAAGGAATTAGCCACTGTTGTTGAGAACCTACAGAAGGCCCAGCACAGAATGATAGAGCAGGCTAACAAACACCGTCGCCCATCACAGTTTCAAGTAGGCGACTTAGTCTGGGTCAAGGCAAAAGAGTTTGCACCGGAAGAAAACATCTCGCAGAAGTTACTGCCTGCATATAGAGGACCGTGGCCGGTTCTATAAGTCAAGGGCGGAGAGGATGGACCGTCCTATAGCATTGAGATTCCAGCACACCTCCACACATACCCTGTGTTTCATGCTTCAAAGCTGCTGCCGTGTATCACTAGTCAACAGTTCCCTTCCAGGAGATCCATGATTCCACCGGATATGGATGGAAGCTATGACATAGAGGGCATTGTAGAAGAGGATGTGTTTAGGACAGGAGGTAGAGGTCGTCCCCAGAAACAGTATAAGGTCCGGTTTGCTTATCAGGAACCGGAAGACGACCGCTGGTTCACGAAAGCAGAACTTCTAAAGACCGCTCCCGACATAGTCAGGGCCTATGAGCGTGACAAGAAAGGTAAAGGTCCTGCCTTGGACTAAAATTTTCTCGGAGGACCTCGAATTTAGGACGGCGGGAGTGAAACGGTTTTCACCTTTTAGCAGTAGCGGAYGCAGTACCCAGGKTTCGATCCCTAGACCTCACCCTACCCATGTACAGTATCTGTGTAGACCCCGAGAATTGAACCTGCGACCTGTGTATTCATAGGCAGTTGGTAGACCTGTCGTAGGTCCATAGACAGCAGGGGTTCGATCTGTAGGTCTATAGCGTAGGAGTCTTAGTGAGTTCTGGAAGCTTAGCTGTAGACCTTCAGGGGTTCGATCTGTAGGTCTATAGCGTAGGAGTCTTAGTGAGTTCTGGAAGCTTAGCTGTAGACCTTCTAGAAGGTAGGCAAGTGGGCAAGTGGGCAAGTGGTGAGGCAAGTGGTGGACTAAACCGCAGTGCAACAGCAGTGCAACGGCGGTAGGATAGCGGTGAGTCCACAGTCAGTCAAGGTCCAGTCAGTCCCAGTCCGGTCCAGCAAGTACCACAGGGGGACTGTAAGCACCAAGGGCCGATGGCAAAGAGCAGACCAACGAGTTGATCCAGTGTATGTGAACAGTGAGATGTTTGGGCGCTGAAGTCGCCATAGCCAATTGAGAGTGAACTCGTATCTGAAAGCCATATCTCTGAGTTTTGAGTGGGCGCATGTCGCCAGTATGCTGCGTTGCTGTTTACATGCATGAAAAGTGTGTTTGAAAACGAGTCTGACTGCACTACACCCAAAAGCATTTTGTGAATTTCCAGCAGACTTCTTCAGATCCTCGTATAGGAGGTTGAATACAGAAGACCGCGCACACAAAGCACAAGGGGCAAGGTCCTCTGAAGTGGCTACAACTGCCAGCGTGCACACGAGGCTGATGCAAGACTACAGACTGCTAACGTGGATTCCATACCTCCCTACCCTTCTGCAAATGCAGCATACGGGCCCCGCACACATTCTTCGTAACCCAGTTTCCTTCCATCATCGAAGGCTCCAGAGTCCGTATACCCAGTTTCGTACCATCATACAACTTGACCGCGACTCTACGCGCACCCAAAACACAATTGGTATGCCTCTCTACAGCAGAGATGAGCATTTTTCTTTTGAAATGCCACTTCACCCAACCCACCCAAAATTTTCTTAGTACATGCAACCCTTTAAAAAAGAAGAAAAAAAAGGTTTGAAGCTGATCCAACCCACCCAAGCACTTTTTTGAATTTTTCCGCCCATGCCCAACCCACCCGCCACCAGTAAAAAAGGTTCACCCAGACCGACCCGCACCCGCAAGAAAATCATGGCCCACCCGCACCCGGGATGTAGTATTTTTTGACCCGCAGCCAGTTGTGCCCGCGATTGTCTATCCCTTCGAACATTCACAGACAGTAGGACAATAAGACGTGACAGGATAAAATCAAACACGCTTAGAGAGAGAGAGAGAGCTCTGTCTCTCTCACAGGAATCGCCCACGTCACGGCCTTGCCCCTCTCTCTCTCTCTCTCTCTCTCTCTCTCTCTAGCATTGGATTTCACGCCTGAATCGGAGTGCGTCTGTGGAGAGATGCGAAAAAGTGTGTTCTCAAAAAGGAAAAGACAAACCAAAGCGATGTGATGAGAGGGGAACACGGACATCGGAAAAAGAAAACCGGAAGAGTTTAACACTACACCAGAGGCAAAGAAAACACAAGGCAGGAAGGGGGCAGGAAGGGGGATACGCGCTGTAGCTCAGTGGGCTGAAGCTATGGTGTTGCATCTGTGAGGCGGAGGGTCCACTTCCATCAGCCCTTAAAGCTCCCCTGTGCAAGTTAAGTTGGTTGGTGCTAGGATGGCACCCCGCATACCTGGCGCGCAGCACAGTATAGCACATAAACAAACCATCGGATGTAATAGATCAGTGGCTTGGGCTAGGCCGCTGCAAGGGAGAGGTCCAGGATTCAATCCTGATCCGCCCTTTACGCATAACATACTACAAATATAGCTGGAGCACATTCAGGAACGGAACGGGTACGTCCGATTGGAGTGGATGATAAAGTAGTTGGCTACCTTATGACATCTGCTTTGGAGGGGTGCAGGTGGGATGGTTGACGGGGGGATGATCATGTAGCGGGTTACCTTGGAGACCCAGTTTGAGAGGGGGGAGGGGGGAGGGGGGCAAGGGCTGCAGGTGGGATGGTTGATGGGTAGAACCTTAGCAGATGGACTGTCTGCTTCCCATGACAAATAGTCAATAGTCGGCCCAGTTGATGACACCTGCCGATGACTAAAAGATTGGAGCAACTCCGGAAAATGACGGGTCCAACTACAAGGGCTGGAGGGGTCTAGTTGAAGACCGAGGTGTAGGGATGGATGGTGGCCATGTACGTGCAGATGAAAGCAGCTAGGTACCTCCAGACGACATACAGCCAACAATGACTAGAGTGACAGCAGTACAACGGTTATCTCATCAGGCGGTTGGGTTTCTCAAATCCGTGCACGGGTTCAAACCCGAGCTACAACACTTAGCAGCAGACTTACACACAACTGGAGAGAGGTCTAGTTGGATCGGATGGTGGCGATGCACCTACTGATGACTAGAATGCCTCTGGGTTGTATTGAAATCGTGGCCAGAACAGAACTGATAACAGCTGTGCTAGGTGAGCATACTTGGTTTGCTCAACAGGTTGAAGGCGGGTGGGAGGACGGGGGGGCAGGGGGAATGGGGGCATTAGACACTGCCTGTGGTATCTAGGGTGTGCACAATTAGATCTATACACTGGGGAGCCCAGGTAAAGTGGGGAGGCATTCAGGATCTACCCGTAGGTTTTGTAAAGACAACGCCTTGACCTCGTCCCCGCCGCAGTACCAATGCACAAAAAAGCTGAGCACCATATGCCTCTACCCCTTCCGAGCAGCGTCCCTGTTCAATCGTGCCTTCAACAGGCCCCCAGTCAGATCGTTCTGCCAAGATGGCAGAGGGTGAGAGTCCTGTGTGGTAGACACTGACATAGTACAGGGGGAGTGGAGGTGCACCTGGGAAAATCGACGAGCTGAGGGGGAGTGGCTCCCATAAGGGTTGAGAGACTGGCTTACCCAAACAAAAAAAGAGAAAACTGAGCTACCAGCCAGGTTGCCAACGGCCCGGCAGAACAAAGGCCAGGGACAGTCCAGGCCAAACAAACGCATTCAGTTTGGCACTGACACGTTTGGTAGGGGCATTCTTTTATTAAATATTTTTTCCCCTCTTATAGAGAGGACTACCCCCGATCCGTGATGCTTCTCCAATGTTTTCATCGAACGACACAAGAAAAAAAATGGCAAAGTTAGGGGACTCCAATTTCTGGATGCCACCCCAACAACCAGCACGCCAACCTTTTTTTACAGCCCGATAGTATAAGACCGCATTTCTGAAGGAGGGAAGCTCGCACAGGTAATTAAATAAAAAAGCAACAAGAGAACAACTCTGGCTTAAAACAGGGAAATTGCATAGCAGAAAGGCATTCCCTCAAAGAGCTCATCATCTGCATGCCACTATTCCAAGCTTCGTTTTCAGAGTCACAAAAGGCCCATCACCTACCCATAGGAACAGAGTATTTCAGTCTGAAAATTGGTCTCCCTTCCCCTGCCTGGGTCAGCATACATTCATTCAGCACACAAGGGGATTGGAACCTATACATAAATTGGCCCAATTTACCTCAGCAGACCAGCGGCACTGCCATTTGATCTTATTAAGCCAGTCAGATACTACTGACCTCTTCAGTGCTGAAGATTTTTTTTTTCGAAAGGTTATCGATAAACGTCCATGGGCTAAAACCATTGCAGGCGCTCAGAAACAGAAAACAGCGGAGGCGAAGGAATCATTTTGGTGCTCTGGGACTCACAAACCAGATACTACGTACCTCATTTCTGAACGCAAGCTGACCACATGGAGGCGGCAAAGCTCGCCATCGAACACACTGCCATCATCATCCTAATAAATGAAAGAGGATGCACATTGACGCCTGCTGTCTCTTCCCGTGGTCTAATGCCCTGACTTCAAAGCCTTGAAGATAGACCCCCTACTATTCAGCATCAGCCAAAAGGAATACCGCTAAGGAAGGAATAAAACGCCATAGGTGCATCTTATGCCGAGGTGGACACGTACTCGACGCTTTGATACTGTAGTTCCCAGAGAACGGGATGCACCGGCAGCCAGCAGCTCAGGCAAACAAGACACTGGTAAGTAATGGCATTTATCAGGGCTTTAGTGAAGATGTAGACAGACAGATGACGCCTATCGACCAACAGCTCCCATATAGACAGTGTTGTTTCATTCATTCCATGCATAGAACTGAAACCATGAGATGCACACACAAAATGCGATGAAGCAGCCGAAGCAATTTAAAAAAAAATAAAAAAAATAGGCACAAACAAAATGCGATGGCTATCAACACCTGACATTAACCTTGATGTGCCAGTGACAGCATGCACTTACGCACCTGCCCAAGGACTCTTTCCAGTTGCCGCTCAAACATGTCAGGATAACCTTCAGCATACTCCTACTCCATGACATCAACTCCTCTTCCACTCAGACATAAGCATGAAAATCCAAAGGATCCATCAAGGACCCCGAAACGTATCTTGGCAAAAAGACGATACTCAACAAATTGTAATCACATAAAAAGAGGACACTGCACCCAAGAATCGGCCAGAAGACATTTCAAAAGGGACTCACAGACCATTGTCATTTCCCTGCCCCACACATCAACTTCCCCATCTCTCTCTCTCTCTCTCTCTCTCTCTCTCTCTCTCTCCCCTGTCTACATCGTACCCATCCAACATTTCTTTCCTCTTACAGTGATCCACAATAAGGCTTCAATTTGCCTATCTCAAAGTGATCCACAATAAATCAGGCAAACGCTGACCCAAATGGAAAACCATAATGACGCCCCGATTTCTCACATTTTGGGGAGCGAGTCATGACCTAGTGATGCCAATTAGCCGCACCCACATGGCGGTCACCGGCAATTTGACTATTTGGCTTGGAGACCCTACGGCACCTGTTCAAAATTGCAGCTCACTCAACACCTCTCACTGAGAAGAAGCCATCTAGTAGCAGTCAGACTCACCCACGTGGCCGTCACCAAAATATGACTAAGTGGCACGGAGAGCCCCCTGCACCTTTCCAAAATTGCAGCTCACTAACACCTATCACCGAGAAGAAGCCATCTGATCTGGTTCATAATGGACACAACCACAGGACAAGAAATGGTAGATCTATTCCGCTACGAGAAAGCGGACAAAAATCAAAATCAGAGACTTTGTTCTAGGGCCTGCGCACGCCCCCTTTCTTCTATCCTATCTGAACCACGCACCTGGACTCTTTTCCCTACAACTCCTCCCGAGTCCCAACCAAGAACCTTTTCCCCTCATGGACCCCACTTGATGAACAGATGATTCATTGCAGCATCAAGCAACTTCCCCGGTGCGCCTAAGTAAGCCCGTCAGTAGCATCGGAATCAGAGAATGAATTCCTGAATTGTACACCACATTGGCTGACTTTCCGGCGATGCTAGTACACTACCTTTACCTGCGTTAAGCTCCCAGTGATATGCATAGACGACTAAGTTCAAGGATGCATAATACCCACCGCTGATCAGACAATCATCGAGGAGACAGCACACGAGCGACGAAAGCAAGGTGCACACAATTCGCATGTTCCCTTGCAAACATCAGGATAGACTCCACAACCAAGCTCTAGTAGCCTCCACCCGTGCCGCCTGAATCATGAGAGAACCTGCACGACACAAACAGGCAAACAAACATTAATAACAAAACGATAGCAGACATTTATAACCGACGTTTATAACCGGCATTTGTGGCATACGTTCACCAACACAGCAAGTATACTCAACACTCATGGCACGTATTACTAACTCTCCTTCCTATCTATGCGTTTCTACTGCCCGCCCGCCCTTGCAACGTCTTTTCCTTTACTTTGTGTGTGTGTGTGTGTTGAAGGAAATTTCCCTTCAAAGAAAAACATTCCCTCCTAAAAAGTGGTCTTGAATCTTTCGTTTCGATTCTCTTGTGATCATTTTACCTGTTGCAAAGGAGGCAGCAGCAGTGAGAAACAATCTGCGTGCACCCCACCAAAGCCAAAGGTCACTCTCATTGATTGATGGATTATACATTGCATCAAGTCCCCTTTACAGTACAGCTCTAGTCAATGAGCCCGAGGAGAGACATGCACAACAGAGTCCAAACAAGTCCAACTATTTGCTTGCAAATCTTATACCCTTCACAGAGATCATGTGACATATCAGCAAGATTCTTCAAAGATACCCATCACAAGAGCAGATAAACTAATTGCATGGCTGGTACACTTGCTCTCACGTGCATAATGTAAAAATCCAGACCGCTTGTCCTCGGGACATCATTTTAAACTGGAACACTTAGCATGGCCCTTGTGCAAGGATGACACGGATATATAATGCT
>BFEA01000380.1:1068257-1080707 GCA_003427395.1 Chara braunii
CGTGGGGGAGATTTCGGGTTGGACGGTAATGGCCACCCTGGTGTGTGTTAGGCTTCGGCGATCGGTGTTCTGTTCTAGAGCTTCAAGGGTGCCCACTTGACTACCCAATCTTCACGAACAAAGAGATTGATCACTGCGCCAACTGCACAACAGGCCACAGGTCCGCATATGTAGTCCACCTGCACCCCTTCCTGGTTAGCGACGGGATCTACAGAGTCTACACGGTGATCGCTTCCTCAGTACCCTGGAAGGCTCGAACCCAAGCGCTGGAATCCAAGGCAACAATTCAGTGGGAGCAAATCAAGCACGAGTGGAAACAGGTGCGGGGGGCGAGGAACAGCAACGAACCAGGTCATTGGATTAGTCGTGAGGGAATAGACGATCCACGAGCTTCGCCATGGACCGAGTGCCGCCCTGGGCAGAGGCATGAGCATCTTCAAGGACTGAGTGAGGAAGCGTAAGTGGAGCCAAAGCACAAGCATTTCCAGTGGTGATTCTACAGGACCCAATCCCAGACATATCAGATAACCATAAGATGGCTTGTGCAGAATTTCTAAGCTCCACCACTGTCCAGTCAGCAGCAATTCGCAGGCGCACACTGAGCAAAACTACAACAGGGGGGCCCTCACACATTCAGTCATTGGGGATCCTGGTCAGATTATTTATCACTACCGTCTTCCCCCAAACATAACGCACCCTAAAAATGAATGCATACAAGCTATATTTCCGGCAAGATACAGCCAAAATAAGGGTGCGTTATATTCAGGGGAAGACTGTAGCCCCAGAAAAATCACACCATCAACAAGATGATGAAAGGAGGAAGCACACACATAAGCTCACATAATAAAAGACAAGTTTTGGTCCTAGAAGGCCCATTCCTGAGACGGCTCAAACTACTATTATCTCCATTAAACAACCAGTGCAACCACGCCTGGTGGCGTCGCACTGTGCACCGAGCTTGTAGCCAAACCCCCAGCAGCATGCTTTTTTTGCATTTTCGGCTTTTTGGCTGCCGCTGCCAGTCATTGTGGTCCGGAAGCCCCGAGCCTCCACAATTTTAGGAGCACGTAATGAAGAAAGCGTGCAAGGCCGGGACCACATACGGGCAGCTTCAGGCCACCAGTATCGCCAGAAAAGTCTAGTTTTCCCACCTTTACCACGAGAAGATGAGGACAGGTGAGACTATTTATCGCCAGTATCCCAACAATGACATAATCAACAAACGAGGCCCAGTGCAGCATCGCCCGCACCAGAAAACGAACGGTGGACGATGCAATCGCTGGAAGAGGGAGTAGGAAGGGTGAGGCATGAGAAGAACAGAAGACAGAATGACAGCCGAAGGCCGCATCTAAGGGCAGTTGTGATCAGTGTAAGGAATTTACTTGACAATGTGAATTGCAAGGCAAGGACAAATAAAGAAACATGATTGCAACACGAGAAAAATGGAATGTGCAAATGGAGGCAGCGCAGTAGACAAGGTAGGAACCATGATTGCCTGAAAAGAGAGAGAGAGAGGAGAGAGAGAGAGAAAGAGAGGAGTGCAGAGCCAAAGAAAGAACAAACAAAAGAGAGAAAGACACTGAGCGAGCGAGAGAGAGAGAGAGAGAGAGTGGCCTCTCCACTTGTTTTGAAATTAGATAAGGACAGGACGGGACAATACACATACAGCCACAACACCACTTGCGCTATTACCATCTCCGTTGCAGCTACCGATACTGCCAAAAAGGCTGTTTTGCTACCTTTACGCCAAAATAGTGAAACTGAACACGAGCTTGCAGCCAATGGCTGACACCCCACTTTTGTACAGCGGGTTTTTCTGGGAAGGGTCCGCGTGTATAAGTGGATTCAAAACACGCAACCATCAGGTACCTCACTGATATTTCATCTCCCTTGTGGAATATTTCTGACAGAATGCCGCTCTTACAATTTCGTTTCCAAGAACCCCTCATGGCCACAGGGTGTCTCATGGACATCGTTTAAAAGCCACACAACCAAACAACGTATGGCACGCCCACAAGACAACACACCTGCAATCTGATCCTCGACTGCATCTCCCATTCGAGAAATCGCGGCACAGTGGAGCCTGGCAGAACGAACAACATCAGCACACCATCAACACTTATCAGCAATTAGAAAGAAAATTGCTGTCTAAGCTTCTGCTAAAACACGTTTACTTGGCAAGAAGCTCAACATCCCCCCCATGAGGTGTCTTTCATCATCAAGATTTGACAATGCAGAGTTCCCCGATGCATCGGATTTCGGAACTTCAGATTAGACCTCTCTCTCTCTCTCTCTCTCTCTCTCTCTCTCTCTCTCATACACAGATTTTCATTGCCAGCAACAAAATGGAGGGAAGGGAGAGAGGAAAACGGGAGGAAAGGAAAACTGAGGTAACAGAAATCACAGAGGCAAGATTATTCGCCAAAACTCCATAGACAAATCATGCGGGAATTGCACACAGCAAATACTTGCGTATCGACATGTGGCAGACGGCCACGGTGAGAAGGGAACACAGAAGGTTTGTAAATTTTGAAGCGGTCAACAAAAATCACCACATCCATTCCTCACATCCCTACGTCTGTGCGCTGTATACCACATCTATGTAATGTTGTCATGTACAAACGGCTCTATCTTTTACTGACAACACTACATATTTCAGGTGTGAAGGATTTTCATTGCACTTCCTTCCAGGTGTTTTATCTCATGCAGCTATGACAACCTCCAACCAAAGAGCTACCCCTTGATTTGCCAGAACCGAGAACCACACACCGGACACTGGATGACTGAGCCCAAGCCAGCAGATGCAGCCTCCTCAAGGGAGCATGCAGCACAGAAAAAGTCAGCAAGAACAACCAAACGATCGTTCCCTTTCCCTATGCATGAGCATCGTGGAGGACAGATTCTTTGGTCCCAGGGATCACTACATGGCCGTCATTACGATGGCAAATGAACTAGATAGGTGAGGACCATGCCATACAGTACAAATATGAGTAATAGTAATCAACAGGTACACAGACAGCCAGAGAAAAACAAAACATGGAATGAGTAAAACGGACAGACCCCCTCAAGTTAAGATTTCGGGTGTCTAGACATAGCACAAGCGTCGCGAGGAGGATGGCGAATGGGGGGGTGCAAAGAGGGAGGGGAGGGGGGAGGGGGGGGAAAGGGGAAGAGAGGGGGAAGAAGGGGTTGCTTCGGTTGAGGCAAGTAACGAGTGGAAATTATTCACATACCATATGTCCGGAGTATTTCCTCTGTTTGAAGCCAGACAAGGTTGCAAAACGGACAAAGAACCAAGCAGTTCAAGAGTATCAGTATGCCAAAAGCATCACCATGCTACAACCAAGCAGAGCTGAGATTTGCCCCAAAATCATAGCCAATTCAAAAGTGCCCAGCTTCCCAAAAAAAACAGCATCATCGTCTCAACACCAGGACCAAAACCACTCGAGCCCGAGGAGCCAAAGCACATCCAATGTTTTGACAACGAACACTGCGCAAACCGGCTCCATCTTTGGATCCATCACCTCAGTTCAAAGGCTTACCTTACTCCCGAAACGCACTCACAAGGAGAACTGGCCGCCACTGGACTTCCCCAAAATGAGTTCGGGTCACTGTTACCGCAGTTAGTTCACACCAACAACGACTGCCATCTCTATTGAAAAGATGGGACCACACACCTAAAAATCAAGGTACTACAATTCAACGTCATGAACCCAGCATGACCACACTTGTGACAGCGGCGGAGTTCCTACAAAGACTTCCCCCCCCCCCCCACCCCTATGCACATACTCTAGCAGGCATGCCGTCCTTCTGGAAAGAGTAGACGAGAACTAAATGCCGCAAGGTGTCAGTGGAGAGACCAATACTGCATATTCACTCAAAAAAACGACTGCACATCACACCCAGCCCACTTCGCTAAAAAAAAAACAAGCTATCTCTATTCCATTTCATGAGATCAAGCATAGTCGCACGTCAATTGAAACCCATCCCATCAGTTTCAAGTTCACACAATACCCGAATACGGAACAACACTCTCCGCATTTCCAATATAATGTAACCCAACTTCGCTCATCAGTATATCAAACTGTAATGTTTGACTGCATTTCCGATACTGAAATGGACGGGTTAGGAAGACCCCAGAAAGACAAATCGCATGCTTCACAAACCGTTAGGAGAACTGAAGGAAACCGAGCTTTCAAGGTTTTTGCAATTCAGACACAGAAGGAAAAAGAAGAGGAGAAACCTCACCTCATGTGAGTCAGAACCAGTCGTGGAGTGAGAGTATCTGCACACAACAATTCCAAACAGGCAAATCAGAAGGGCTAAACAAACATCCTAACGAGGGCTACATCCCCAACCAATCATTCATCATCCAGCCGTCAACAATCACTACCATCTTCCCCCGAACATAACACACCCTGATAATGAATGTATCAAAGCTATTTTCCGGTCACATACAGCCAAATGTTCCGAGGAAGACGGTAGGAACCTCCGCACACAATACTTCCAGGACGCTGAGGGGTAGCCACACTGGAAGGAGTTGGACATTCAGACAGCACATCAACCATTTCAAACGGATGCGCCTCTTCCTCACCATGCCCACTCGTTGGGGCAGCCGTTCGCTGCGAACTCAATCTCAGTAATATGTCAAGAAAGAGCTATGCTTCCCTCAGCAACCAGACGTTTCCCTCCTCAGGTTCCCCCTCAGCACAGCACGCCCAACTGACAACATCAGACAGCGAAATTTACGGACATAACAGCAAACTTGAAACATAAGGAAAACTCCAGAAGCACATTTCACAAGGACGGTGATGCTATCAGACCCAAATTTACGGACATAACAGCAAACGAAGTATTTAAGCCCCATCCTTTTGAGGCACATTCCCTGACACTTCTCATGAACGTGACTTGGTTCAACCATCGACACAAAGAGATGAGAGGACGAGCCATTTCCTGACCTGCAGGATGGACCTCGGTGGCACCTTCCAGCAATGAAATCTCTGCACATCTCTGGACTCTGCATCTGGACAGCACATCCATTTCCATAATGGGCAAATTACACATTTCCGTTAGACAGCGTACCAGGCACCCGATCCATTTCCATCAGGGCCAAACTGCACTTTTCTGCCACAGAATGTGTCAGGATCACAATCCATTTCCACCAGGGACGAACTGCACTTTTCCGCCGAACAACACATCACAGAACCGCAATGTGTTCATTGCACCACACTGGAGGCATCAACCTACTCATACATCAGGGGTGTTCTCTCTTTAGAGCAGTGTCAATGATGCAGACACATCACCTTCGAAATACAAACACGCAATCAGTTTGTCAAACACTCATAATAACCGCAGAGACATCCCAGTTGCTGGCAAGCTGAATGGATTTGCTACCTCTCCCCGCTCCACACTCCACACCTCACAGCGCACAGCAGGTATGCACTTTTGACCGAGTCCCACTACCGAACACCATCCGCCTCCACCAGCAGCACAGCAGGAATGCACTTTTGGTCCCACAGGGCGACGCCGTAACAGCAGACAGGACAGCGTTCACAGTGAACCTTCGGGGAAAGATCAACTGCATAGGGGCCATGCATTACCAATTGTCCATTCGAGATAATATGAACAGCCGTGAAGTGCACACGGTCCATAGGACTCTTGTCTGAGAGAGCAATTGGATATGCTCCGCCCATCAGGGTCACGACTCTCACCACATCCTGCCTAAGTATCAAGCCTGTTGTCATTCCCTACCACCTCCCTCAGGACGAGGTGCCTCTATGCTCTGGCTGGAGAAAGAATTTGTGCTTTACCACACAAAACAAAACTCAAAAAGGCGGTTCGAAAGAAGAAAAAGGGAGTGACAACAGCACCTGGAAAAGATATGCCTCTGCGGGGTCGGGTCTGCACCACAAACTGTCGCAGCAGTAGGCAGCAGCGATAATTGCCCAGCCATCATTAGCACGGCACAATACATGCCCGCCCTGCCTTCATTGTTTCATACGCAGTTTGCCCCATTACAGTCACAGGTGTGAAAGCAACCATATATATAGAACAACGCTGCCCTCATGTCTTTTGCAAGCCAGAAAAAGTGCGATATTCTTTGTGCACGTGCAATCAGCACAACCCTGTACCATTTGCTTGAAGGTATCTGACTGCAAGCCACCTATCTGTCGCTGCTGCTGATGCCTGAAGTTTTGCAACCTCTGCAGCACAAACTTGCAAAACAACGACAGCCAGGTCCATGTCTGAAAGAAAGGCACATTCATAGACACGCATGTTACTTGTACCGCAGGATGACTGTGCCCTGTTCACGTTTTAGATTGCAATGCGCAAGGTGGCTGCGGCATATTCGCATCAGGAGCCAAGCGAACACATGCTCCAATCTGATCAAAGGAACCAAAAACAATTACCAGAAAGAGGAGAGTTAAGTGATCCATACCAGCATCACCTGAAACCCTTCCCTTCTTCCGGCCCTCCCTCCCACCCCCTCCCTCCCACCCCACACCCTCAAATGGGAGCTCTCTCCTCGGTGTCCACCTTCAAACCCAATGCACCATCTCAACTCAACAACCTCTCCCCTCCCGCCCCCCCCACCGCACCCCCCACCCAGTTAAACTAAAACACACAAAAAAAAACAGCCCGAACTGGAGCCCTCTCCTCGGTGTCTCCTAAGTGCCCATCTTCAAACCCAATGCACCAACTCAATTGACCCCCCTTTCCCCGGCCCTCCGCCCACCCCCAGCAAAAACCGCACCCTAAATTGGAGCTCTCTCCTCTGTGTCCAAGTCCAAACCCACCCCTCCACCCCCCACCCAAAAACCCGCCCCCTACCTGGCCACTTACACCCTCTTCACTAGTCAGTCTCATTGAAGTTTTACAAATAGGAAAAAAAAGAGATCCGACACAAGCAGAACCCAGATGAACCATTGCAGACACACAAAGAATCCATGAAACAACCTGGTCATTCACAGCAATGATATCTCCGCAGAGAACAAAGCAACCACCTGTCCCGATCATCAAAATTTTAACTGCCAGACATACTGACAAAGAAACATTGTCAAAAAGTCCTTGACATATCAACTACTATTATGCGCATCGCCTGTCATGATTACAACAATTGTCCTCGTAATACCCGATGCAGAAGTATGCCGCCACGGATGGTAGCAGAAACCCACTTCTGGTGGTGAAGTAAAACGCAAGAAAGAAGCATCTAATATCCCGACAGTGAGTCAAGATGCACAAACGCGTTCTGAACAAACCAGTCTACAAATCTCTTCGATGCAACAAACACGCGCTGCTTCACACCTTTCCAACAACCACATCCTGGGCGAAGCGGTGAGCCCTGTTTTGCTTTCATATACTCCACAGTTCTTCACTCCTTGAGAAGAGCGAGACACGGCGATAAAAGCTGTTAAATGCCAGCTCCTTCCTGATCCGGTTATGAAGCCTAGAAAACCAAACACCAAGCATTATCTTATACCCTCTGCAACTATGCTTTGCCAATTTGGGCAACCTATCCCTTGCTCCAGCCCATCGACTTATCATGGGATAATTTGGGCAAAACACATCCTCTGTTCCAAGAGATCCCCCATGGACTGCAGCATTTCGACGACCCAACACCCACGAACATACCATCTGCACCGGCACATACCTCGGCGCCAAGCCCCCAAAGAATTGCAGAGAGCCTACAGCTGCTCGGAGCAACTTTAAAAGGCACATCTTAGAGTCAATCGAGCAAATTAACAGTCGCTCTTTCGCTCTGCTTTTGCAGGTTTCCATGCTTTTGGGCCCATCTTCTTCTCCTTGTTTTGCCCCCCCAAAGGTCTCATTGTCTTCTCCTTCTTCATTACCTACTTCCATCGACTTATCATCCTTCTTCCTACGCACTTGACTGATACCGTTTCCCTTTGCACGCAGTGTCCATCCACTGAACATACACATCCTCCACTTCACACCGACCAGTGCCATGTCTTCCATCGACTCATCATCCTTCTTCCTACGCACTTGACTGATACCCTTTCCCTTTGAACGCAGTGCCCATCCACTCAACATACACATCCTCCACCTCACACCGACCAGTGAGCCACGTCTTCCTCGTCAATTGGCTGTGCCTCGTCGCACTTCCTCCTCATCAACAAGCTCTCACACCCCTAAGGTTGTTTCTTCTTCCTCTTCCGCATTCCCCATCCCCATGCCAACTCTCCTGCACCAGTCAGACTCCAACACAACACCTGCATCACTTGTCCCCTCCTGATTTCACTCCCAGCCATTGGCATCCGAAACTGAGACCGCTTTTAATGTTCCTTCCGCAAAATTTGGAATCAAGAACAAACTAAACCCAACGAACGTTGAGCACAGTCCACCAGGATCGCTGCTTCTCTAAACTCGAAGGGATTGAGGAATATTCAGCCTGTGAAGACCGAGTTTCAACAGCGACTTCACAACAACAGCACGCTCGGCATAATAGCATATACGACGGTGGAACACTTTTCCTGCCCATGGATACTACAATTACTATTTCCTTAACCAAGAAAGACTTCCGATAGTGCTACTGAAAAACATAAACCAGGTGCAAGAGAAAGGAGAATCGTAGATGGGCGAGATACAGGCATATTAACTGAAGAGGACCCAGAGCCCTTGCAATTAATTGGGGAGATGTTCGTTTCGTTCTCCTTTTCCTTTTCCCTTGTCCTCGAAAGCAGGAGAAGAAGCGGGGGGGAGAGGGGGGGGGGGAGGGGGGGGGGGAACGGGGGGCAGACGGAAGTGAAGGGCAACAAAGGGCGCAAGGAGGAGAAGTGGAATAAGGAAATGGCAGGGGGGCCAATCACCAACCAAGGACCCAATGACCCCTACCGGGGCGGGGGGGAGGGGAGGGGGGAACGGGGGGCAGACGGAAGGTGAAGGGCAACAAAGGGCGCAAGGAGGAGGAGAAGTGGAATAAGGAATGGCAGGGGGGCCAATCACCAACCAAGGACCCAATGACCCCTACCGTCTTCACCCGAATAGAACGCCCGGTCATTATAATAGCCGTATTTGGTGCAGTTTTCAGTCCAGATACAGCTATAATAACTGGGCATTCTATTCGGGTGAAGACGGTAGTCAACAGCTGCTCAGAAAGAGAAAATGACGGGCATTGGTAGAATGCAAGATTGCTTCCAGATGTACATGCATTCAGCCATGCAGAGATCAGAAAGAACAAATTAAGACCCACCAGATAGCTCCTATTTTTTTCTCCCAATGACTTTGTTCATCTTCTTGCTTCTCGACCAAACCAAACCACCAGAAGTTGAGAATGGGGGACAAGATTTCAAAAGAGTACCTAAGCACGTCAGCCGTTGAGGTAAGCCACTCGTTAGGGGCAAGAGGGAGGGAGAGGCCCGCCCCATATAATTCAGCCCATGCATCTGCAGCCAGCTCCTGGATTGCCCCCTCCGTCTTTAGCCATCATTCGCAGCATGAGAAAAGAATATTGCAAACAGTCCCAGGCAGGCAGGCAAGGCAGGCAGCCCTTGCCTTCAAGAGGCAGGAACACTACAGCCCTTTTGTCCCCAACTTACTTCCACAAATTTGCCATTCCTTGGTCTTTTCTTTAAGAAAAAATGCGCGTGGCCGGTTACTAGGAAGGAGAAAGGGCAACCGGTTGCAATCGCCCACGAGTGGAAAAGTCGGTCAGGCTCTCCCAAGCGCGCAGCACCTGCCAAAGCCTCTTCAGATCTTCTGGACTGCTGCTGCTATTTGGCAGCTTCGCGAAGGCATCATCATCATCATCATCATCATCGTAATTGACAATTGGCGGCGGGGCGGAAGTGCTGTTTATGCACAGCAAAGACTACACCTCTTTCCCTCCATTTGAGCTCTCTCTCTCTCTTTTTCCTCCCTTTTTTTTCTGTTTTGCTGGGAGATCTTTGCAATTTACACCTGCCACTTTCTACGTCAGTGCCAGATTGCGTTGCAGGGCATATGCCATAATCGCGCATGTGCGCCAGACGCTCACGATTTGCATCACGGCCGCTCATTGCGCTGTTTGCGCCTGCAGATAGACGTTGGAATCAAGTCAGACAACATCTTTCTGACATCACCACCACCCCACTCCAATTCAATATATATTATTTTTACATATGTCCACATTTATATTCATCCTTCATATATATAATATATCTATATCTATATATATGACCAATCCCCACACCGACCTTGTTCCAATTTGTCACTCACCATCCGCATCACCCGCACACACTTACATGCCTGAAACACACTGGCTTTTGCCTTTTCCCATTCACCACCTCATGCTCGTCCTTTCTTTAACCATATGACGCTTCTCTGCTAGTTGCCGACCCAAGTTCAGGCGATCACTGCCGTTCAGCATCTCCAGAAGAAACACGCCAAATATAAATTTCAGAAATAAATAATTAAACAAAAAAAATGCAGACGCCATGGGCCCTCCCGATACACGAACGCCTTGGGCATCCAAGAGCCAGAACAATACAATCAATCGAGGAGGAAAACACCTCAAGCCCTAGAGAGAGGGGGAGAGGAAAACCAGGAAAACAGTAGCAGAAAACCTACCTACCTGTTCTTAACCGCGCTCTCTCAAAATGAACATAGACCGTGTTGCCGCATTACTATTCACTAACGTTTTGGGCAGCATCCAAGAACCAGAACAATACAATCAATCGAGGAGGAAAACACCTCAAGCCCTAGAGAGAGGGGGAGAGGAAAACCAGGAAAACAGTAGCAGAAAATCTACCTACCCGTCCTTAACCGCGCTCTCTCAAAATGAACATAGACCGCGTTGCCGCATTAACATTCACGAACGTTTTGGGCAGCATCCAAGGACCAGAACAATACAATCAATCGAGGAGGAAAACACCTCAACCCCTAGAGAGAGGGACAAAAACCATAGCAGAGGACCTACCTGTCCTTCAACGCGCTCTCTCAAAATGAACATAGACCGTGTTGCCGCGTTGCCGCGTTGCCATACACTAACGTTTTGAGCATCCAAGTACAATCAATCGAGGAGGAAAATACCTTACGAGACGAAAACCAGGAAAACAGTAGCAGAAGACCTACCTACCTGTCCTTAACCGCGCTCTCTCAAAATGAACATAGACCCTGTCACCGCTACTTACCCCCGTCAAGTCGTGTGCTCCTCTCCTAACGGAGGAGGGTTTTAAAATTCAACAAAAGAATGGAATCGTCAATCAGAAGACCCTCAGAGACAATATTTCGACACCTCCCCAAAACATTTAAAAAAAATAAATAAATAACAATCGACCCCGCCCTAGAGACCATATTCCGAAGCCTTACGAGTAACACAAGCAGACTCGAGCGCCGTTTACGTCACTATGCCGCTTCCCGTCGACGGCATCTTTCGTTGGAAAATCTTCCGTTGTTTCTCTTCCTGTTGATTGGGAAACCATGTTGGACATCACCATATTTTTCCGGCGGCAGAGTTTTCGTCATGGAACCAGTAAATTCGTTATCTTTCGTTGCAAAACCAACCCATATTTTGAGAGTTTTCTCGATTGAAGTGTCTCACCTATCCGATCCCAACTTGGCATCGGGCCATTGAAGACCCACCCAGCGCCCCGACGGCACCCTGCATGAAGCCCGGCCACGGTTGCTCTGCAGGCCTGACGGATGACTAATAGGACCCCCCCCAAACAGGGCCCCCCAAACTCGACTAAACCACTCCTTACACCTAACAGAGTCTTCATTAGAGAGCCTTGGACAAGGTTTCTTGGCACGTTTCTTCCAGCAATGAAATGAACGACGAAAGCAATCAAATCATGTCACACTGGGTCACACTGAAATTCATGCCAAACGTATAAAACGCGAAAACAGCTCGTGCCTGTAAGCATTAGCAACCAAAACGAAAGAAAATATCGTCCGTAGCCAAGAAATTTCTTCCAGCGCAGGACAGACTACCAAGACAATCCTTGAAAATCGCTCTCGCCTGACGATGCAGTCCAACTACATGGCTACGGTAGAGTTGAGCACCGGCTGGATCATCATCGTCGGCCTCACTGCCTTTCCGAGCGAAGATACACTTTGATTGATCATTCATTGCCCAGATAAAGGGAAAAAAAAAAAAAAGAGGAACGGAGTCCTCTCCTGTCTGTCCCTTCACGAAACGCAGACCTCAATAGGAGCGAACGCGTTTCTGAAACTGCCAACAGCTTCAGTCCCACATTGAGGACAGGTTAATTAATACCCCACCTGACCACCTGACTTAACGTCGGAAGAGCTGAAACAGGGCAGCGAGCGAGTGGCCAGGCGTTCGGCAAAGGATTCACTTTCTAACGGGAGCAGGAAAAGGAGTGTAAGGAACCAAGCACAAACAGTCCTTCCCCTCTGCAGTTTTTCCGTTCTCAAAGACTTGCAGTTTTTCCGTTCTCAAAGACTTGCAGTTTTTCCGTTCTCAAAGACTTGCAGTTTTTCCGTTCTCAA
>BFEA01000380.1:1092888-1114474 GCA_003427395.1 Chara braunii
CACCAGTCGCGATTACCCCTCTACCTCACTGCTCAGGTAATCATTTCAGCCACTATCCTCAGTATGTATACTCTTTGTTCTCAGTTCTTCTCCGCCACTTTCCATATCCTTGCAGTGTACTCATCATTTATCCTCAGGATCTTCCGCAGTCGCTCTCTGTGTTGTCCTTGTCGTCGTCGATTTTCAACATTCCTTGAATCTGGAGCTACTTTCATCATATCTTATGATTTTGTTCGTTGATTGATTTCGTCACCCTTGTTTCCAGATATGTTCATTCTGTGTTCGCGTTGTCTGATGTGATTTCAAGTTTTAGAGATTGGTGGTAGCATGTTTGAAAAGATTTCAGACATTCTAACTCTTTCGTTTGATGTTCTTTACTTACTATTATGATCATCATTACATCGTTCACAAAACTCATACCGTGGATAAGTTTCTCATCAATTCCAGTCTGCGCACACCATCTGTACTCGTCGAACGCGCATACCATGTTGGCAATGTGTGGGTTAGAGCCCTTCCCCATTGGTAGCCCCATTACTTGGCGTAATAATGTTCCTTGTACTTTGAAGTTTGAAGTATGAGTGTTTGATGTCATAGTACAACAGATCCATTAGGCACTCAATTTTTAATGTTCTTCATCCATAGGTTCCGTTTGTTTTTTCAAAGTTCATGTACTTTTCTCTCATCTTGTAACACAAGTAGGTTTTTCGTTTTTTTTTCGCCGTTTTCATCATCCATTGCATGCCGTTTAAGATATGTGTGTGATCGAGATTCGAAAACATATCTTTGACGTCGTATGTGAAACAAATTATTGTAGCTATATCCCCGTATGTTTCTTTTGCTACTTGATTGTATTTCTTCAGTCTATGTAGTAGTTGGTTCGTTCCTTTTAGTGAGAAACAAATTTTCAATGCTTCACACATGAAGTTGATAGCTCTTGATAGTACCTTCGATGCTTTCTTTGATATGTTGACACAATTGGTCGGCGTCTGGTGACGTCCTTGTTTTTGCAATTGTATACGCATTTTCGTATGATCCCTGTTCATCCCATTCTGCGATTTTCTTCAGCCCACATCCATGATACGTATTTTTGGCCAATTGAGTGATCTTAAATTTCGTTTGTTGTATAATTTCGTAGTGATTCGATTCCGAAAACAATTTTTGGGTCTTCTCGTACCTGATTTTACGGCATTCCACAAAAGTTTCTCCATGATTTTTGTCCAATGGTGATAGGATACATTGTGTCAATCTTCTTTTTACTTCCCATACTTCTGATATGTGAAGAAAAATTCTCATATCATTCTTCTTTTCGATGCAAGTAGAGACATCTATTTTAATTTCTGTTTTCTTCCTTAATGGTCGTGGTATACTTGCAATGGTAGTGATAATGGTCCTTTTAATTTCTTCCTTTCCAATTTTTTCATTCGTATGAGCTAGGTTTTTTGCATTTCACAAGAGCTGATTTTCTGTGATTTCACTTAATCTGCAGACAATGCGGTTCTCAATTTTTGAAAGTCGGGATACTGCACAATTATAGTCTGGTGCTTGTCTAAGCACCTGTCTGTGATTGTGTAATATTTCCCCGACTGTCTTTGATTTTTTAAACATCACACGTATCCGAGCTGTCAAATCGTTTGCCATATTGTTATTACTTACGTTTTTCAAGATAGACTCGGTTATTGTGTTTCTCACTTGCTTCAGATTAATGCATGCATCAAATGAAATCTTAAATATCATCCTTCTCTTGATATTGAATGCAAACTTCTTTTTTGAAATTCATGTGAAGATGCCTTTAATTGTTTCTCTTTGCTTCTTTCCGGTAATCGATCCCACCTTTGACATAAGAATCAGTATATCATCTAACGATAATTTATACATTTTTCTCCGTCTCCATGGTGCCCTCAAGCAGTTAATCAGAATATTTTTATGTTTGTTTGTTTTTGTTTCGTATGCACTAGTTGGATCACATAGAAGATACATTAATTTTCGATTCGTTTTCTGCATTTTTTTAGATTGAACTTTGTGTTGTCTATTTCCACAATCGTTGATCCTAATGTTCGTTTAATTACTTTCCATTTTTCATTCCATAGTTTTTCAGTTGTGCAGTAAATCATTGCTTTCGGTTGAAGTATTGATGTTAACTTCGTAGTGTAACCCTATCGAACCGATTTAAACAAAACAAGTATATTATGGTTCACCTCATTGTTTTCATTCTTCTTCCTCTTTCTCCTTCTTCGTCTTCGGTTTTTCCGAGTCGTTCTGCCTTTTCCCCTTGTATTAAAGAATGGATTCAGTCTCCTAATCAGTGCTGCTTCCATCCCTATCACCTCTGATCTCACTCCCGTCCAAATGGGTATCAGAACATATTTCTCCCAACCAAATTTGTGCAATAAACTGTATAGTTTCCATTGTGCTCCTCTATTTGGATTCTTGGCCAAGTTTATGTGTTCAGTCCATCTCTTGTCGGGCTGTTTTCCTGTCCTCCCCACGTACATATGTCTACACCAAGTTGAAACTCCCTGTACTGACTAGTTGCTCAATTTTCGTTGATAGCCTGTGTATTTGCTCCCACTTTTGTGTCGTGGTGGGGTCCCCTGATGCTGAGGTGTCTTCTACCTTTCCAACAGATCTTCGATGCTCGAAGATGTGTCGGATGAGTCATACTCATACTAAGGCTCTCGTAATCATCCATGATCTGTGTTTCAAGATTAGAATCCCTGTTGAAGTCCCGTCCTTTGTAGGCGATCAATCCAGGAACTTGCCTCAATGCCGAGATCGCTTGCGTCTTGTCCTTGTACCTGATGTCATGCATTTTGCATAAGACCTTCAGGTCCGTGTAGTTAAGACGAAGGAGCTGCATGTCCGTCATCGGTTGACACTGAAATTGATGCTCCGTTTTGCCTTCGACTTCGCTGCCGACACGTTGCGATTAATCTTCATTCGTCCTCTCTTGGGGTGTGGAGGCATTACGCGTCCCAATCTGCTTTTGTTCGGTGCGTTTCTGCTTGGCATGCTTCGGCTCGGAATGTTGCGGCTACCATGTACTGAAATTGGTAGTCCAGCCATTGTTCCCACATATCCGTTCGGATGAACCGAAGACGATACGATCGGAGTGCAGGTACGAGTCGGTTCATTGATCTTCTGCAACGCGCCCTTCATAACCGCCAGATCATACTTTAGTAGCTTTAGGTTGTTGACCTCCTTCTGCACTTCCAATACCATCCTTTCTACTTTATCTCCCGCCTCTGCATTCTTCTGACCGGTTGCGCTTGGACCAACTTAATTTTGTCCCCCTTGGTTCATCTATGTCAGTTTCAGTGCTTCATCAATGATGGACTTGAGCGCATCCGGAGTTAGCTCAGGTTTCTTTACGGTGTCTTCCTTGTTCGGAGGAGCTGGTTGCTTTTCACTTGTCTTTCGTGTGAGTTGCTCCAGTGTCTTTAGAACTTTGTCCATCTCCCGGCGGAGCTTAAAGATTTTTTCCTTTAGATCCGCTGTAAACCACGCTCGATTTTTTGGTGGGGGAAAATGATTCTGTCTTTGCTCCCACAATGGTATCGAGAACCATCTTGGAGATTCTGACTCCGCCCTTCTTCTCTGTGACGATGGTGATCTTGACTTATGTCTTCTATCTCTCGGAGTTTTCAATCTCCCCCTTCTTGAGTGCTTTCTCCTTTGAGATCCGGAAGATGATGATGAGTGTCTGCGCCGCCTCCTGTCTGACGATAATCGCAAACGCGACATCTTCCTTGAAGCTTGGGAACGTCACGTAGGTAGTCTTCGTACTTGAAATCGATACAAAACCCCACAGCGTCGTTGATCGTCTTCAGTACACACCAGATACGTAAAATAGAATCTCCAAAACCGGCTGAGTAATCTCCATGCTATAGTAATCTCCAACAAATCACCACTATGATATCATGAAATAAAAGGGTTATGAATGATGAGAGAGAGATAAAGACAATGAATGTAAAATGGAAGAGTGACAGGTCTATACAGTGTCAATCATCGTGGGTACCGCCTGCAAGTTCTAAGCATCGTGCATAGAGATAAATACATGCAAATGTAGACAGAACGTGTGAGGTTTTACTTTCACAGCATACACATGCAAATGTAGATAAAATGAGTGAGGTTTTACTTTCACAACATACACGTAATATCCATGGCATGCGACACCAGTCACGATTACCCTTCTACCTCACTGCTCAAGTAATCATTTCAGCCACTATCCTCAATATTTATACCCTTTGTTCCAAGTCCTTCTCCGCCACTTTCCTTATCCTTGCAGTGTACTCATCATCTATTTTCAGGATCTCCCGCAGTCGCTCTCTGTATTGTCCTTATCGTCGTCGATTTCCAACATGCCTTCAATCTGGAGCTACTTTCATCATATCTAATGATTCTGTGCGTGCTACTCACGTACTCTCCTCTCTGTCGGAGTTCCGTCTTATTGTGGTACTTGTCTATAACTCCGCTGTTTTTTTATACTGACTCAAATCTGACCTTGTTTGTTATTCTGTTCTTGTTTACTTTCATAGTCGTGAATTTTCTTTCATTTTCAGGTGAGTACTTTTTCTTTATTAGTTCGTTTTCACTGCTTTAGGTCTTTCAGCTTCTATATGTTTCAACAGAAAAATTCCCATGAGAAATGAAAGTTGAAAAAACATTTCATAAAAAAAAAATCCTTCATATTTATTAATTATCATTCCAATATTTGTTCAATTCTAAAATTTCCAATTTAATTTGATAAGTTCCCGTCTAAATATGAGTTTTCCCTTCCAACTGCATCTATTTGTTCAAGATGGAATGAAAGTCTGGACAAGTTTATGAAATGTTTTAATTAAACTTTTATTATATTAGAACAAATATCGTCTACTTTAGATTGGATTACCCTATTTATGACTGGAAATCCTTACTTAGAATGGTAGTCCAATTAAAATATTTCATGAACTCATCCAGACTTTCATTCCATCTCTAGCATGCAGCTCAAATAAGAAGGGATACCCCATTCTTGGAAGGAAAATTTTCAAGTAAAACGGAGAATTTTAAAATTGGAATTACATTTTTAATATGGAATGAAAATTTAGAATTAAGAATGTAATTTTACTCTAGAATGATTATTTAATTCTGGATAATTTTTCTGTTGTTCGTATCTTTGGAAATACGAGCTACACTGTTACGTCGTTATATCTGCAGAAATTTCGTGATATTCCGGAGTACTTAGTCGTGTATGTTTCTTTTTCGTCCCTGAAAATTTATTTTAATTTCGTGCAAAATTATATTTTTGATTTTTGATTTTTTGATTTTTGATTTTAGCTTTATATTTCGAGTCGTGTGAATTTATTGACGTATTTTATTCCGGACTTTCAGTTTTATATCCGTCGATTTGGTGATTCTTGTTTTTCCAGGTACTCCTGTAATTTATTTCGGACGTCCTCGTCCCTGCGGTTTCGAATGAACGCAAGTATCGCGGCACGAGTTATCCTCCATGGGTAATCCATGAGTCGGAGTTTCAGTCCGAACAAGTCAATCACGGGCGGTAGATCCGCCATCTCGTATGTGTTAGCTACCATTCAATGAAAAGTTCTGATAATCGTCAATGTCTTGGTTCTCTCAGAACCCGCACTCCTGAAGTGACGCAACGTCCAGAGAGAGAGAGGTTGAATGACAAAATTGAAATATGGGTCAAATTGCGGCCGCAATCTATTTCGCAGTTAGCATAATTTTTTAAAGTTATAATCCGAGTTGTGTGAATTTCTTGACGTATTTTATTCCGGACTTTCAGTTTTATATCCGTCGATTTGGTGTTTCTTGTTTTTCCAGGTACTCCTGAAATTTATTTCGGACGTCCGCGTCTCTGCAGTTTCGAATGAACGCAAGTATCGTGGCGCGGGTTATCCTCCATGGGTAATCCATGAGTCGGAGTTCCCGTCCGAACATGTCAATCATGGGCGGTAGATCCGCCATCTCGTATGTGTTAGCTACCATTCGATGAAAAGTTCTGATAATCGTTAAGGTCTTGGTTCTCTCAGAACCCGCACTTCTGAAGTGACGCAACATTCTGAGAGAGAGAAAAAAAAAAAAAAAAAAAAAAAAAAAAGATTGAATGGCAAAATTGAAATATGGGTCAAATTGCAGCCACAATTTTTTTCGCAGTTGGAATGATTTTTTAAATTTATGTAACGTTTCCCCTGGAAATATCACAACAAAATTTACGAGTACTCCAATTTTTAGGTTTTTTCATATATTCTTCTGAGCGGGAAAACTCACTGAATTTGGAGTACTTTTTTAGTTGGCCCAGGCATGGCTGAGTGGCAAAAATGGAAAATGTGTCGAATCGGCTCGACGATTATTTCGCGTTCTAAATTGTTTTTTGTAAATGTTCTATTATTATTTCTGGAAAGAATACGACCTCATCTATGGATTCTCAAAATTTTATATTTTTGTGCATATTCGTATGAGCACAGAAAATTACCAAAGTTGCCTCTTGCAAAACGTCTGTTTCGTTGTGCCTGACCTCCCTGTGTTAATAAGACGGGGCTCAACGCCTGGGTCTGAGGGCCCTTGTGCAGATCACATGCCCTCACTTATTTTTGGGGTCCGCTTCTACCCGAGGACCGGTCCAATGCCCCCACTTCTTCTTGGGGTCCACTTCCACCCGAGGACCGGTCCTTTGTTTTTCCAAAAGTCTCGGTTCTAGCAGAGCTAGCTATAGGTAGTCCGCAATTTTGCAGAGGAACGGTCCCCCAAATGTTTTTGCCCCCGAAAAACCCACTTGCGTCCTCGTCGCCCACCGCCAAAAATGCGACACCTTGACACAGACGCCGAAGCCCACTATACCGCAGCCTAAGGGCTACGAATTATACATTGTCAAGCGCATCGGTCACGCAGGGGGACCCTCCCAGCCACGTCATGTGGGATTCGTGCAATACTTTTTCTTATCCCGGTGCAATGAAGCTCCTGTCATCGCTCCGGCCGAGTGCGCCAAACATACCTCTCGCGAACCCCTATGACAAAATAGGATCACGCGAGGTACAACTTACTTCCGCCCAAAGGGTTGTCACCACCCTTGAACGGACGTATCTAGGGTCATGCGAGGTACGACTTACTTCTGCCCAAGGGGTTGTCACCACCCTTGAACGGACGTATCCCCACCGAGTTACCGAACCACGTGCGGAAGCTAATCAATTGCAATCATAGAGGTGGCCCAGTCGAAGGCGTTTCTTGTACATTGTAGCATAAGGGGTAAACACGGTTATACGCCTCTACCGGACCCGTACGTGAACCAACGTATTGGGGGGCTGAAGTCTCAAGCGCGACTCGTCGTCCGTCGACTAGGACGCATCGTTTTTACACGCATTACACCGCCCCAAAGCAAAAATCGGAATACTCACGCAAAACAAAACACTCCGGTAGTTCCTTTAGTATCCAACCCATAACCTTTTGACACGAAAATCAGTCATGCATCGTGAGCGAGACTTCAAATAAAATCGCGTGGGCGCAGGGCTTTCTCATATCGACTAGCCATGCATGGATACACAATTAGTCGCAGTGATGGCGTACTATGCCCATAATCGTTTGAGTCTCAATGGTCCTGAAGGTCACATTTGACACTCAAGTGTCGGCTGACACGTGACTTGAAAGGTTAATCTTTTGACGCTAGACAACCGTCAAGGCAGTTAAGAATCATACCCTCTTCTGCACTCTGTGGAAAGTGGGTGGTACAGAAGCTCTGGTCTGTAGTGGTAGTCTACCTTTATGCTCATGGAGATAAACTTCATTATCCAAGGTCTTGAAAGAAGTCAAAGGGTTTTGTTTTGACAGTTGTCATTGACATCAACGTCTAATTATAAAAAGTTAAAAAAACAAAAGTAAAAAGTTTTTTTTTTCCTTCCCAAACCAAGTGCACTCAACTCTTACGCACAATCGCAGTAAACCGCCAGAATACTTAAAGTATACACACATATACATGTATATAGGGGTACAAGACAAAAAACAACCACTTGTCACAAAAATGTGCATGTGATCGTATGCAATTCAATCCAGAGTTTGAACCATAATCATACTTGGAATCACATTAAAAATTCAACAAAAAGTTAATGCACTACACGGGGTTAACTTGAACTACTCTCTGTATTCTAACTCATTGCTTTAGTCAATCCCACTTCATCCCTTGTCCAACTTTCCACAATAAAATACAGAGTTTGTTTGTTAAATGATCATTCAATAAAGTCTGAGTAAAAACCCAAAGAAATGATTCAAACCGGGTTAAAGTTTTTCCGTTGAGTGACAAGAGTGAGTTGAAGTTCAGTCACGAACCGACGAATCGACAACCGACCTGTTATCAGTGATAACAGAAAATGATCCTCGTGAGATCAAGTTCAAATTAGTTCAATCTTGAATCGAAATGTGAAAAAGGGGCATGTAACACAATAAATATCAATTATTCAAACTAAGTTAATATGTGTACGGAAAAAAAAAAAACAAAAAGTGTATGGAAAATAATCTTCATATCATGCCTCACTCAAATTTTTCCCTTAGCTAAGTCTAAGTTAATCTCTAAGCAAATGTCAAAGGAAAGGAAAATATTTGACAGGATTTTCCCTTCACATGGTGGATCACCATAATTTTTGCTATCGGAATATAATATAACTCCTTTAAACTAAGAAAATTTTGGTAGCGCTTCTCATAGGGACAGTGACTTCTAATAATTTATATTCATCCAAATATGAAAATTGAGCTAATCTTTAACTCTAGACAGTCAAATTTTGTTTAACTCCCTGAATTCGTAAAACATTGAGCAACATCTACTTTAGAGAAGTAGACACTTCCAGATTTATATTAAGTAAGATAAAAACTCGAAACAAGATTTGAGTTACTCTTAAGATAAAATTTAACTAACTCTTTAAATTTGTAGAAATTTCGGCAACACTTCATTTAGAGAAGTGTCAATCCAAAATTTATTCAAAGTTAAATACAATGTCTGAAATTATTATGACTTCGCAAAGTCAACTTTTGTCTAACGTCTTAATTTAGTAAAAATTTGGGCAACACTTCTCATAAAAAATAGGATTTTTTAAATTTTTACTAAATCATATATAAAACTTAAACAAAAATGGGACCTTGAAAGACCAAAATTTGACAAACTCTTTAATTTTGTAAAAAAATCGGCAGTTCTTCCCGTAGAAAAAGTAACTTTACAAAATTTATACAGAAGCAAGTAAAATAAATGATCCTATAAAATACGAGAATTGAACTAAATAAAAAATACTTAGCTAAAAAAATGCAGCAATTGAACTAACTCCCATACCCTTAGCACGTGACGAGCAGCTAAAGCAATTACCTATCAAATTGAAACTCGGACTAAGTAAAGTTCTCACTCAGCCACATACAAGTTCATACCACAATAGTTAGTGCTCTCACCCAGTCCCAAGGTTAAACCTTGTCAACAATAATTCATAGCCTTTTAATAATTTATTATTTTTCACTCAGCTTACATAAGCCGTAAAGCTAAACCATTCAAATTAAAAACAAAGTATAGCATCGCCGTTGAATATATACAAACACAGGGCACTATTAATTTTTTTGGAGGGGGGCATGTTACTATGCTTTTCAACTCAGAAATAAACTTAGTCGCTCTGAACTGTTTAAGTAGCCAAGTTGTATTTACTTTTCTGCTCTTAGTCTTAAAAGATAGCACAAGACTGAACCATTCAACTTAAAAATAAAGTTCAACCGACCCTTTCTTACCACCAATTAATACTATTTTAATTATGATAAGTTATAGTCAGACCATTCAACTTAGAAACAAAGTCTGACTTGCCTGTTCATATAATATAGTAATAATATAGTCTAAATAAGATTATTAACTGATTCAAACATGTTTGTGGCTCCTAACCAAACTATTTAACTTATAAACGAAGTTTGGTCTTTCACCTGATCTCCCTCAAACTAAACAAAAGGTAGTTTGAACCATTCAACTTATAAACAAAACTCAAACCTCTATTTTCAAAAACAATAATAAAACATAAGGAGAATGGGTCATTCAACTTCGAAACAAAGTCGAGTTCCATTTAGAAAATCTCAAAGTAAAACAAGGCGACCAAACCATTCAACTTAAAAACAAGGCTTGGTCCCTGAAAATGCAATCACAGGCAATCCGTGCAAGTCAGAGTAACCAAACCATCAAAGTTAGGAACAAATTTTGGTCCTTCAGGCAATAAAAAAAAACAAGGCATTGGGTCATTCAACTTCGAATCGAAGCGCAACCTTTGGTTAACCCACGCAATCGCAAACAAAACCACCTTTCTCCAACCTTCCCCCAATTCAAAACCTTTTCTCAATCTGAATTCAGACAACCAACAAAAATAAAATTGAGATTGCGCATGCATTTCTTTACTTAACTCTGATTCAAGTCCAGAAAGTCTAACATAAATTTAGTAAATATGCATGCAATATAATCAGTCAAATTGTAGCAAGATATACAAGTAAGGGTTTTAACTGGGTTTATGGACAAAGATGAAGATTATCCCTCAGTTCCTGCATTCAAAACTTCGCCTAGGTTCCAGTAGAGCTCCCACAATCAGCGTGGCAACCTCCCATAAAGGCCTTGACACGGATTACAGGTTGCAATCTCGCATGCCACCTTCCTCTTAGAACCAATAGAACATACTTAGAATAAGAAAAGCGAAGATAAAAGTTTTTAGTCTCTCAGACCCGGGAATGGTGCACTTAGACTCGTGAGAGAGGGCCTTGAAATCTTGGTCCGCCTGAGGGCCCTGCAATGACGACCTTCCAAGTCGCAGCAAAGTCTCCTTTCAAAAAACTCTTTCACTTCGCCGAGCTTGTAGTCGAACACATACCGGTCACATGTAAGTCTGCACCTTCGCGACTAACATGTTGCAGCTTTGTTCAACAGCGAACGACGTTGCGCAACTAAAAAGTGAATCTGCAGTCTTCACAGTTTGCCTTTCGTCACTCCGTTCAATTGTATAAGCAGTGTGTCATCAACAGGTGAGCATGATGGTTTGTAGCTTACTCCATACACTTTTTAACCGTTAGGGTGTGCAACACTTCAACCATTAGGCATGCCTGTACCCCTGCGCCCGATCCGTTAGTACTCCAACCAACAAGATGGGCAACACATTGGCCGATAACTAAGCCTTCGCGTTTGCTGCTCTCTTACTGTACGGTGGAATGAGCAGCGACCAGGCTAACGGGTAAGACCTGCAACCCCACCGGGTAAATCTTCAAGCCCTGCCGCTCGCTTGCAGTCAATCCATTGGCAGCAAAGGCGGTTCACCAACCCCAAAGTCGTTTTTTACTCCTCTATTCGATAGGATAAGAGGGCTACCAAGTATAACTCCGGAGACGTTCTCGCTTCCACCTTCTCCGTATTCCTCACTCTAAACGCACCTGGCTTAACTCTGCATCCAAATTCGGTCCTCATTCCTCAACTGTCGATTAACCTGACATGATTGAGGGAAGGTAAACAACACTCGTATTTTTCATCACCACTTCAGGACACCCTTCACCACTTCATGATGCAGCCTGCCTAAACAAGTGGCTTTTAGGGTCTTTAGGTCTGAAAATCCTGAATGGCCCTGAAGTGGTGAAAGTTTCGAAGACCTTGAAAACCACCTGTTTAGGCACGCTACATCCTCAAGTGCCGAAGGGTGGTTTTCATGGTCTTCGGACCTTTCACCACTTCATAACCATTCATGATTTCCAAACTGCCAAAAACTCTCACTTGACCACTTTAGAACACCCTTCACCACTTCAGGATGCAACTTGCCTAGACAGGTGGTTTTCAGGGTCTTCGGACCTTTTACCACTTCAGGATCATTCAGGATTTTCAGACTGCCAAAAAATCTCACTTCAGAATTTTCAGCTACCCGATAACCGCTTGTGACATGATTCGTTCACAGTGAGAAAGAAGGCGATCACAAATCGAGACGACGCCGATCGTGATAACTGCCAAACCGGGCCGTGCTGTTGATGCGAATACCCTTGCAAAGGTATCCGCCCTGGTTTTTGCAAGCGACAGAAATAAGTTGGTTTAAAGATTAAGTTTTCCACGTGAGGCGTGGTTGTGCCTGTGGCTTATGCTGGCTGGGGGGTTAACTAGAATAAAGAGTGTGTGGGCGCGCGAGTTTGAGGCGCGCGTGATGTTTTTATTTGTTAATGATTGAAGAGTCGGTGTGATCGCCGACCATATTTTTTTATTTATTTATGATTAAACCAGGATTAAAAAGGTTTTGTTCTTTGATTGTTACATTTACCTGTGGCTTGCGCATGCATACGGAGGACGACGTCGACGACGACGTGATTCGGTATAGTCGCGCGGTGGGCGCGGAGGTTGGCGGTCGACAGTTCGGTTGATAGGCCGATGTGCGGGGTTAAAACGTTTCGGTAGGTTGGCGTGTCGCGCGATATCCGTTTATTTAGGCTTCCGTCAGGGCTCGACCCAGCCTTGGGCCTAGCGCTATCGGTTACAGTATCAGACTTTCATCAGGGAGATTCAGGGATCGAGGTCGAGTGGCGACGACGCGGGAACATCAGAGTGGCGCGAGGGGTCCGACGGGGCTATCCCCCTTTGGTTTTGCCGTTGACGACGTGAGAACGATTAGAGCAGTTTCTTTTCCTCGGTCATCATCGTCGGACGATTAAAAGCGTTTAATATATTTTTATTATGTTACTATTATAATCCCTTTGCGTCGGTATTTCTTTGACTCAGACACAGCGCCTGGCTCAGAGACTGCCACCACAGCCAAGGACCTTAAGAGCGCGCCTCCTTTGATTGGCGTATGATTTCTTGTGTGTCCGGGGCGCTTGTGAAAGCCCCTGGCCGCGCCACCTTAAAACGTGGGTCGGGGACGTCAACGTGCATACGAGCGGGCGGGGCGTCATAGCTAGTTATGGAGCCTTCTCCACTCCGGTATCCGAAGTTTTCATTTAAAATTTGCTACCCCCCCCCCCCAGATCTGCACCAAGGGTCACCTCGCCAAGGGAACGCTACAAGTTTACAACAAGGCCGCACCCTCGGTTTTGCAGTCGGATTTTAGAAGCCTGGGTGTGAAGAATGCCCATTGGAAACCCGAAGAGGGGGAGGGGCTCCGCTCAGGGTGAGCGGCTAGAGGGAACTCAACAAAGGCCCTTAGTGGTGTTGGCGCATCAACCACTGTTAGATTTGGGCATAGGGGCGACATACTAAGTGCAATCGGTCATTGACCGATTTTCCTCCGGTGCTTTTCTCCGTGACTGGCGGGTCGTCGGACATTTGCAGCACAGTCGAAAGGGGTGTTGGGCGAACACCGTTGACAACAACCGGCGGGCAGGAAAAACAGAGGGCAGGAAAGAGGGTTGAACCGGGACGGGGGACTGTGTCGGGTGCGGACGAGATGGGGTAGGCCAAGGGGGGCAGCGAGCAAAAGGGGCCAGGGAGTCGAGAGCGGCTGACTGCGTTGTGTGGAGGAGCCGGGCGCAGCAACGAGAGCAAAAGAAAGACAGAGAAAGGGATGAATGAACCCAGGCGGGATCAGCGCCTGGTGCATACGAAAGAGGAGGAACGGGCGTTAAGAGGGAGCGGACTGAAAGCAGGGCGGATGTAGCGGTACCCCTACGGCCCGACAGTGAGGCCGGACCAGTTTCAGGCCGTCGCCTGACCCTGGTCCGGTACCAGGTTATCCCGTACCTGGACCTAGGGCGGTATATCACTTCGGCCTAGGTCCAGGGCGGGAGGTTCATTCATTCGGTTCGTTCATTCGTTCATTGCCGGACTGGACCTTCATTCAGCTGCTGCTTCATGTGTGTGTCCATCTCCTCTCTCTCTCCCTCTCTCTCTCTCTCTCACACACCATCTCCGCACGTGCCCTCCGCACGTGCGTCACAGCGGAGTGGCAAAAAGGAGGAAGAGAGTGGGGAGCACCTACCGGGCAGTGACCTGAGGCAGCAGGGCCAGCCGGGCAGCATTCAGCGACAGTGGACGGAGTGACAACACCGTAGAGACGGGCGATAAGGTAGGCAACCGGGCAGTTGACAGCAAGAAAGGGAAAGGGTGGGTAGTGAATGAACCCGGATGGTAGCAAGCACCGGGTGCATTCGAAGCGAAGATGGTAGGGAGCAGGCCTGGGCGCAGCCAAAGAAGTATGGCTCGCTCGATTCTGGTCGGAATAAAGTGTGGGAAGACGCTATATAGGGGTTCTCGATCACTGCAAATCCAGTGGAGTGGTTAGATTTGGAGGAAAGTAAGTAAAATAGGAGTGAGGGAGAAAAGTCAGTGCGCCGGGGCTATGGCGGGAGAGGAATGGAAGGAGAGGAAGAAGGCATTGTCTACTCGCTAGTGGATGGATTTTGGTGGGGGAGGATCCGTCTCGGGGATTTTAGGCTTGGGGGACCACGAATCCGTGGTTGGATTGGGCAGAAGATTAGTAATTTAGGAATTAGTAGAGAAAGGGGGTGCCTGGGCGATGGAGGAGGCAGATATGGAGGGGGATGAAGGCGAGATAACTCTGCCATTTCAGGACCGATTTCAATGATTCAAAGTACTACTCGGGTGTTTTGGGCCAGGGCGAGCTTAGCCTAGTAACAAGGTTAGTCTCGACGTTAGATTAGCAAAATTAGAGTTAGTGGGGGATTGAGGTCCGCCAGCTATGGAGAAGGGGGATGGAGAAGTCGATAACGGTAGTTGGTTCTCGACGGAATCAGTCGGGAAAAGGTAGTAAATATGGGTTTCTGAGCACGACGATCTAACTGACGATGTTAGATTTGGAGGCAGAATGTTAGTTTTAGAGTAAGGGAGAACAAAAGTTGTGTGAAGAGGTAGCCTTGAAGCGGGAATGTACCCGCCCGTGTTCCAGCGAAGTATTCATTCATTTTTGCTCACTCTTATCGAATAGAAATAGAGTGAGCCCGTTGAGGGCCGAGCACTTACCTGTTCGGAGTCGAGAGGGGCGGCTTCGAAATGGCAAGGTACGTTGCCGTGCTTTAAGTGGCGGATTCATCCGAATTTTTGTCCAATCTGTCGATGAAAGTAACCGGAGGTCAGCTGCGCAGTTGGAGGCTTACCTGTTGGCCGGCGAGTCGAGCAGGAGTACCAAGCCGGAGGACAGTGCATGTGTCAATATTTTAGCAGAAAGCGGCATATCGATCGTGCTCATCCTTGCGGACTTGGCTTTGTGCCAAAGTGCTCACTACTGATGTACTGAGCTCCCATTCAGGTGCCATTCGATGTCGCAGCTCCCGCTGGGTTCGACGTAATCCACTTTGGAATGGGGCGCCATTGCTCCTGGACATGGTCGTCTAACCGCGACTTCGTTTCTTCATGACAAAGCTGCCACCTCCTTCGACTAAGTGACTCTCTTTCAACGAGAGGTGAACCGTCTGCAGAAGTACAGCCTGTGGTGATCTGCGGTCCCCATCCTGGCGAACCAACTCCCTCTCAAATTGAACCGGGCCGTACTGTCGGCCAAGAGCATTCATACGTTCGGAGGCTATGTGCTACATGAATGGGAGATGGCGAAAGAGCGGTTAGTGGGAGGAATGAGAGGGATACAGAAAGAGGAGAGAGGAAAAGGACTCGAGGCATGCACCTGTTCCTAGTGAAGGTCGTATGAGGAGAGTCTGCAGCTGTCTCTCGATTTGCTGTTGTTGCATACTCAGATGGTGTACAGGTGCTATGAGTCGGACTGCAGTTAACCTGCGTTTTGCAGTGTGCTGTTATGCACTGGCTGTACTCTGGCAGGGTGTGAAGGAGGTGAACACTAGTGTGCGGCGGCGGCGTTGGCTGAGGTCGAAGTAGTGGGACTTGGTGGCATGTTTAGGCTTATAAACGGCGTCACCACTGCGATTTGAAGATTCGTTAAGAGAGGGGGGGGGGGTTACTTTGGCAGATTGACTTCGTTGACCAAGCTGTCGGCTGATTGCCATTGCGGGGTCCTCGGGCGAAGGAAGGTAACAAGGGCCTCTCGCGAAAGTTTGAGCGCGCCTCTTTTGTATCCGAGGGTCTTAATGTCTCTACTTCTGCCCTTCTTACTCTAAGTCTAGTCTTGATCTGAGAGGAAGGCGGTAGGCGGGATTGCAACCCGTAGGACCGCAGCAAGGCCTACGTGGGAGGTTACCCCACCGGTTGCGGAAGCTCTGCCCCCTCTATAAACCCAAATTATAGCTCTATATGTACTACCCATTGCATGTTTTGACTGAGTATATGGTGTGTGTCCCTACTTTGACTTGTTGTTTGACTGTCAGGACATGAGTTAAACTAAATAAAAGAACGCCTGTGCAATCTAAGTTTCAGTTTTGTTGGTTGTATGAAGGCTGATTGAGAACAAAAAAAGATTGTATCTGGGGGAAGGTTGGGAGAAAGGCAATATTGTTTTGAAGTTTGACTGGGTCATTAAGGCTGGGAGGTCCCAATAAGTTTGGGGAGACCCAGTGCCTTGTTTTATTTTGGATTGTGTGGAGCGTCAGACCGTTCTATAAGTTTAGGTGGTCTAATTGCTCTGGAGGCTAGGAAGTCCCCATAAGTTTGGGGAGACCTAGTGCTGTGGGATTGCCTTGAGGTCCAGACTGTTCTATAAGTTTAGGTGGTCTGGTTGCTTTGACTTGAGGGGGTTGTTTGTGATTGACTTTTTTCAGGGGCCAAGTGCGGTCTGTAAGTTCAGGTGACTTGGTTGCATTGGTTATTTTGGGTTTCCCTCTGTTTATTTAGTTCTGAACAAGGGGGTCTGAGCCGTTCTATAAGCTTAGGTGGCTCAACCCCTTCCTGTTTTATTTTGGGAAAATAAACCTGACAAAGGGCAGACCGTTCTGTAAGTTCAGGTGGTCTAGCCCAATGCCACGCACAGATTGGATTAGAAAGGAAAAAAATAAGCCGAGTGTCAGACTGTTCTGTAAGTTCAGGTTGTCTGACTCAAAGCCCGCACATGTTGGAACCCAAGGTTACAATTTGGCTATATTTTATTATTATTATATCTACGAACAAGCTAATCAGACTGTTCTATAAGTTTAGGTGGTCTGACTGTAGCTTATCACAATTTGAAGAGAGTATAATTAAGAGTATAACTGAAGGTAACTTGGGCCGACTGAGCATTGTTTCTAAGATGAATGGCTCAGTCCTACGCCCACCTTGAAGATTAAGTTTATATATATATATATATATATATATATATATATATATATATATATATATATATATAACTTGGCTATTTAAACAGCTCAGGGCGACTAGAGTGGTCTAATCATATGCCCAAAGAAGAGAAAAGTTGTTGTGCCCTCTGTTTGTGTATACTCTGGCTAAGTTAGGCTCATTCCAGAAGTCCTGGCTAAGTAAGGCACATTCCATAAGTTTGGGTGTCCTTACCTTATGCCTTATGTAAGCTGGGTATAAAGGGCTAAATCATTGAAAGACTATGAACTATTGTCTGCTAAGTTGACTTGGGGATGGTGATAGTAGTTACTTTTGTGATTTGATCTGCATGTGACTGAATGAGGACACTACTTAGTCTGTGGTTCAGTTTGACAGGTAGTTGCTTTAGAAGCTCACCACGTGCTAGAGTGATAGGAGTTAGTTCAATTTCTGTATTCAATTTTCGCATTTTCTGGGATCTTTTGTTACTTGGCTTTGTATAAATTTTGGTAAGCTACTTTCTCTCCGGGAAGCGCTGCCAAAATTTTTACAAATCCAAGGAGTTAATCAAATTTTGACTTTTCATAGTTCAACTTGTCTAAAGCTCATATATGGATTAGTAAAAGTCTGGAAAGTCTCATTTTCTAAAAGGAGTGCTGCCCAAATTTTTGCTAATTCAAGAAGTTAGACAAAAATTGACCTTGAAAAGTAAAAGGCTATTTCTGTTCTCATATTCAAACTGCTATAAATTCTGGAAAGACACTTTTTCTACGGAAAGTGTTGCCGAAAATTTCTTAGTTTAAAGGAGATAGGTTATATTTTGACAGATGACGATTCTGGCGATCCACCCAGTGTAGGGGAGATTATGTCAGGGTCTACCTTTGCTTTGGGCACTACTTAGCAGTAGATTCAGACAGTCAATTAGGAAGATTTTGAGTGAGATCGTGATATGGGGATTATTCCCCAATGACTTATAGGTTTAGCTTGGGATTTGACTTGTCTTGTGTTACAGGTCCTCTTGACCGTTTGATTCACAATTTGAACTAGTTTCAACTTGATTCTACGAGGATCATCTGTAGTTATCACTGATAACAGGTTAGTTGCCGATTCGTCGATTTGTGATTCAACTCCAATCCACTCTTGCCACTCTACCTGAAGGCTTTAGCCCTGTGGTTTGAATTGTTTTATTGTGTTTTCATCCGGACTTTATTGAATGACCATTTAACAAAAGTACTGAGTATTTATTTCGGGGAGTTGCACAAGAGTGAGGTTTGTATGGCTAAAGCAAGGGGTATGATCATAGAGAATGGTTGAAGTTGACCCCGTGTAGTGCATGGACTTTTGTTGAATTTTTTAGGTGATTGCAGGTATGTTTGTGGCTCAGACTCTGGATGTGACTGCATGCGATTACATACATATATGGCTGAAAGGAGTCCCACCGTGACTGTGAGAAGTGATCGTCCTATATTAATAACCCTTTATTTACATGCAAATATATATGTCTTGAGTGTTTCGCACGGCTTACTGCGATTATGCGCAAGGGTTAACCAGATTATGTCTTGAGAGAAAAGGGAGACCCCCATTTTATCCTTTGTTTTTTAGAGATTTTTATAATTGGACGTTGTAGTCCGTAGCAACCGTCAAAGTCAAACCCCTTGACTTCTCTCCAGGCCCTAGACGATAGAGCTGGTCTCCAGGGCAATAAGAGACAATTGCTGCCACAGGGGTGAGCCTGTGTACCACCCACTCTCCGCAGGGTGCAGAAAAGGGTGTGTTTTTTAACCGCACCTGACGGTTGTCCAGCGTCGAGAGACTAACCCTCAAAGCGCGTGTCAGCCGACACCTGAGTGTCGAATGCGACCCTCGAGATTAACGAGGACCGCATGAGTATGGGTACTACATAGTACGCCATCATTGCGACCGCTTGCGCACGCTTGCATTGCGAATCGATATGAGTTGACCCTGCGTCTGCGCGATTTCTATACAAAGACTCGCGCGCGACGCCTATCCGATTTCCGTGTCAGAATGTTACAGGATGACTACTAAGAGACTAGGAGTGTTGTCGCGTTGTTTGAGGTGTGTGTGTGTGTTTTATTTTTGTGTTCGTAGTGTGGTGTATGCGTGGTGAGTGGGATACGTCCTAGTCGACCGACGCCGAGTCACGCTTGGGACCTCAGCTTCCCAAGACGCCGGTTCGTGTGCGGGTTCGATAGAGTCGTAATGCCGCGCGTACCCCCTATGCTACAGCGAACGAGAAACGCCCTCGGCTGGCCCACCTTTGCGATTGCACCTGTTTAACTTTCGTACTGTGGACTCGAAGCTCGGCGGGGATACGCCCACCGAAGGGAGGTGACAGCTCCAGTAAGGTGGAGGTAAGTTGTGCCTCGTGTAGGCCCTATCCTGTCGTTGGGGCTCGTGGGAGGTACGGCTGGCGCACTCGACCGGAGCAGCTTGTGGAAGCTCCATATACTATATTTGCGACGAGGAAATAGACCAAACTCCTGCGTGACGCGACCGAGAGGGTCCGGCGCTGCCTTGTGTGGTGTCGGACCGATGCGCTCGACAACACTCCTCCACACATAAATTTGGACAGGCATGTTGCGTTAACGTCTTCGTAAAAACGGAAAAGGCAAGCCCAATTTTTCACGCAGAGAGATAGAGGGAGGTTACTTCCTCCGACAGGATAAGCAACGTACCGGCCAAAAGGTAAGTCTCCAACCTTGTGGCTGGCCTCACGCCTCTCACATCGCTAGGCTGAGTAAAATCGAAGTAAATCTTCCGCTAGAAACCGTAAATATTCACTTCGCCCGCAACCAAAACCCTTAGAACGCCCCTCCTTCACTCTGATATCATTAATAATTTGACAGGAAAGACATTTCCCGCCTTCTTCTATATCCACCTTCTCCGATAGCCCCGCTCACCACTTTCCTTCACTAACCTCTATGCCACTAACCTTTGTCTTCTTTTGATCACAACTTAGGGGTCGCATGCCCCGAAATCCCCATCGTAGTAATTTACCTCGCTCGATTCCATTAAGAATGGAGTAAGATCTGCGTTTTTTCATTCTCACTATCTTTGCCATCGCTATAACTCAGCGTAATCGTTTCTCTACTAACCTCCTAACCTACTAACTCTTTGCTAAAACTAACCTTGAATTCGCGTTCACCCGACACTAAAACCTGAGATCCGACCCTTTCCCTACTCGATTTCCCCAAGGATCGGGGGACTTTCACATTTTCGATCCCCTAATACATCCGCTCGTCTCGGCCGCACCACTTTCCTTCACTAACCTCTATGCCACTAACCTTTGTCTTCTTCTAATCACAACTCAGGGGTCACATGCCCCCAAATCCCCATCGTAGCAATTTACCTCACTCGATTCCATTAAGAATGGAGTAAGATCTGCGTTTTCTCATTCTCACTATCTTTGTCATCGCTATAACTCAACGTAATCGTTTCTCTACTAACCTCCTAACCTACTAACTCTTTGCTAAAACTAACCTTGAATTCGGGTTCACCCGACACGAAAACCTCAGAGTCGACCCTTTCCCTACTCTATTTCCCCAAGGATCGGGGAACTTTCACGTTTTTGATCCCCTAATACTTCCGCTCTTCTCGGCTATAGCTCGCACTCACTCTCGTTGCACTCTTCTTACCCCCTCATGTATCCGACGCTATTTCCCGTCCCGGTTTGGACTTCTTTCACTGCCCCGCTTTTTTGATGTTGACGCCCGCTCTGCCCTGTTTCCTCGTGTTTGTCGCGATACTCGATAGTGGTCGCCCCCATCACAATTTAATAACGTCTGTCTGATAACTCCAACTATCCTTCCGGGGACTTCGAGGAAGTCAACTACTACTCGTCTCAATCAATTTTTTTGTCGCCTATACCCAAGTCCGACGAACGGAATGTGCATGAGTATGGTCGCTCCCTCCACCGATCTCCCTTTGGTCGCTCTGCCTGAGTAGAGCCCTTCCTCCTTTCGGGTTCCCAACGGGCAACCCGCACATAAACAACGGTCACGGTGTCGCAGCAGAAACCCTTACAAGGGTATCTGCTCATGTTTTTCAATGTCGGACGTTGTCCAACCTTTTCATTGAATTGAGGGACTTGATGAGAAAATGACGTGTCCGCCTAAGAGTTATTTCGACCACACCACTGACTGAGAGGCTAAAACTTTATGAATCTAAGTCCGGACGCCTGCGACATCAAAAAATGGCGGCGGTAATTGGCGATACTTCATTTTTGTCAAGGAGTTGCAACGACATGCGACGATTGGAGTACTAAAATCTAAAAACGTCCTACCTAATAGCACCGGCCGCGGGATTTAGAGCCTCAGTGGTTAAAAGAATAATGGCCGCATTTGGTTCACGACTGCAACATAGAGAAAAAAATGTTGCCTCTTTTTTTTTTTTTTTTTTTTTTTTGCATGATTATTATTATTATTATTATTATTATTATTATTA
>BFEA01000380.1:1115195-1143690 GCA_003427395.1 Chara braunii
GGGGGGGGAATCACAAAGAAAAACGAAAAGGGAGTTCGGGATTATAATTTTGAAAAACTCAGATTTTTCATTTCGCGCCAATATTTGTTTCATGGCCGAAATGATTTTTGTTTACTCTGGATTTTTTTTTACGGGTAGAATGGCACCTAGCCCACATGTGGGAGTTTTTTGTTGAACGAGTTGTTTATTAAAAATCGGCAAAGATGGGTTACTTTTTGAGCCCCCTCTCAGCCTGTCGGGACTTGAATTCGTGAATATCACGAGTTGATTATTCCCCTCTCAACCTCAGTACTTAGCTGACACCTGTCAGAACAGGCGTCAGGCAGGGAAAAGGCAACCAATGGCTGCCAAGAAACTTACCAGCAACAATTGGTTGCTGCTGTTTTTTACATGGGAAGCATAGCCTTGGCCATTCTTCCTTTGATTGAGGTCATGGAAGGACCAATTGAAGGCCCAACTCCATAGGGACTGAGCTAGCCTCAAATTTCGAAAGAGAGGCTACTTTGGACCACTTCTTCAAAGCCTGGTGAGGCTATTTAAAGTCATCAAAACGATATGCATAGCCATGCAGAGAGCTCTGTGTATATATGCATGAGGCCAACCAGATCTTAAAAAATGAAAGTTATGGGTGTCAGTACGAAGCTACAACAACTTGAGCTTCATGATTTCAACAAAGAAAGTCTGTGGTGACAAGTGACAATCACAAAGCGTTTTCTGGACTTAACAACAAAAGTTGAAACGGAGAACGAAAGACATGAACCCATAACTAAAGTAACGCAGGTTTCTCTCCTCCATGACTATATCAAGAGGGGTTAGCTCAGGTAGAGGCACACTGAAGTCGTGGCCTAGCATTCGGTCAGGGGTATACAGTGATCCTTAAAGGAGCTTTGACGCAGCAATGAGGCAACTCCAAGAGTGTTGGAGGTCTGCTGGAAGAGGGCTTGGAAAAGCAAGTTGGAGGAAGAGTGCAAGTTGGAGAATAAGTTGGAGGAGTTGGAGAGTTGAGAGGAGGCGATGTTGCTCTAGGTGGAGTCTGAGCCTTGAGCAAGTTTGCGGCAATGTGGCAAGCCACACCTCTGTTTTAGTGGGGTTGTGCCGGCGAAGCGCCATCGCGTCGGCGCTGTGTTTTTTAAGTGGGATTGTGCGTATGAGTCTCGGCTCGACAACACTGGTTCATTTCAAGGGAGAGGTTTTGTTCGATTTGCGGCACAACAATAACGACATTTTCAGTAGGGACACACTGCAAAATTTTGGGTGCGTCGACTCACTGTTTTTGAGGGCAAGTGCTGCCAAACTTTTGCAGCGTCGACAATGTTGTTTTTTGCCAGCGACGAGGAAGTGTTGCCAAACTTTTACGACGTCGACAGTGTTTTTTTTACAGCGAGGAGGAAGTGTTCCCGAACTTTTGCAGTGGCGGCAACACATTTTGAGTGGCAACTTGGAAACGCTGCCGAATTCTTTTTTTGCCAGCAGTGGGTTTTCAACAGTGGTGTGGAAGCGCTGCCCAGTTTTCGCTGCGACCAGGCATTGACTCAGAGAGGTGCCGTCGAAGTGGTGGCATTGATATTGTGTCGTTTATGACACCGCAGTGACACATTGACATTGGTGGCGATTGGCGGCGACGCTGAGATGCAGTCACATTACTAGAAGGTGATTGTGTGTTGAGAGGAAGTCGTGGCACACGATCGTTCAAGGGAGTGGTGTGGATTGCTTTGCTGACGACTCGTTATGACGATTGTCTCCTCTCTCCTCTGGAGCGCGATTTTACGCGGTCTTCTTGAGTGGACCGTTTCTTCAACTTCATTCAAGGCCAGTTATTGACTCAGACCCCTTCACTCCTGTGTGAACCCACGTTTGCTTGACCCTATTCTTTGAATTTTCACTGAAAAGGTAGAGGAAATGTGTGTTTGCGCAAGTGAATCGAAGTCTGACGTGAGTTTGAATTTACTTTTGTTTTATTTTGAACTTGTTATTTGGTCTCATGTGCAGGTAGGTAGAAAAATACCTGAAAAAGAGAGATCTAATCACGTCAACCGAAATAAAGGAATGATGATTGTTTTTTGTCTCTCACTTGTATGTTGAAGGGAAAGAAGACGACGAAAAAAAATTCGATCACACAAAGAAGAAGAACTTTATTGGACATTGACTTTTTCTTAAGGTCACCCGTTTTTTTTTCCTTGAACAACCCTCTTTGTCTGAATGATTTTTTTTATTGAACGACCCTCTTTGTTTGAATGATTTTATCTTCTGTGATCTCCTTTTTCGTCTAAGTTACCCTTGACGTTTGGCGACAAGAGATTGTTTGTCTGCCGTGGTAGACACTTTTCCCTTTCCTACGCGGCATTTGAGGAGGGGGTTCGTTGCCTTAGGGGTCGGCCCTGCTATGGACTTAGAGTGGACCGCTTATGAGGGGGGGATACCATGCTGTTGTGGTGGAGCCAACCTGACTTCTGAGATCCGAGATTCGCTCGGGCGAGGACGAGGGGTATCCCTGATCACCTCCTAGGGAAAGGATATGCGCTTATTCACGGAAGGGCCTTAAGTTTCTTGACGCCTCGCGTTAATGGAGCTGCCATAGCATACCCTTCTAGTGAGTGTCTTAGGGGCCACTGATGTATGGGGAAATGGCACCAGAAGAAGCCTAGTTCGTGTAATTACTAGTCTTAAATGAAGTGCGTGTAGGTACTACCTTGGGAAGTTGAAATGGGTTGATAGGAAGCACCGACTAGAGCAAAGCTTTGAATATTCTTATGATGAAGACATGTACTTCATCATTCGTGGGACAAAAAAAATCATTGTTGTCCAGGAGGACAAGGCAACCGACAAAATTTAGAAACAAACCCCCGTTTTTGGCGGGGTAACCAGTGCGTCGGTTATCTAAATTGGCCGCTGATTTGAATAGTGGTCGGCGGATTACTTACAGATGCAATTCACACCAAAGTTAGAAAGATAGTGAAGTCACCATTAAAGTAATGGTATCCTAGCTCTACTTGAGAGTTGGAAGATGTCTGCATTTCGTTCCTATATGAAAGAACTTGGCAACGAACTTCACCAAGTCGAAAAGTTGTGTCAGCCCAACCATTTGTCAGACATAGTGGAGATATTTTGGTTAAACGTCATTTGAGCGTCGCTATGCATGTTAATCATGCTTTTGTCCTTTTGTTGATAAGTGTTATTTGAAGTCGAGGCAACTCATGTTGGCTCGTCGTTGGATGGTAAGACAAGTCGACATAATGGGTGGTATGCATATTGAATTGCATTATGGATGAATCGATTTCAAAAGACAAGGCCACTTACATTGACCTTAGTCTTCTTCGTTTGAAAATAATTTGTTTGAGTAACTCTTGATTGTCTTTAATAGAAGAGACTCGGATCACTCGAAGTTTTTCTTACGCTTAGATTATCACGTCCTAGTCGATCGACGTCGATCCGATTCCTGGGAGATCAGTGCCCAAGGGATGAACGATGCTCGGGTCCACTTTGGCGTTCAACCACGTGTATCTATGCTACAACAAACGAGCAAACGCCCTTGGTTGACCCACCTCTGGAACTGCATGTAAAAACTCTCGCACATGGGTCAGTAGCTCAGTAGGGATACGCCCTTAAGGGTGGTGACAACCCCTTAGGAAAGCAAGCTTATGCCTCACGGAAACCTATCCTGGCGTTGGGGTCCGTGAAATGTACAGCTGGCTCACTCGGTTAGAGCGGGGAAGGCATGACGTGACCTCGCCCGTCTCGGCGGTTCGCAGTGATAGTTATACGTCGTCCCCAAATTATCTTATGTTTAATTTTTGTTTAACTCCTTCGTGACACAACTGGGAGGACTTCCGCCCTTTCGCAAGAAAGAGGCGGAGGCTGATGCGCTCGACAGGTGGCGCCGTTGCTGGGGATAACGACAAACTACCGTTGTCCCTGGCGGAACGACACTCGGGTATTTATTGATTTATTTTGATTTCAAACTAACATCTTTTAAAAATAGATTTGATGACGTACCGTTATCAAACCTACTTTGAAAAGGTAGTTGGATTCATTTTCTTTTATTACTACTACTTCCTTAGAGGACAAGGTATGAATTAATCTTACCTCGACGGAGTAGTAAGAAAACATGATATTATTTATATGCTGACAAGTGATGAACCTTACGAGTCATTTGGACTTCTTACATTTATGCCTCATCACTTGCAGGTTAATCTTCTCGCAACGAGATGGCAGAGGGTAGCAAGCTGAATGGCGGTCCTTGGGACAAAATAGAGAAGTTGATTGAAACACTTGGAGAAAAGATTGAACGGGTGACAATTGCTCCGAAGGTCGATGTCCCGGTTTTTAATGGTGACAATGTTGTTAAATTTATTTCAGTGTTTGAGCAATCGGCCGCTGCTCATGAGTGGGATGAGCAGACGATGATTAAAAGAGTGGTGTCATGGATGCATAAAGACGTTCGTCGTGAGGTACCGAGGCTAGTTTCAGAAGCCAGAAGTTGGAATGATTTCGATCAAACGATGTTCGATATGTTCCAACTCGAAAACGAAACTCTGACTCGTTATGAACTCCGAAATGTTTGTTGTGACAAATATCCTCCTTCTGGAAAGTTCCTTTCTTTGTTTGAGTGAGTAACCTGTCTTATTCCGGATCTCTCGAAAATGGATAAAAGTAGGATATTCCTTACAAATTTTTATGAGGTTGAAATACGGGTTTTATTAAAAGGTGTCGGGTTTTCTTTTGTTTGGCAGAAGATCCGTGAGAATGCCTTGAACAATGGTTTTCATCAGATTTTTCATTTAGATCTGAAAAATATGCGCTAGCAGCTAGTCTCTAATAACAATGCAGACTTGCGTGATGATCGTATTTTAAGAGAACTTTCTGGGTGAAAGAGTCTTTGAAAGTCATGAGAGAAAAAAATTCCGAGCCGACAGTCGTTATCGGTTTGTCGAAAGAATGTAAAAATAAAAAGCGGAAGGGTACAGTTGACTTTGTTGTCAGAAATGTAAGGCATAGATGAGAGAAGATTCAACCTCGACCTCGGGATGTATCAAAAGTCGCTAATGTTCAGTATGCGGCTAAGGACAATCCTGACCATCGTCGTTGTCGACGATCAGAGAATTGGTGGAAGAAACTGAGATGCCACTCTTCTGTTTTGATAGGGCACACTCCTTGTTACTGTCCGTTTTAGCATAGCGATGATGTAAATAATTTAATAGCGAAAAACAAGGATAATTGTTTTTGACAGATTTATAAATGGGTCATTGGTTGTTGCAAGAAAATGGTATTGAATGTTTGATTTTGGTAAGTTGTGGTGAATCTGGTGCTATCTCTGGCAGCATCTTCTTTTTTTGAGTTGTCATTCTCCGAACAGTGACTAAATGTATAACACACCGATGCTTATTTCTTACTCATGATTGAGTGTATTACGCAATAGTGTGCAGTCATTTCCTAGGTAAGCCTGAATGTATGATGCATTTGAGTTATCCATTCTCTGACTGAAGTTGAATGTATGGTGGGACCTATGTATCTATTTCCCAGTTTATTTGGATGTATCGATTTCAGCTTAAACCCACATTTCTCAACAAAGATCGGACGTATGGTGTATGATCGAGTTGTCAATTTCCTGACTTGAGTTGAATGTATGGAGGGGCCTATGTATCTATTTTCCAATTTGTACATATTGCATGGATTTCAGGTTAAACCCTTATTTCTCGACGCAAGTCGGATGTATGGTTCACACATAAGGGTAATTTCTTATTTCTCGACGCAAGTCGGATGTATGGTTCACACTTGGGTTGTTGATCCCTGACTTGAATTGAATGTATGGTGTTCGACCTATGTATCTATTTCTCAGTTTGATCTGGATGTATGGATTTAAGAGCGGCTTTCCATTTCCCAACTAAAGTTGGATGTATGGTATACAACCCTTCATTTCTTGGCGTTGCTTAGATGTATGAAATTTAATTTGAATGTTTATTTTCCAGTTTCAACTGGATGTATAATTCTCGGATTGGATTCTCATTTCCTAAGCTAACCAGATGTATCATACTTAGATATGACATATTTCCGTTTCTCAGCTTGAGTCCGAATGTATGGAATTTGTCAGACCTTTTAGAGTAAAATGTTGTTTGAGGTGACAATGAGAGTAACCACGGGTCAATATCGTGGGTATATGGCAAGGCATGGATAAAAGTTTTTGAAAGAATGATTTATCTCTGAATGGTTCGTTCAGACTGAGTCTGAACAACTCCAGGAGGTTGATATGCTTGAGAGGTTTGTTTGGGGTTATTCTTGGCCCACTTGAGTTCTACCCAGGTGAAACAAAGGTATCAACCGAATGAATTTCATCTTGGATCTAGCCTGAGGGCTTCCGTTACCATTCAGAGAGAAGAAGTTTTGAGTGGCCGCTAGTGGGATGATGCTGGGATCATTATGAAAAAAATTCTCTAAATTGAAGGCTTCCAGGGGTTAGGCCTGGGTCCAAGTTTGGATAAGGCTTGCCAGAAGCAAAATCTGGTATCATTCCATCCATTTATGAGTTGTATTGAGTTAAGGTTTCTGGAGGTTAAATTCAATTTTGTTGTTGTATTGTTGTATGTTGGTGAAAAAGTTCCGGCTTAATTTCGGACGATCGTTGAAATTGTTGTATATTGTGATCGTTACTTTCATATGGAACTTTCATATGAATCCTGACTTTTTAAGTAAATGATGAATGACGTGGAAGTCATTCAATGGGTTCTGGGAATGTTGTCGGAGCAGAAACCCTTATAAGGGTATCTGCTCATGTTTTCCAATGTCGTTTTTATTGAATTGAGGGACTTGATGAGAAAATGATGCGTCCACCTAAAAATTATTCCGACCACACCACTGACCCAAAGGCTAAAACTTTATGAATCTAGGTCCAGACGTCTGCGGCATCCAGAAATGGCGGCGATGTCATGCGCGATGGTCGTGTCACTTATGATATTTCTTCAGAGTTGTTGAAAAGAACCAGTCACCACTCTGATGGTGCGTGCGTGCTATACCTCTTACGACGCCCCACGACAGGTCGGGGCGTCACGATGTATCCCCGCTGAGCTAACCGGCCCACATGCGACGGTTTTTACATGCCTTCGTAGAGATAGCTCGACCGAGGGTGTTTTCTCGATCCTCGCAGCATAGGAATGAGGTACGCAAGGTAAGACGCCTATGACTGACCCATTAGTCAAGTCAGGTTCAAGATGCGATTTCCCTATCCTGGGGTTCTAGATATTCAGGTCGAACTTTTATAAGGATGTCTAAATCCGCTCCTGAATTTAAAATGTGTTACTCTTCTGCCAAAAAAGAGCAAGGTACCAATCAAATCAACTTACCACTTAGGGCATTTTATTCTACTTGACATGTCATGACTTAACCGAGCATTAGATATTACAAAAGTTATATAGGACAAATAATGAATAAAGAGGTATTACCGCCGAGAACCTTTCCCAGTTTCATAAGTGTTGTGTGTCCAAGACTCTTCACGAGATCAAGCCCAGTTCAATCCAAACCACACACAAGACAGACCTGCAAAAAATAATGCAAAAAAATAGTTTACATGCCATGTACTAACGATGTCAACCTCCATATTATTGACTTGTCCCTTACTTTCCCAAACCGTGTGAGACAACTCTATCATTCTTGAGATTCTTTAAGCCCAACCCCCTCACGTCATTCAAATGACCCTTGAGAGCGATTAGGATCATTTAGGCACAAATCACATGTGACAATTTTACTGAACACAAAGTTTGTCTTAAGATGCAGGTATCAAGCCGAGGGAAAAGTTGAATCGGTAAAACCGACCTGTTATCGAATGATAACAAAAAATTTTGATCCTTTTGTAGATCCTTTCCTTCAAATGCAACAATAAAATTAACCCAGACCTGCACACACACAGACCAACAACAATTCAACATCCCTCCCTAGTTTTTCACTTATCGTTTCTGAGGGTCGGACCCTTAGATTAAGATCATAAATCCTGGGAACTATATCCCAAAGTCCGATTCCTACTACTTCTACTTTTACAAATCCCTTTGTGTGTCCCTGTCTCCTTTTTAATGAAATTCATGCCTATATCCTAATTCGTTTAAAGGAAATCGTTTTTCTTTTACTTCCAATCCTCTCATTTTCTCTCATTGAGGTAAGCACATCCCTTCTGGTGCTTACGCGGTAGTCTAGCTGATATCAATCAATGTCATGGGCGGTTTCTCCCTTAGGAGTTTATTATTGAACAGAGGCTACAAGGGGATTCTTCTTTTCTAATTTTTTTTTCCCGTGGTATTTGCCCTTTATTTTGCTTCTTTTTATGACATTTGGAGTCACTCCTGCTGGAGCACTAATTTTTTCATTTTTCTTCTTCTTGTCCTGACATACGCAAGTAGTGGACTGATCTACACGGGAATCTTCCAATACTTGATCAATTCTAGACAAAACGGTTAGTCAAACGAGTAGCCGAGTAGCCCCACGGGAGCACTTAACCACCCTTCAAAATCCATGCAGTCTTTATGCAACCAATCTTTTCGAACCATCTTATACAAGAGACCGAATAACTCACATGCGAGTATCCCTTTATTAGTTTCAACAAGTAGTTGATAAGGCCTTGTTGAGGCACTTCCAACATTTGTTTCAACATTCATCAACAATTCATACCATCTCTTTATCAAAGATTAGTACAAAATTCAAATCAACAATAGATGACCTTCACTGAAGTCCCCAATTATTCTTTGATCAGAGCTCAGTCTATTCTTAAGAGCGTAATAGGATGGCCCCATGAGAGCTACCCTACTATTTTCTCAGAGTTAGACGAGTTATGATTGAGTTAGTGGACACAGGCAAACACCAGGTCCTCCTTTTACAGGAGGATCGTACTAGGCTTGTTAAGGTAGGGTCAAACAATCAATAGGATGACCCCACGAGAGTCTCCCTATTCCTTCCCTGGGTAGTAAGTAGTTTACCCTCTCGAGTATGGCCCTAGGGCAACCCATACAGAAGCTTACCCATTATCCATTTGATAATTAGATAGACCAGGTGTAAGTAAGTGATCAGAGAATAAATAGTAAGGTGCTCTCTTCCCACTCTTGTGTTAATAGCCAGCTCGGGTCCGAGCCTGTAATAGGATGAACCCACAGGAGTTATCATACTACTACTCGAATGACTGCAACTACCACTGCCTTGATCAAGCGATAGGACGACCCCACGTGAGCCTCCCATAACCTGATTCAATGTTAAACAGTAGTGGTAGCATAAACTTCCAAAATCTAGTATTTGGTCCATTTGTTTTCTTTCATCCTGTTGATGGAAATACTATCGAGGACTCCGTAAGATTGAAGACTTACCTATCCCATTTTCCTCTCCTCCGGGGCGCGACATGGAATTGCTATGAGGCACAACATACCGAGACCACAGTACTAAGACACGACATACACAAGTTCGCATTCCAACAAGTCGGGCGGGCGACGAGCCCGACCTCATGACGCTATTTGGATGGAACATCATTCGTTCAGGTAAGACTAAATTGCCCTGACAATAATAATAATAATAATAATACTAATACTAATACTAATACTAATACTAATACTAATACTAATACTAATAATAATAGTATAAGACAACAATTATGAACGTATACAAGCCATTTTCCTGGTCCGATACCGCAATGTCGGGGGGGGGGGGGGGTGCGCTATGTTTAACTTGAAGGGTCCGTGGTTAGTGTCGCCCGCCGAAGTACTCTCCCTCTTTCTCTGACACACACACATACGTACACACCTACATACATATGCACACAAGGAAACGAACGTGACAGTGTATACTTCCATGTTCCTGCAGTGAATTTATTCGATTTAGCTATCCTATCGGTAGAAATATCGTGGATCAAGCTGCGAGATTGTCATACCCACACACACTCATACTCACTCACACGTATACATACATACAAACACAAACAAGCGTGGCAATGTATATTTCCATGTTCTAGCGGTAGATTCATTCGATTATGTTCATCCTATTGATGTAAGTGTGGTAGTGCACCTTTCTGTATTTTAGCGGTAGGTTCATTTATTTATTTATTTATTTTTGCTCATCTTATCGATGGAAGTAGCTATGAGTAGTTGCGAGATAGGAGCCTTAACTACACATGCTGTCTTCTTCACCTTCGTCGCCGTCGTCAGTCAAACGCTCGATGCTCCCTGCTCTTCCAACGGAGCCCGATCCACCATGATGTGCAGTACACATTGACTATAGCACACAGACAATTCGACAGGCTCAAGCGCACATTCCAATGAGGTTGGCACACGTCGAGTCCACTTTCATGATGCCGCCAACGGATGCATCACGCATCCGACAAATCTCCACCCTCACATGCGGTAGGCAGCGGATGTAGGCTCGGTTAGTATCCCTTCCCCCTCCTCTCTTCTTCCCCTTCTTCCTCTGCTTCCTCTTTTTCCTCTTCTCCTTCTTCTTCTCCTCCCTTCTTCTTCTTCTCCCTTCTTCTTCGTTTTCTCCTTCTTCTTCTCTGTCGTCGTGCCTCCTTCTTCACTTGCGATCCCGTTGCGCTCCCCTCTTCCGTGGCCCCCTCCCTGCGTCTTCCTTCTCTCATTGTGCGCCCGCTCTTCGAACATTTGTGTGCACACTCCCGCATGCCTTCTCTACTCCCCCTTCTTCACTTTGTCGCCCCTTACACGTATACATTTTTTCTCTCTTCTTTCCTCCTTCTCCCTACTCCCCCTCTCCTCCTCCTTCCTCTACCTTTCTACGACCTCCTCTCTCATACAATGTCATTCCCTCCTCTTCAACACTCGTGCCCCGTTTGTCCAGCGCACAGATTCGTTTCTTAGACCCGCTCTACCTTTGCGAGATCTTCTCCTTCCCTCTCCGTGGCCTGCTCCTCCGCACGGTGAAAGTAGTAGTGAGTTTAGCCGCAGGTTTCGGGACCTACCTAGTTCTTTCTCCCGCTCCCTTGTTTTCGTCATCGCGACGTGAAAGCCCTAAGAGAGAGATGACTTGAGATCCGGATAGGCACTGCGAGAGTCTCCCGTCGACCATCAGAGAACGACTCGCCCGTCCCTCGTAAACTCAAGTACAAGGTCTCGACGCCCACACTCGAAACATCGTCACTGTCGATTGCAACACCAGGTGAGTCTTCCTCTCCTCTCCTATTCTTCAAGTTATCTTCTTCTTCTTCTTCTTCTTCTTCTTCCTCGCGCACCTCTTTCATCCGCGCGACTACCTTGTTCTAGTTTCTTTGCGTTATCTCCCCTCGCCCACTTGCTTTTTCTTTCCGCTTTCCCCATATTCCTTCTCGATCTTTTCTGCGTCGTGTCTTTGCAATGCCGCGCCATAGACCTTAGCGGCCAGTTCGTTTGTGATAACTGCTAGACGAACTACTTGGCTGAATCTGCAACGGTTTCGGAGGCAGATTCACTTAAAGTGAAACTATGAAGAAATAACTACGGGCTATAAATAAGATGAATAATAACAACTAAGAAAAATATAAGAAAACAAATCTAAAAAAAAACAAAAATAAAAAAAAACAAATCTAAAAAAAACAAAAACAAAAGAAAATTCAACTACTAACTACCTCGTCGTGACAACAGTCACAACGGGCTGTAATTGTAACTAACTCCAGTTTCTTCAAGGTCACGGGTTCAGGTCCTCTTCGCCCGAAGTCGGGGGAAAAATGTTGCTCCCTTATAGTAGAAAAGGAGCTAGCTCAAGGGTCGGGGCAAATTTGATCCCTATGTCTCTAGCTTGATAGATCGCCCCGGAACCTATTGAACTAGCTCCAACTACGATTAGAAGAGGAGCTACTTACGCATGTATAGAGTAGCGGGGCTCGATCCACCTAGTGGCCCGAACCCTTTTCTAAATCAGTGTGTGCGCACACTTGCTGGTCCGCACACCTGTCTGAGTGCTCGTCGGCTTGAGTGTGTGTGTGTGTGGCCCGCAAGGGCACATAACTAATTGAAAGACCCGAAAGACCGGTGTTTGCACGTGGTTGTGACATTGAGGGTCGCAGCGCGGAAAACACTCAAATGGAGGGGAAAGAGGCTCACGACACTAAGCGTCACGAAAAATACTCGTAGCCTGAGTCTAGAGCCGTGCGAACAATATCAGAGCTTGCAATAATTATTCCCCCTGCAAAGGGGACAAGGCACCGGTTGCTTGGGTGGCCACGTGGTCAGGGAGTCACCGCCCAAGACGCAACTTCCTCTCTACATACGAGAGGCTAAGCGGTAGCCCCAACCTTACTCACGACATTCGAGTAAGGATTGATGTACTGGCCGCCGTTCCCAATTATGGTCGGCAGTGTGTTTTTCTTGGCTGCCCTGGTCGCATGGCCGGGGTTATATTAATTTTTCAGTCGTCTTTAGACTTTACGGGGGCGCGATCTGCAGACTTTCCCAAACCGGCCGGTCCGAGGCCTCTTGACTTGATTTAATTCGTTTTTACCTTACCACCTGAACTTTCGATTGTTTTAGATTCTGGCCGCCACATCCCACACGACCTTTTCTTGTTTTCTTCCAACCCTCCGACCCTTATAGCTGAAAACTTTTAATGTTTACTAACCCTCACTTGTTGTCGTACACGTCGTAGCACTGCGTATGGTTACCTAACAACCTCGACCTCACCGGCCGAGACGTTTGGTTCACGGCGCCATGCCAAAAAAAATTCACTTTTTACTCCAGACCGTCCCTCGTACGGCAACAGACGTCGGTATTGTATCGAATACAAAATCATGAGCAAATACCCTTGTAAGGGTGCTTGCTCCGACAACGGTAATTGACGATACTTCACTTTTGTCAAGGGGCTGCAACGACATGCGACTATTGGAGTACTAAATCTAGAAACGTCCTACCTAATAGCACGGGCCGTGGGATTTAGAACCTGGGTGGTCAAAAAAATAATGGCTCCGTTTGATTCACGACTGCAACATAGAAAAACAAAGGTTGCCTATTTTTTTATTTTTTATTTTTTTGCATGTATGCTTGCAGGACTTTAACTCTACATCTAGCGGTCTGGTCGTCGATGCTCTAGCCTATCAGACCAGACACCCATTCGAGCCGCAAATGGGTGAGGGAAACTTAAACCGGTCTTAGCATTACGCCACATCCGAGCTCGAGGCCTACGATGGACTAGTGGGGGTTAGAAGTCTGGCCATAGGTTCGAGGCCTAAGCGTTTGGTTAGGGGCCCGACCTACCTGCAGGCTCAAGTAGACTGAGCCTGCTGACCACAGGATGAGAGACTCGCTGGGCACCTGTTTTTAGAGAAGTCATATATATATATTGACAATATATATATATATATTTTGAAGCTTTTGTTTTGTTTTGTTTTTTTTTGTTTTTTTGTTTTTTTTTTAATTTTTTTTCTTCCTTCTTTCTTTTTTTGTTCTTAGGCTTGCTCCTCGGCCCCCTAGATTTGGGAAAGATGGTACCACGCTTGAAAGCACGAGGTAATGTGCCTCCCTATATTTTAGGACGAGGTGCATTTCCGTTGTGCCCCCTGAAGGAGTGACGGCAACTTGCTGCTTTAGGATTCAATCTTGAGTCTGTATTTCAAACAAGTATGGGAAGAAGGGAGAATGATTGTTTTTTTATGTTTGCATGTGGATTCGATGTTGAGTCTGGATTTTGACAGTTCAATGTAGCACTAATGGGCCGCGATGGTGTAGTGACCATTTGCTAAGGCCAAAAAAAAAAAAAAAAAAAAAATCACAAAAAAAAAAACAAAAGGGGAGCCCGGGATCATAATTTTGAAAAACTCAGATTTTCCACTTTGCGCCAATATTTCTTTTATGGCCGAAATGATTTTTGTTTACTCTGGATTTGTTTCTACGGGTAGGAGGGCACCCAGCCCACATGGGAGTTTTTTCAGATTTGTTTGTTGAACGAATTGTTTATTAAAAATCTGCAAAGACGGGCTACTTTTCGAACCCCCTCTCAGCTTGTCGGGACTTGAATTCGTGAATATCACGAGTTGATTGTTCGACTCCCAGCCTCAGTACTTAGCTGACACTTGTCAGCACGGGTGCCAGGTAAGGAAAAGGAAGCCAATGACTACCTGGAAACTTAGTAGCAACCATTGGCTTCTGATTGTTTTTATATGGGAAGCAGAGTCGTGACCATTCTTCCTTGAATTGAGGTTATGGAAGGACCAATTGAAGGCCCAGCTCCATAGGGACTGAGCTAGCCTCAAATTTTGAAAGAGAGGCTACTTTTGACCACTGCTCCAAAGCCTGGTGAGGCTGCTTGAAGCCATCACTATGGTATGCATAGCCCTGCAAAGAGCCCTGTGTATATATGCATGAGGCCAACTAGATCTAAAAAAATGAAAGTTATGGGTGTCAGTACAAAGCTACAACAACTTCAGCTTCAGGATTTCAATAGAGAAAGTAAGCAAAAGGTGATAAGTGGTAATCACAAAGCAATTTCCGGACTTAACAACAAGAGCTAAACCGGAGAAAGAAAGACATGAACCCATAACTAAAGCAACAAAGGTTTATTTCCTCCATGACTATATCAAGAGGGGCTAGCCCAGGTAGAGGCACACTGAAGCGGTGGCCTAGCATGAGGTCAGGGGTATACAATGATCCTTGAAGGAGCTTTGAGGCAGCAATGAGGCAATTGGAGGAGTGTTGGAGGTCTGCTGGAAGAGGGCTTGGAAAAGCAAGTTGGAGGAAGTCTGCAAGTTGGAGAATAAGCTGCAGGAGTTTGAGAGTTGCGAGGAGGCAATGTTGCGTTGTCGAATTTTCTTGGTGTCAGCAGTGGGTTTTTGGCAGTGGTGCGAAAGCGCTGCCCAGTTTTCCCTGCGGCCAGACATTGACTAAGAGGGGTACCGTCGAAGTGGTGGCATTGACGTTGTGCTGTCTATAACACCGCATTGACGCATTGACACTGATGGCGAGTGGCAGCGAGCGTTGAGATGCCATCATATTACTGGGAGGTGATTGTGTTGAGAGGATCTCGAGGCAAATGATCGTTCTAGGGAGTGGTGTGGATCGCTTTGCTGACGACTCGTTGTGACAATTATCTCATCTGGAGCGCGATTTTACACGGTCTTCTTGAGTGGGCCGTCTCTTCAACTTCACTCAAGGTCAGTTATTGACTAAGACCCCTTCACACTTGTGTGAACCCACATTTGCTTGACCCTGTTCTTTGAATGTTCACTGAAAAGGGAAAGGAAATGTGTGTTTGCACGAGTGAATCGAAGTCTAACGTGAGTTTTGCTTTGTTTACTTTCGAACTTGTTATTAGGTCTGATGTGCAGGTAGGTAGAAGAATGCCTGAAAAAGGGAGATCTGAACATGTGAACGGAAATGAAGGAATGATGATTGTTTTCTATCTCTCACTTGTATGTTGAAGGGAAAGAAAACGACGAAAAAAATTTCGATCACATAAAGAAGAAGAACTCAATTGGACATAGACTTTTTCCTGAGGTCACCCGTTTTTTTTTCTCCTGAACGAGTCTCTTTGTTTATGCCGTCTGTCTGAATGATTTTATCTTCTGTGATCTCTTTTTTCGTTTAAATCCTTGACGTTTGGCGACAAAAGATTGTTTGTCTGCCGTGGTAGACGCTTTTCCCTTTCCTACGCGGCATCTGAGGCGGGGGTTCGGTGCCTAGAAGCCGACCCTGCTATCGACTCGGAGTGGACCACTTATGTGGGGGAGATATCATGCTGTTGTGGTGGAGCCAGCCCGACTTCTGAGATCCGAGGTTCGCTTGGACGAAGACGACGGGTATCCCAGACCACCTCCTAGGGAAAGTACATGCGCCTATTCACGAAAGGGCCTTAAGTTTCTTGACGCCTCACGTTAAGGGGAGCTGCCATAGCGTACCATTCTAGTGACCGTCTTAGGAGCCACTGATGTATGGGGAACTGGCACCAGAAGAAACCCAATTCGTGTAATTACTAGTCTTGGATGGAGTGCGTGTAGGCACTACCTTCGTGGATAGGTTTGCACCATAAGAAGTGCAAACCTGGGGAAGTTGAAATGGGTTGATAAGAAGTGGCGATTATAGCAATGCTTTGAAAATTCTTATGATGAAGATGGGTACTTCATCATTCGTGGGACGGAAAGAGCCATTGTTGCCCAGGAGGACAAGGCAACCGACAAAATTTGGAAGTGGACCCCCATTTTCGACGGGGTAACCGGTGCGCCGGTTGTCTAAATTGGCCGCTAATTTGAATAGTGGTCGGTGGATTACTTACAGATGTCATTCATACCAAAGTTAGAAAGATAGTGAAGTCACCATTAAAGCAATGGTATCCTAGCTCTACTTGAGAGTTGGGAGATGTCTTCGTTTCTTTCATAGCAGTCAATATGGGGCGGAATGAAAGAACTTGGCAACGCACCTCATCAAGTCGAAAAGTTGTATCAGCCCAGTCATTTGGCCGGCAAAGTGGAGATATTTTGGTTCGACATTATTTGAGCGCGGCTATGCATGCTAATAATGTTTTTATCCTCTTGTTGATAAGTGTTATTGAAGTCAGGTCAACTCATGTTGGCTCGTCGTTGGATGGCAAGACAAGTCGACCTATGTCGACTCGTTCTAAATGAGTGATATGCGTGTTGAATTGCATTATGGATGAATCGATTTCAAAAGACAAGTCAACTTACGTTGACTTGAATCTTCTTCGTTTGACAATATTTTGTCTGAGTAACTCTTGATTGTCTTTAAAAGAAGGGATTAACATGACTCGAAGTTTTTTTTACGCTTAGGTTATCACGTCCTAGTCGACCAACGTCGATCCGATTCTTGGGAGATCAACGCCCCAGGGATGAACGACGCTCGGTTCCACTTTGGCGTTCAACCTCACGTACCTATGCTACGGCGAACGAGCAAACACCCTCGACTGACCCACCTCTGCAACTGCATGTAAAAGCTTTCGCATGTGGTTCAGTAGCTCAGTAGGGATACGCCCCTAAGGGTGGTGACAACCCCTTAGGGAAGCAAGCTTATGCCTTGCGGGAACCTATCTTGTCGTAGGGGACTGCGGGATGTACAACTAGCGCACCCAGTTAGAGCGATGAAGGGACGACGAGACTGGGCCCGTCTCGGTGGTTCGATGTGTGAATTATGCGTCGTCCCCGTGTTATCTCTTGTTAATTTTTGTTTAACTCCTGCGTGACACGGTCGGGAGGGCTCCCGCCTTTTCGCAAGAAAAAGGCGGGGGTCGATGCGCTCGGCAACGACGTCGGCGTAGCGGACCCTCAACAGGGCCGCAACATGTCTCAGGTGAGGCGGACCCGGATGCAGACCTTAGCGGTAGTAACAAATATTTAAATGTGAATTTTTAAAGCCCGAAGCGGGGAAAGGTTTCCTGTGGGTAGTCGCTGCAGCTTGTGGCCTCGCCCTGATGCCCCTATTCCGTTATGCCTAAGCACGACTCACTAGCCTTCGGCCTCAACGAGCTTGCACACTCTCAAATCTTGTAACAGATGGTGGGTGGACAGATAGTGCATCCGCAGCTGACCCCGCTATCCAGATTTCTTATGGCTCGTGGGCTAAATCAGCTACCGGCTAACACGCACGTTGAACTCCTCGGCCCTTGTTTTCAAGGCAGGCAGAATAAGGAAATTTCGCCAGCATCCCGAATACGTAGGGATCCGGGCGGGGCCCCTAGCCCGGTGCCACGGTCGACTCTAAAAGCCGATAACTAAAATTAAGATATCAATAATAATAGTAACATTAAAATGAGTTAAATAATAATCCCGAAAAATAAATGCGAACCACAGAGCGACTAGAGAAAAAAAAAGACGGTCAGTACCACCTTGACACCGTGACCACGGGCGGCAAAACCATGGGGGATAGCCTCGCCGTGCCCTCAACCCCTTGGTCCCTTTACGCCGCTCCGATACTCTTGCGTTGCCGTCGTTGGATTCGTTCCTGAATCCCCTAGATAAATGTCGGATAGCGTAACCAATAGTGTTAGGCCCAAGGCTAGTTTTAGTATTAGCGGTAACCTATATAAGCTAATACCACGCGGCTCACGTGTCCTCTGACGTGTTCCAAGCCACACCTCGTCCTACCAACTGAATCCCCGATCGTCAAGCCCCTCGCCTACCGCTCATTTATTCCCTCGCATACCCTGACCATTACTCAATGCAGCATTGTCGTCAACGTCGTCCTCCATATCGAGGTCAAGCGTACCAATCAAACGATGAAATTATTTAATGCTAGATTAAATTAAAGACAAAAATTTGGCCGGCAACCACGACAACTTTACAATCATCAACAAAAAGAGAGATCACGTGCGCCATAAGTCTGTGCGGCCACACATTCTCTATTTCTAGTCAACCACTCAGACAATGAGACCGAAACACAGTCGTGACTCACATAGTGAACTCAAACCTTAAACCAAACTTATTTTCTGTCACTTGCATAAACCAAGGCGGTACCCTTGTAAAGGTATTCGCACCAACAATGCTGTTACGCGGGGTTTGTCCATCTTCCAACTTCGAATGTCTGTCGAGGAGGTGTGGTGGTCCAGAAAGCGAACAGCGCGAAGAAGTGAGGGGCGTCGAAAAAAAAACAAAGGTACGCGGGAACATCCCCGTTCTAAATTTGAAATTTGAAATAGTAGCGCGTGGACGACTCCGAGGAGGCAGACGTGCGGGTCATCGAAGGGGCAGTGAGGAGAGCGCAGTCTTCTCAACTCCTACTTGGGTTCACCATCTCCTTGCATACTTCCCTTTGCCGAGACTCTTGGACGACTTGTAGTGGAGGTTGTGGCAAGCGAAGAGGGACATGCTGCGAGGGGTCACTACTTGAAAGCGCACGACAGGGTCGAATGGCAGCGGTTGTCGCGAAGACGTCAGTTGGTGAAGTTCTCCTACTGTCTTTACGACTGCAGAAACGCACAGTGTACACCCCTCCGGTTACAATCGTGGAGGTGAAGACAGAGAGCATTCTCCGGAGCTCCGTTGTCGTGTTCGGGCAGTGCGATGGATGGTTGTCGTGCACATGGTCGCGCATTGTTGACATCCACTGAGAAGACAACTGTCGCGACGGTTGCAATGGTCGTGGTAATCCGCAGCCAGGTGGAGAGAGCGGCAGGGAGCATGAAGGCCATGATTTCAAAGCGGTGACAGAGGATGTTGGTTCACATGTCCCATTGAGTGTTTTTGAAAATCAGCAAAGAGTGTGCACCTCATCAGCAACGACAGTTAACATTCTACAAGGGGCCACTTCAGCCCGAGCAGATCGTCGCGTACGCGCTGTACCGGTGGGCATCAGGCAAATCTTACGACAATAGCACATCGTCTTTGGACATCGGAAGAACATCTGGACTCGTCACCGTCCACGATGTTACAACCACTTTGTGAAGGGTGTATGGCCACAAAAGATCATGGCCCGCGGGGGTGTGGAAACAAGTGGTGCTCCGAGCGTTCGCTAACAAAGGCTTCTCCTACTTGAACAAGCCTGCGAATGCTCACTGCGAGAAATATTTCAATCATAAGCATCGATTCTTTTTCATTGCGCAGTTGATGGTTATCCTCGATTTGCATATGTTGGATAAGTTCGTCGGATATCCAGGGAGCTGCCACGACATCGGGGTCATCGAACTGTCAAGTCTGTGGAGGCGAGCAAAAGAGAGATTGTTGTTTCACGGGCCGTCTGTTGTTCTGCCAGGTGGGGTGAGGACGAATGGATACATCATGGGTGACAACGGGTATCCTTGTTTGGAATGGGTGGTGGTGCCGTATGGAGGGATCGACTAGCATCCTTAAGAGGCATTGTTCGACAATAAACAAAAGGTTGCCAGAGGGGCTGTGGAAAGGGCGTTCAGGAGGTTGAAAGGGACTCGAAGTTTGTTCCTGGGAACGCACAAGACGAATCTTGACACTCTGCCGCAGTAGTTCATGGTTGTCTGCATTCTACACAACATTCTTCTCGACGATGGCATCGAATTCGACGATAATCTGCCATGGGAAGTCGACGCCAACGGTCCCTCGCAGCCAGTAGCCATGACAACGTCGATGAGGCGAACGAGTTACGCAATGCCTTGGATGAGCGCATGAGACACATGTGATGCTTTGCGTTGCCTGGTGAGGTTGCTAGTATGGTCCATCTGCGTTTGGAGCGTTCCAGTTCCTCGCCCGTTGACACATATGACATGGCGGGTGTTGCCGATTGTGCATTATCGTTGTGATCATGCCACGATCGCAATGTGGTAGACTTATGTGATGTCTCCTCGTATGACGTCGCAATGTCCATTTCGGGTTTCGATAGCGTGGCGTCTGCGCTACGTGGTGTGTGTGTGTGTGTGTGTGTGTGTGTTTTAAGGGATTTCAGATTTTCGGCAGGGTCGACGCTCCTTGTGCTCTTGGAATGTGTTTTGTCTTCGTCGTGATGACAAAAGCGCGCTGCTGTCCGCAATGTTTTTTCATGAAGAGTAAATTGTTCCACTTTTTTTATGTTCTTTGTATCGCTCTTCTCTGTCACGGTGCATGCGTGGATTATGTTCCTTGTTTGTTTGTTCTACGTTTTTCATCGCATCGTTCCAATGTCTTTCGTCGAGATGCAATGACTGCATTGTGGCTGATTTACTCTTCCGTCAATGACGTCATTTCGCATCTGGATAAGATGTTCATCAACAAATGCTTCGAAGGTGCTTTTGTGATTATGTTTTATCCTTCGTCACTGTTGTTTTCTTTTGTTTTTCGGCGTCACATGGTAATGCTAATACATCCTGCTTAAACACTGGCATGGCAGAAAGCAGAACGACTCACGTCAAAAAGAAACTCCAATGACGATGCACACCAACACATTCAATGAATATAAAGTGCACCGACAACAATCACGAAAAGATCTTTGAGGCTGCAGTTCAATCAAACACATATACAAAAACAACTGCTCATTCCATATGTAGAGTTTCAACATAGCAATAAAGCACCGCAACACAATTTTTTATACTTTTTAGCCACGCACGGTTGAGCACGAACGACGAAGGCTAAACACCAATTACCGCCACAGCGGACGAGGGCTCACCTGCATTCGCCGTCGATGGCGTAAAATTGAAAGTTCATGACGACAAAAAAAAACAACGCTAACAACGCATGATCTGCACCCCCCTTGCTGCAGATGATCCATGTGCTACCCCCAATACATTTTCTTTCAGCGCAATGCGCATGTCGTCAAAGGCACGCCACGTTCCCCGCCACGAACCCCCGACCCATCCACAAAGGCGAGACTATTTCAACCCCGTCATCCACATCAATCACCCCCCATCTACACCCCTACAACCCACTGCATCCCCYCCCCCCYCYCMCCCCCYCMCCCCYYCCCCCCMCCCGCCGACCCATCCCCTTGATGACCTCGTGAAGTTGCGCAATACCTCAAAGCCGTCTAGGATTTGGCACCATGTCAACTGCTATCGTCCTTGTGAACGATCGTCGGAGGGTCACTGCCCACCCTATCATGTGTCCTAGCTTCATCTACCTTTTTCAACGCCGCGTTTTTGATTAAATATCACCTTGCAATCAGCCCATTCCTAGATGCAATGCAGGTACTCGCCCAACGCAAAGTGCAACAAAAAAATTCCTACGAGAAATGAAAATTGAAAAAAAAATCCAAAAAAAAAAAAAAAAATCTTATTTATAAATTATCAACAGCAAAAAAATCCCAGAATTAAATAATCATTCTATAGTAAAACTTCATTGTAAATTTTAAATTTTCATTCCATCTTAAAAAATATCAACTCCAATTTTAAAAATTTTCGTCTTACTTGAAAACTTTCCTTCCAAGAATGAGGTATTGCTTCTTATTTGAACTGCATGCTAGAGACGGAATGAAAGTATGGATGAGTTCATTAAATATTTTAATTGGACTGTCATTCTAAGTAAGGATTTTCAGTTATAAATAGGTTTATCCAATCGAAATTAGAAGATATTTGTTGCAGTAGACTGAAAGTTTAATTAAAACATTTCATAAACTCGTCCAGCCTTTCATTCCATCTTGAACACATAGATGTAGTTGGAGGGGAAAACTCATATTTAGACGGGAACTTATAAAATAAAACTGAAAATTTTTGAATTGGATGAACATTGGAATGGTAATTTATAAATATGAAGGATTTTTTTTTTTTTTTATGGAATGTGTTTTGAACTTTCATTTCTCGTGGGAATTTCTCTGTTGATCATTCCAATGTTCGTCCAATTCTAAAATTTCTAGTTTTATTTGATAAGTTTCCGTCTAAATATGAGTTTTTCCTTCCAACTACATCTATTTGTTCAAAATGGAATAAAAGTCTGAACGAGTTTATGAAATCTTTTAATTAAACTTTTGTTCTTTTAGAACAAATATCTTCTAATTTAGATTGCATTAACATATTTATAACTGAAAATCCTTACTTAGAATGACAGTCAAATTAGAATATTTTATTAACTCATCAAAAATTTCACTTCATCCCTAGCATGCAGTTCAAATAAGAAGGGATGCCCCATTCTTGGAAGGAAAGTTTTCAAATAAGACGAAAAATTTAGGAATTAGAATGATGTTTTTTAAGATAAAATGAAAAATTAAAATTTAGAGTGTAATTTTACTATAGAATGATTATTTCATTCAAGAAAATTTTTCTGTTGTGGAGTTTCCCCAGGCGATCCACAAGTTGAGGATGTAAGAACCTGTCACAATGAGTGTGGGTTTGACGACCAACGATGAGTAGAAGAAGGTCTCGTAGTGGGAGCGTTCGCCATCGTTGTCCATGCACATGATCTACATGCATGCCCTCAAGAGTAAGCAAAGGCAGTCCATAAGCCTGTTGAGCCTTTTGTGTTTCAAACGACCGTCGTCCACCCACTGCCCGCACCACAGTGCGTCTGTCTAACACTCCACAACTGAACAACTATAGTCTTCTAGCGCGCTGTCATATCGTCACCTTCTGACTTGTCTAGGATCTTCACGCTGTAGACGCGAATACCCTTACAAGGGTATCTGCCCTGGTTTTTGCAAGCAACAGAAAATAGTTTGGTTTACAGTTTAAGTATACCGCGCTAGGCGCGGCCGCGTCTGGGATTTACGTTGACTGGATGGTGGACTGAAGTAGAGAGTGTGTAGGCGCGCGGATTTTTGAGGCGCGCGTGATCTTCTTAATTGTTGATGATTGAAGGGTCGGCGTGATCGCCGACCAAAATTATTTTTACTTGTTGTTCTGATTAAGTAGGATTAAAAAGATTATGTCTCGTTGATCGATGTGCTTGCCTGTGACCTGGGCGTACGTGCAGAGGACAACATCAACAACAACGTGATTTCTGAAGGCGTTCTGGTAGTTTGGCGTGTCGCGCAGTGGCCGCTTGTTTAGGCGTTCGATCGGTGGTGGTATTTTCTCTAAGTAAAACATTTTTACGTCATATTATTAATATCCTTTTTATAGGCCCCGACGCCCATTTGGCTCGGACGAGGTGCCGGATTGAGTGGTCGTCACGACAGTCGAGGACTGCGAGTGCTCGTCTTCTTTTGTTGTCCTGTGGATTTAGGCGTACTCGAAGTACCGACGAAATTTTCGTGACCTTGTCCGTTTTGAAAACACGGACTAAAGGGGTCGACGTGCGTAAGGCTGACGGAGTTAGTGGTCGTGGCTTCCTTCACTCCTCACTTAGGGAGCGTGGATAGCCTGAAGGGGAAGGGGATTTGGAGAGCATTCCGAGTGGGCCTGTAGGGGTCGCGACCGATGGTGGTATGGGCTGTGGTAGTGGTACAGTCCGCCCCCCCCCGACGTCGGCCGTGAGAAACCTGAATTGAGCCCACCCGCCAGGCTTCGTTGGTATTGAACCATGCATGGGTAGTGGCTGGGGCGCCAGGGCGAGGTCGCGGTGTGGCTTTGGTTTGCCTAGAAACCTCCTCGGCGGGGAGGGGTGGCTTCATTTGAATATTTGCTACTACCACCAAGATCTGCACGGGGGACCGCTTCCCCTTGAGTCACCGTTGTAGGCTCCGCGGCAGGGCTCCCCCTGCCTATCGTAGGACTGGGGTGGTCAGGGTGGCCGGGCGCGGGCTACGCACTGTAGTGCTATCCACTGCTGAGCGGGTTGTTTCCGCAGGTAAGTTAAACCACTCCCCCTAGCGGATTCGGACTTCTGCGATCACCGACCGACGTTCGCTTTGGTCAGCAGATGTTCTCGTTGGGGTAGTGCGCGGTACAACGCTGAGGGTCTCCGAATGCCGGGCGAATGGGCCAGGGGAAGGCTGGAAGTAGAAAGAGGGGGAGGCCGAATCTGGGCGCGATCCGCGCCGGGTGCATGCGGAGGAGCGGGCGTTAGGAGGAAGGGGGGTCCGCTCGACCTGAGCAGAGCAGGGGAGGCTCTTTGTGGAGGCGGGAAACGACAGAGGGGTGCAAACCGTTCGTCGGACTTGGGTATAGGGGCGAAAGACTAATCGGACCGCTCTTAGCTGGTTCCCTCCGAAGTTCCCTTGAAGACAGTCGGAAGTTGTAGTCGGGCCCGACTGACGGGTGGTTGCGCTAGTGCAGTAGGCCACACATCGCCGGGGTGACGTCAACAGGGAGAGGGTGATGGTGAAGAAGACAGACAGGGAGAACGAACGAAACGAACCGGGTGCGCTTCCGCGCTGGGTACATGCAACGAAGGGGATGGCAGAAGCTGGAGCCGGGCGCAGCGTGGAACGCACCACACTCTCGATTCTGAATGAAGACGAGAGGGCAGAGGGGTGATCCCGGGACGATTCACGTGGTGTTGTTAGTTTCGGCATTAGATCAGTAGAATAAGAGTAAGGAGGAAAGGTAGATGCGCTGGGGGTGTCGAGGAGGAAAGCTCGACAACAGTAGAAAGGCTTTACCTCGCTCGAATCTCGATGGATTTTAGCGAGACAAAAGACTATAGGGAGGCTCTTTAGCATGGAGGACCGATTGGCGAAGTCGGATCTAGACGAAAGTTAGTAGAATAAAAAGTTAGTGGAAAAGGGATACTGCGGGGAGGTGCCGGGGCAGGGGTATAAATATGACGATGTATCTTTCCACGTTCTTGCGGAAGATTCATTCTCATTTTTGGCACCTTGGCGAATATCAGTGTGAGGCCGGTTGGCGGCATACCTCCCTGCCACCTCATAGCCGTTGTTATCGGGCTATCGTGATCGCTACCGGCTAAGTGGCCGAATTGATCCCCGCGCTCTACTTCGTATTCGCCACAGCGGCCGTGGTGATCAGGCTCAACTGGGTGCGGCTCACGGGGGTGGTTTCATCATGATTGATGCCCTCTCGGGGCGTACTTTCTCCTCAATGTGGAGTTAATGGTGGTCTTCGCCTTGGGGCAGGAGGCGTCTCCTCGCCATAACAGCGAAGTTGGAGACTTACCGGCTGACAAGTGTGTAGCCCCGCACATCGGAGGAAACCGCCCCACCCAATCTTGCTGCAGGCAGTTATTGGAAGTCGACTGAACAGGGCTATTGTGGCAGTGCATCTACCCGTGTCCTAACGGATGATTCATTCAATATTACTCATCCTATTAATGGTAGTGGTATAGAGCCAGTTGCAGGGATTGAAGGCCTACCTGTTCGATCGGGCAAGGCTCGCAATAACGAATGAGGTACTTGGGACTGAGGCGGTGCTTGGTTCGAGAGATTTGTGTTGTCTATAGGCGGTGATGGATGCTTGTACGTAGTAGGGACCAACAACCGCAAGGCTGGAGATTTACCTGCTGGCCCGTACGGGGTGCCTTGTCAAACAATGAGAGAGTTGGGAACTGCAGGCAGACTGTTAGCTACTAAGGCAGGTTGCGGTAAAGGGGAGGTGTGTATCTGGCAAGGTGGAGCAGTAGGAGCCAGAGCTGGAACAGCAGGCGGAGAAAGGGCGGAGTGGTTGGCCTACACCCCGCCGCTGGCCTTGACCCATTTGCAAGAGCACGGGGCACACTGATGATTGGCTCCGGATTGGCGAATGCGGTACTACCCTCCGCAAATTGCCTCGGTTGCCTTGTTGCAGCGGCGACCGCCGAGCTTACTGCTGATTGTTGAGCCGACCTGAGTGTGACTGTTTGGTGTCGTTGTCGCGCCCCCACTGCTTCAAGGGTCTGGTTAGATGTCCTTCCCCGGACCGAGCTCAGTGGGTTGGAGGACTGGCAGGCTGTCACGCAGGATTTTGATAAGTATACAAATAGAGGTGTATTCAGAGGCAGTCACACTTAGTCATACAGCCGAGTAGTCAGGGTTATCCCTCCTGCCTGCGGCGACACGACTTAGAGTGAGGCGTTTGGGTTTATCGCCTGCACCTGACCCCGTATAAAGGATAGACCCAAGGTCACCGGAGTCCCTATCATTCAGGAGTCCTTCAAGCTGCCTTGAGTGTAACCTGTGTAAAATAAGGAGGAAAATAACATACATGCATCATAGAGCAATTGATACTGACAAAATGAGAAGATAAAAAACCAGACTCTGCAAGAGCATGACCAGAGACACAAGACTGAAGAGTAGTACACAGAGTATGCAGGGAGCAGCCATCAGAGGGCTGCAGTCACTAATAAATAATAATGTCGTAATACATCATAATGACTGAAAAGAAAGAACCTCAATCAATGATAATAAGCGGTACCCCCTCATGAGTAAGTGCTGCCGTCAGGGACTCCATGTCTGGCACCTCGTCATTGAGAACCCGTGTGGTTATAGACTCTGGAACCACGTAGCTGATATCGAGAGGCGCTGCTGGATCAATCTTGCAGATATAGGCCATGCATCTCGCCATCTCCTCGTCTGCGACACTCCTGAGATAAAGCTCCTCCGCAAGAGCGATGTCGCCTAAAGCTCCAATCAGTATCTCAATCCGTCCTCTCCCACCCATATAGATGTAAGAAACCTCGAGAAAACGATCTCCGTAAAGAGGCTTCCGAAAAGCCTGCATAGCAAAGTCCGTCCCAACCAAATGACTGTAGCCATCTCCGAGATATGGGACCGGACCCTCCTCTCTTGGGGGACCAATAACTGTCTCGGACCTAGGGTCGTCTGACATGTAGGAGTCAATCACCCTCTAGTATGTACCGCGCGAGAAGATATGCGATCCTCCTCAATGTCGCTCTCCGCCGTCGCCGCTCACCGGTCTCCAGCGCTCCTGCCACTGTCCACAAGCTCAGCCTCTGTGAGTGTCCCAGTCGAAATAGTCACCAAGATCAACGTCACTCACAGAGAAGGGGTCCAAGTCCGACTCATCTGTCTCTGATCTCTGTACGCATGTGGTGATTGGGACCCCAGATCTGGCTATCTCTCTCCTGATCCGGTCGTCCTTCCGCCTCTTCTCCTTGCTGCGGGACTCACTAAGGGGCTTGGGGTTGCATCCGTCAAAATCGAAGAGCATACCCCCAGGTGCTGAAGGTACGCGAGGGAACGCCACGTGTAGCCAGTTGTCCCTCCAATAGCTCTCCCTGCGAAATATGTAATCCGCAATCTTGTCGTATGTGGTGCTCTTCACTCCCGTCTCTGCCCCCTTCACCGAGTAGGTGATCACGAGCGTGTGTCTCGAGGTCGAGGACTCATTAGCCCTGATAGTGAAACTCTGATGTCCCACATGCCTGTAGCAGAACCTCTCAATCAATCTACCCCACGTAGGGGCAGTCTCACGACGACGGGCCAGCTTGGCCAGATAACAATCAGCAACTCAATGTGGGGGCCTGTCTGAATGGCCTGACTAAACTGCAACTCGATATAGGGCCCGCCTGAATGGGCCCGGCTGAACAGCAACTCAATATAAAGCCTGCCTGAATGGGCCCGGCTGAACAACAACAATCTCAGAAGAAAGGGCCCGCCTGAAGGGGCCTGACTGGACTGCGACAATCTCGGGAAATGGGCCCACCTGAAGGGGCCTGGCTGAACAGCAATAATCTCAGAAGAAAGGGCCCGCCTGAAGGGGCCTGGCTGGACTGCGACAATCTCGACAAATTGGCCCGCCTGAAGGGGTCTGGCTGAACAACAACAATCTCAAGTAGGCCCGCCTGAAGGGCCCGACTGAATAGCAACTGATCAGTAGAACATCTCAGGCACAGGGACCAGTCATAAATGTTGAATGTACTGGGGCTAGACTGAGCCAGGTCGTCTGTGCAGGGACTGAACTGCCAATGTTCCTCGTGCGAGGGAAAATATCACGTGCATGAGGTGTTGCTGATCAGCAAGGAAATAAAATCAATGGGGGCGTGATGGCAAATCATCTCAGCTAGCAATCCTATGCTCGGACACACAAGGGTTCGCACTCAAACGACAATATCTCGCCTGGGCGCACACATATCCAGCGCAAGTGCACATGGGCGCGCACTCAATTCAGCCTGGGCGCACATGGGCGCACACTCTAATAGCAATGCCAAGCTTGAGCGCGCATTGGCGCGCACAATGCCAAGCTTGGGCGCGCATGGGCGCGCACTCTAACTTTGATACCAAGCTTGGACGCGCATGGGCGCGCACTCTAATTGCAATACCAAGCTTGGGCGCGCATGGGCGCGCACTCTAACTGCTAAACCAAGCTTGGGTGCGCATGGGCGCGCGCTCTAACTGCAATACCAAGC
>BFEA01000380.1:1144630-1161777 GCA_003427395.1 Chara braunii
AGCACAATGACCCTTGCGAATAGCACAATGCTCAGAAATGGCCCTTGCGAATAGCCCAATGCTCTGAAATGGCCCTTGCGAATAGCACAATGCTCAGAAATGGTATGGTACGTTCTCTGCACAGTTGCGGAAATACTCAGATATGGTCCTTAAGTACGACGCGCTTTCTGCGCACAATTGCGAAACACTCAAGTATGGTCCTCGAGTTCGGAACGCTCTCTGCGCACAGTTGCGAAATACTCAAGTATGGTCCTCAAGTTCAAAGCGCTCTCTTCGCACGGTTGCAGAACACTCAAATATGGCCCTCAAGTACGGCGCTGTCGCAAACTGCGAAATGACCTTCTAATGTGATGTGCGCTGGTGCACAATTGCAAACTCGGGAAATACTCAGATATGACTCTCGTGTATAGTGTGCATGCTGCGCACAGTTACAAACTGCGAAATGGCCCGGTACTACCCTCAAATATGGTGTGCAAACTCATATATGGCCATCAAGTATGGTACGCACGCTGCGCACAATGGCAAACTGCGGAATACTCAGATGTAGCCCTCAAGTATGGTGTGCACACTGCGCACAATGGCAAACTGCGGAATACTCAGATGTAGCCCTTAAGTATGGTGTGCACACTGCGCACAGTGGCAAATTGCGGAATACTCAGATGTGGCCCTCAAGTGCGGTGTGCACATTGCGCACAGTGGCAAACTGCGGAATACGGATATGGTGCGCACGCCGCATCCAGGATCATTGAAAAGTGCAATGTCACACTTAAATGTTAGTGTGCACAGTCGCAGTTACTTGAGATTCGCGCAGTGTCACATGTAAACGCACACAGTCGCAGGGGAACTGAACAGTAAATCGGCATACTTCAGTTATATGCTTTTGGGCACATTCAATCATAATGCTCTGTTTGGGTGCCTGCTGGCATAGTCAATCATCTGTCTTAATTCGGGTTACTTTCTCGACGATAAATCAACACACTCAGTTTGAATGACTTTTGGCACAATAAAACAACATGCTAAGTTTAAGTGCCTCTCGGCACAGCCAATCAACAGACTTATCTTGAGTGCCTTCTTGGCACAATAAATCGGCATGCTCAGTTTAAGTGTCTCTCGACACAGCCAATCAACAGACTTCTCTTGAGTGCCTTCTCGGCACACTCAGTTCGAGTGCCCCTCGACGCAGCTATTCAGTGGATACTACTTGTCGGTGCTTGTATTAAGGTCAACCCTCAAATACAACACGTGAATGCACAGTTCATGACCTGTCACCAGATGCAGTGCTCAGACATAGTGCACACGGATCAGATAAAGTGTGCCTACTACCCATGGAGGGTGAGTAAAAAAAAGGAAAAATGAAGCGGTTGGAAAGAAGAAGGAGAGAGAAGAAAAGAGAAGAGGAGAAGAGAAGAGGAGGGAAGAGAAGGGAAGAGAAAGGGAAAGTGAGGGGCAGAAAAAAGAACGGCTTTATGGGATGGGCGACCGGGTGAACTCCAGACCCCTTCTTCCCAGCTAGTCTTGCCCCTCCCTTTCATTACCTCTCTCTTTACTTGCCTCCTGCTTGACTTTCTCGCCTCATGCTTTGAGCTCCCCTCTCGCTCCTACTGGCGGATCGCTGTTCTTCGGTTGTGCCTTCCGCTCCTTGCCGTTCTGACAAAGCTGCAGCGCTCCCGCAAGTGAGAGTTCTCTCACTGTCTGATCCGTGCCACGTGTGTCACGCATGCTGATTTGTCCCCCCTTGGGTGGCGTGGCCTCTCTTTTATAATGGAGAGGCCAAGTGATCGGGGTTGAGTGCTGCAGTTCCATGGTCGGGGCTGTGGTCAAACTCTAGACCGGGCCTGTGCTAAGAATAGCAGCAGTCCCGACCTCGGGATATGAACAGTCAGTCCCGGCAGACGAATAGTCAGTCCCATGCTAAAAATAGCGTGGGGCTGTGCTAATTTTAGAACGGGACTGGCGTAGGCCCAGTCCCCTGTAGACGAACAATTAATCCCATGCTAAAAATAGCGTGGGGCTGTGCTAATTTTAGAACGGGACTGGCGCAGGCCCAGTCCTCGGTAGACGAATAGTCAATCCCACGCTAAAAATAGCGTGGGGCTGTGCTAAATTTAGAACGGGACTGGCGCAGGCCCAGTCCCCGGTAGACGAACAGTCAGTCCCACGCTAAAAATAGTGTGGGGCCGTGCTAATTTTAGAACGGGACTGGCGCAGGCCCAGTCCCCGGTAGACGAACAGTCAGTCCCACGCTAAAAAGAGCGTGGGGCTGTGCTAATTTTAGAACAAGACTGGCTCAGGCCCAGTCCCCGGTAGACGAACAGTCAGTCCCATGCTAAAAATAGCGTGGGACTGTGCTACTTTTAGAACAAGACTGGTGCAGGTCCGATTTTGGGAGACAAACAGTCAGCCCCGTGCTAAAAATAGCACATGACCCTATCTTAATTACTCGAGCCTGACAGTTCATCTATATGACTTCTTAGGGCTGTTCCTTTTCTGGCCAAGTTATGCGGCCGTGTTGGTCTAGTCCGAACCGATCAAACTTGAATATCTCACTAACCCTTGGTTCGTTTCAGGTGCCGTTTGGACCAGACCCTACTAATTGGCCCATTGCGGTCGCGTCGGTCCAGTCCAACGGGGACGATTCAGGTCTCCGGGGAACCATACCGCCGCGCCGTCTTTCCTTTGATCTCGGCCTAGGGAAAATCTAATCGATGCGTTAGGGTCCAGCTTGACCATGACCGTGGACGTCCCTAGGCGGGATTTTGACGCAACACGGGGTTTGACCTCGACGAGTCATTTTCCGCTGCTGCGCCGCACCGTCTTCCGACACCGTGCGGCTATAGTCTGACCACGGGGAACGTAGGTGTAGGGTGAGAGAGAGAGTTGGCCTGCTGGGAAGGCTGTTGTCGTAAGCTTTGAAGAAGTGGTGGCGAAAAGGGGTTATCATTGCAGTTTGGGGGGTCGTCAGAGGGTTCAGTTCGGCGGGTTGACTCAGATTGACCAAGTTATTGCGCGATCTTGGCCGCCATTGCGGGGCCCTCAAGCGCTGAAGGCAACAAGGCCCTCTCCTGCGAGTCTGAGCGCACCTCTCTTGTATCTGAGAATCTGAATTTTCTTTTTCTGCCCTTCTTCCTGTAAGACTGCTCCTTTGGTTCTGAGAGGAAGACGGCAGACGGGCTCGCGACCCGCAGTCCGTGCCAAGGCCTCTGTGGGAGGTTCGCCCCACCGATTGCGGTAGCTCTGCCGGAACTCAGGAGGAGTCCTAGAGGCAGGGAACTGAGTGGTAATTTCCTGACTCCCTCTATAAACCCCTCTATAACCCCTATTTGTATATCCCGCTAGAGTTTGACTGAGTGTATTGCGCGAATCCTGTACTTTGACTTTGTCTTGACTTTCAGGATTTGAATTCAGACTAAGTAAAGAAATGCATGCACAATCTCCGTTCCATCTTCTTTGACGGTGTGAAAGAAGATTTGTTTCAGAAAAGGGAATCGAATCTGGGGGAAGGTTGGGAGGAAGGTGGGTTTGTATGCAACTTGATTGGGTCGTTAAGGCTGGGACGTCCCCATAAGTTTGGGGACGCCCAGCGCTTTGTTTATTGTGGGTTGTATGAAGCAGTTAGGCCGCTCTATAAGTTTAGGTAGCCTGAATGCTCTGGAGGCTGGGAAGTCCCCATAAGTTTGGGGAGACCCGGTGCTATGAATTGCATGGAGGGTCAGGATGCTCTATAAGTTTAGTTGGCCTGACTGCTTTGACTTGTGATGGTTTGGTTGTGCTCGATTTTCAGGAGCTTAGGGTGCTCTATAAGTTTAGGTACCCTGAGTTGCCTTGTTTCTTGGACTTTTTTTAATTTCCTTGTTTCTGAACGAGGGGGCCGAGCTGTTCTGTAAGTTCAGGTGGCTCTGTCTCTTCCTGCTTTTATTCTGAGGAAGTAATCTTTGGCAAAGGGCGAACCCTTCTGTAAGTTCAGGGGGTTTGACTCAATGCCACACACATGATGGATCAGAGAGAAATGAACCTGGCGGAGGACCAGACATGTTCCATAAGATTGGATGGTCTGGCCCAATGCCTCGCACATGCTGGAACCTGAGAGATTATAATTTGGCTATAGCTTATTACTATTCTATTAAGAACAGGCTAGTCAGACACGGATTCCATAAGATTGGATGGTCTGACTATAGCTTATCGTAAATTGAAGAGAGTACATTTAAGAATATAATTGAAGGTAACTTGGACCGACTGAGCATTGTTTATAAGATGAATGACTCAGTCTTACGCCCACTTTGAAGATTAAGCTAAAAAAAATATATACAATCTGACTATTTAAACAGTTCAGGGCGTCTAGGCATTGTTTATAAGATGAATGACCTAGTCATGTGCCCAAAGGAAGAGAGAAGTAGTTGTGCAACCTGTTTGTGTATACTTGATGGCTGAGTTAGGCATGTTCCATACGATTAGATGGCCTGACTTTACGCCTTATGTAAGCAGGGTACGAAGGGATAAAGCATTGAAGGACTATGAATTATTGTCTGCCAAGTTGATTTGGGGATGGTGAGAGTACTTACCTTTGTGGTTTGGTATGCATGTGACTAAGTGAAGCTAGTACTTGGCCAGAATTTCAGTCTGACAGGTAGTTGCTTTAGAGGTTCGCCGCGTGCTAGAGCGATAGGAGTTAGATTCAATTTTTACATTTTTTGAGCTAAGTTTTTTTACTTAGATCAATTCTCGCATTTTCTGGAATCCATTGTTATACTTGACTTTGTATAAATTTTGGTAAGCTACTTTCTCAACGGGAAGTGCTGCCGAAATTTCTACAAATCCAGGGGGTTAGCCAATTCTTGACTTTTCAAAGTTCAACTTGTCTAAAGTTCATATATGAATTGGTAAAAATCTGGAAAGTCTCATTTTCTAAAGGGAGTGCTGCCCAAATTTTTGCTAATTCAGGGAGTTAGACAAAATTGGACTTTGGAGAGTCAAATACTATTTCTATTTTTATATTTGGACTGATATAAATTCTGAAAAGACACTTTTCCTACCGGAAGCGCTGCCGATTTTTTTTTGATTCAGAGGAGTTAGACTATATTTTGACAGGTGGCGGTTCTGACAATCCACCCTCAATAGGGGAGATTCTGCCATTAATCTACCTTTGCTTTGGGCACTTGCTTAGAGGTAGGCTTAGACTTAGTTGGCAGATAACTTTGAGTGAAAATGTGTTATGGAGGTTCATCCCCCATATGCTGATGGTTTAGTTTGGGCATTGACCCGTCTTATGGTACAATCCTTTCTTGGACATTCGATTCAGGACTTGGACTAGTTTCAGCTTGATCCTACAAGGATCATCTTCTGTTATAACTGATAACAGGTCGATTGTCATTTCGTAGGTTTACGATTCAACTCCAATTCACTCCTGCCACTCAACCTAAAGGCTTTAGTCTTGTGACTGAATTGTTTTGTTGTGTTTTCACCCGGACTTTATTGAATGACCATCCAACAAAAGTACTGAGTATTTATTTAAGAATTGCACGAGTGTGGCTTGTATGGCTAAAGCGAGGGGTATGAGTGCAAGGAATGGTTGAAGTTGACTCCGTGTAGTGCGTGGACTTTTGATTGAATCTTTGATGTGATTGCAGGTACGTTTGTGGTTCAAACTCTGGATGTGATTGTCTGCGATTACATACATATATGATCGAAAGGAGCCCCACTGTGACTGTGAGAAGTGATCATCCTATATAATTAACCCTCATATATGAACGAGTACCCTGAGTCTTTGAGAGACCTACCGTATTTGTGCATAAGGGTTAACCGGATTGTGGTTTGGGAGAGAAGGAAGGTCCTCTGTTATCCTTTGCTTTTTGGAGTTTTTAGAGTCGGACGTTGGTCCTGGGCCGGGATTCAAGGTCCTTGTCCTGGACATCCCAAGCCCTAGACTCTACAGGGAAGGAATTTGCCCCCGTGCAGAGCCTATTCGCCTTGCCTACCGAGACACTCGGAGTAAAGGTCAGAGGTCTCGCGGCGGCTGCACGACTATTCCTTCAGTCGTGCAATGTCGTGAGGGATTAGACCCTCACGACGCTTCGAGTCTGGCACTTGAGTGTCATAAGCGGTACTCGGATCCACGAGGGACCGCTTGATTATGGGTACTACATAGTACGCCATCATTGCGACTGCTTGCGTACGCTTGCATTGCAAGTCGATATGAGTAGACCCTGCGTCTGCGCGGTTTTATACTGAGCCTCGCGCGCGACGCTCATTTGATTTCTGCATCGAAAAGTTATGGGTTGGCTACCGAGGGGCTATGAGCGTTGTCGCGTTGTTTGTGTTGTGCCGTGCTGTATGAGTGTGTGTGTGTTGTATTTTTGTGTTCATAAGGTGGTGTGCACGTGGTGTGTGGGACGCGTCCTAGTCGACTGACGTCGAGCCGCGCTTGGGACTTCAGCCCCCCAAGATGCCGGTTCGCGTGCGGGTCCGATAGGCGTATTACCGCACGTACCCCCTATGCCACAGCGAACGAGAAACGCCCTCGACTGGTCCACCTCAGCGATTGCAACTGATTAACTCTCGTACTATGGACTGGTAGCTCGGCGGGGATACGTCCACCGAAGGGAGGTGACAACTCCCGTAAGGTGGAGGTAAGTTGTGCCTCGCGTAGGCCCTATCCTGTCGTAGGGGTTCGCGAGAGGTATGGCTGGCCCACTCGGCCGGAGCGGTCTAAGGAAGCTTCATTTGTGTGTTCGCGACGATGTTGGTCCAACTCCTGCGTGACGCGGTCGAGAGGGTCCTGCGCTGCCACGTGCGGTGCCGGACCGATGCGCTCAACAACACCCGCGAACCACAAAATGCATCCATCTTCATCTGAAGTGTGTAGTAAATAAGGGTCGGGAAGACCACTGTCTCCCACTCCGTCCCCTGCCAAACAACTCGCCCGGCGTCGATAGCATAGTCGATTGTGATGTACGATTATGCTTGAGCGAAGCTATTCGACCTCGACGAGGACTTGAAGATTCATCCATGGATTGTACGCAACACCACTCTCTCTACGTTCCTGGCTCTATACAAAACCGATTCGCAACGAGCAGGATCGTCTATCTTCAAGCATGCCAAATCAGTGGGCGCCATGATCAACATGGACGGCGGTTCAACTCCTGCGTCTTCGTTAGCGATGGTGATGAAGTAGTTGGCGTAATCGACCACCGCCTCCCGTAATGGTTTCCTAGGTCCTTGCCCCCAAAACACCTCACAATCCACCCACATTTCCTCAGTTCATCGTCCTGTCTGAACACATGATCTGTGAAAAACCAACAAAACCACAAAAACCAATATTTTGTATTTCCGGGTAAAAAAAAAAAAAAAATTCAACCACTTCTCGAAAAACGACGCAAAAACCGAACAAACAGTTAAGTGATCCTTAAAACGTGGGGGGGAATCCTTTCTTGCAAAGATCGTGTTATACGACGATAAGTCATTCTCAATAGACAGGCAAAAAACAGAGCTCTAATAATACAAACTCGAAAGTAGAAAAAAAAACAGTCTTCATGAATTTTGACCTATAGGACTAAATGTTACTTTCAAGAGTCTATATAAAGCAACTTTGAAGTTAACAGTATTTTTTTTGTCAAACAATGTATGATATGTAAAACTATAGCACAAACAACTTCTGCCAGAGAGATATCTTCAAATTCTCAGTCAAATGCAAGTAAGAAATAAACAAACGAAAAAAAAAAAAAATTGCCTACATATGAAAGTATTTATGATCGGAACTTAATACGATAACACGTTCAAGAAGTCCTCGAACATGTTCGTCGTGATATACAACTTATAGGACTATACGAATGATCTTTTGAGATAGTAAAAAACATGGATATTGCAATTCCTAAATATATGGTGCTTCGCTTAGTAATGATTTACGGTGGAAAAACCCTCTTTTCACCTCGTCACTTCCAGTGGTTCTCAAAAAATATTTTTTATTTATTTTTTTGTGTTTACTTTTTACTTCGCAAAGAATCCTTCTCCTGCAGGAGGCCTAAAAACCGTACTCTCAGAATCCCGGTAAATATATTTCGTTCAAACCGTACATTTCTTTTTATTGGGTTTTCACAAAACCTATGTTTGTGGTGTTTTTCCTCCTGTTACTGAGGGGCTCATTGTCGTTGTCATCGCCCTCTCGCCGTCCTTTTCTTCGATCCTCGAGGTTGCGGCCTTCGTCGCTCCTGCCCTCCTCTTTCCCTTGCATCGCACCACTCTCACTGACTTGTAATTGCGTCGTCGTAGATTGTGCCAACGCTCCCTCCAATGTCACCTCGGCGGGTGAAGTTTTCGACGCCCCCATGGCCTCCTGCGGCTGTGGCGGCGCAGCTTGTCGAGGCTAGGGTTGCGCAGATGGTGCCTCGTCCCTTGAGTGACGTTCAACAACGCGTGAGCTGCACCTCCGACTTGTCTTTGGACGGCCACGTCAGTGATGACAGCCCCCTGCGACCTGGGTGTTCTTAGCGAAACCCAACCTTTCTCCTCCGTCGCGCAGTGTTGTTTTATAGCCGCCAACTGTTCCCTCAAAACTCCATCTCGCCCGAAACCCAATCGCGCGCCCCCCACCATCTCGTGTGCTTCCATCACCCTCATTTCGCCGACCTGAAAATCTTCATTAAACGACACGTCCACCTTTTCCACGCGCTGCCTTTTCGATTTTGGGACATGCCCTTGACCTTTCTACACATCTCCCCCATAGCCATACCCGCCGTCTCTCCTGCTCTTCCCCATGGCAACCCATGGCGGCATGATGTGTGAAGGTCGGTTATTCCCATGATGCCCACGTCTTCCTCCCGTCACCGCAGCGAAGACAAAAAAAAACGATGTGCGTAATCGGAGGCCGATCTCTATCCTCATACAATATACTTGCCGAAATTTCGGCAAACCGATTGAGTGGGGTTCTGCCGCATATCATCGACCACACCCAGATTGGGCTTATGGCGGGTCGCTAAATCTTGTTTAACGTGTTTTTGGCCCAACAAATACTTGGGCACTGCACTGACCAGGGCATGGCCTTCGTCTCTATAGATCCGGAGAAGGCCTATGACCAGGTTCGGTGGGAGTTTCTCCTACAGGCAATGACGTGTTGAGGGATAGGGGGGATATTTTGTGGGAGGGTCTGGACCGTGCTTGAGGGGGCGTCGACGATAATGCATGTCAATGGGGTAAGGTATGACAAGATGAGGGTCACGAGGTCGGTGAGGAAGGGGTGCCCATTATTCCCTGCCCTCTACATTATATATATTGAATCGCTACATGAAATACTGAGAGTTGACAGCCGGATGGAAAACCTCGAGGCGTGCCGAAAATGCAATTGCAGTCTACGGCCTTTGCAGATGACGCAGCCACAGTCATCTCCGCGACCACCCAACAGCTGTGAATCCTAAAGGCAAATTTAACGTTTTTTTGCAGTTACTCCGGAGCGTGTGTTAATTTGCATAAGTCACAAGCCATTCTCCCGATGGGGGCGGATCCCCCATATCGCTGGGACGTTCCAACTGTGGCCAATGACGAAAGGATAGCCTTCTTGGGGGCCAACCTTATGCCTACTTACGGGGGCGTAGAGCAAATGACGATGCATTCCCCTGCTGCGGTGGCCAGGTTAAAAACATGGAGCTTGAGAGGAAATATGGGGGTGTTTGGCAAAGCCCAGGTCATTACGAATTCCGTGCTTGCTACATTATGGTATGCAGGCGCGGTCCATATGCAGGGCAAGCGTACCTTCTGCTAAATCAGGAGGGCGACCCACGTGTTGCACGTGTTGCTCCCCACGAATAGACTGGAGCATTTGTCCCCCCCCCAAAAAAAAAAAAAAAAAAAAAAAGGGAGGGCGACCCACGTGCACCTCTAGTTTAAACCAACAGTACTTGGCTCAGCTATCGACCGCGAATAAAAAAAGAGTAGAAACGTCTCTAGCCCGACGAATTTGGGCACTCTTGTAGTAGCGCGTACGTTTCCTAAAATCATGGAGCGTTAACGGACACGACTCTAGGAAGTATTGGTGGTTTAACAATGGGAGGGCAGAGGAATCCATCCATAAAGTCGCATGGGACAACCTTATTCAACCCACGTGCTTTGGTGAGCAGGGTCTGGTCGACCCAAAGATCATTAGGCCTCAACTTCGACAGATTATATAGGTTTTGTTGCACAACCAGGGTCCCGAAGGGATGTGGCAAGAAATCCCCCAGACCCACCTAGCGTGTGCACTCCAGATACCGAGGGCGCTGGTGGACCTGTGCCTAATTAGCAGCCCCACGACTGGCCACATACGGAAGGACGCAGTCTGGTCTCAGAAGCTGTCCTTATGGAAGAAAATCCGGGCTACCTGGAACTGCAGATACGGTTTACAACCAGTTGTTTAACACCCGCTTCATTTGTAACAGGGACAGAGACTCCTTCCCTTGGCAGGGATAACTAGGAGTCTTTGGCTGGAAGTGGGTTGAACCGGGAATCTACAAAGTGGGACACTTGTGGGATTAAGAGCGCAATGATTAGCGAGTTGATAATGAAATGGAGGAGTTCCTACATGGCTGAATGAAGAGGGCACAAAGACTGGTGGATTTGAAGGATGCCATTCCCTCTTAGTGGGTGGACTTGCTCCGAGAGGACCAGATAAAGGTGGGGGAATGGGTGAGGATAAAAGGAGATACAGTACCTTGCATAATATATAGGGTGGAGCAAAATCTACCGGACGGGAAACCGGAGGTCGCTGAGTGACACATGAAATCAGGCTTGGGGCATGAGGGATTGGGGAAACGGACGCAGGAGGTCCTAAGGCAGGAGATGCACGCCACAAAAAAAGATAGCAAGATCATCATTTGTGATTGTGGCGGTATGTGAAGGAGAGATGAGGGGGGAGGAACAATACTTGCCGTATTGGGTCACGTCCATACTATGGACTTGCCCTGGGGCCCGAGGGAGTGGGAGTGGCCGCCTCAGAGGATGCACAAGCAGGCCACGCCACTCCAAGAAGTGACCACGAAAAATATTTACAACTCCCTGCCGGAGCCCAAAAACATTTGCAACGAGCTGAAGGGTCGTCGGGCTAAGCGGGATTGGCTTTCTAGTGCGTATGTAGAGAGGACACAACGTAGATGGAATGAACAACGTGCACTCATGTCAACCCTGCCAGACCAGAAGCAGACCGACCTGTGCTGGCAAATCTACCACCTGGCAAATCCGACAGCAGAGTGGTAGGCTACTAAAAGCCAATTTAATGACCCAACCTGTGTGGCAGGATGTAGCCAGGTGAAGATCCTCCCCCACCTCTTTTTGCGACGCCTGGTGGTCTGGGCGCTTTGGATGTGGTGGGAAAACAAAATCGCAGACAAAACACCACTGAAGGTTGATGAAACAGACAATGCCACAATCTTATTGGGACCCTGATAAAGGTAAACGGAAAAGGGTTTGGGGAGCCGATGGTGGAAGAGGTTATACGAGCGGGGGTGTTGTGGGCCCTATGGAAATCGAGGAATGAGAGATGCAGGCAAGGTGCGATGCCGCCATTGCAAGCATACCCAGTGCGGACAATGAAGAACATCAGAATCGCCCTAATGGCGGATTTACATTGGAACGAGCATATAGGGGAGGCCAGGGTGAATGGGTTCTGGGAGAGATGGGGTCCATGCCTGCAGTTGGTAATTCGGGACCCCCAAACAGGCCAATTGCAATATGGCCCCATTTTGCAACGTCACGCGCCTCGGTATGATAGGAGTGAAGAGCAGCCCTGACGATAGGTCCATGAGACCGCGATGGGATGCCGAAAGTGTACAATAGGTAGCTGCCTGAGTAGGAATTGGTAGTTAAGGAGGAGCTACTTTTGGTATTGTACCACATTAGGCTCTTGTGGAAGGTTGGATAAAATAGGAAGGCTTCTTTGGGAAAAGGGGGGGGGGGGGGGGGGGGGGGGAGAACGGGTACATTTGCACAAAGGAAAAACTCAGTGATGCAAGCTGAGGACCATTGATGATGAAATGGAGATAAAGCATATGGGGTGCGACGGGAACAACAAGAGAGCATAGGAAAAAAATATTTGTAGGGATGACGGGTAGAAGTTGGGAAGAGAGGAATAATTGGAATAATGATTGTCGTTTTTGTGTGGGTGTTTCTTGTTTGAATGGGTGGGACAAGACTCAAGACTTACGGCCCGAGAGGCTGTTGGGAGGGCTTCTCCCGCGCCTTGTCCTGCCTAAGGCCCACCCTTCTTCACTTTTCTTTCGAACTCACGCCGGTAATAAGTAACCGGACTGATGGCCCCCATGGGGCTGGTGTGTCATTCAAAAGAAAATAATAATAATAATAATAATAATAATAATAATAATAATAATAATAATAACAATAATAATAATAATAATAATAATAATAATAATAATAATAACAGTGTATAGTAGCATACATTGGGCCTCGTTAGACCCTCTTTGGAAATCTGATCTTTAGGAAATCGGCATGGTAACACCGAGTCCTAATTCACCAAATTCCTTGAATGAATGTGAAAACGCTCCCGATAGATTTCCTTGGGTTCCTTGAAATCCCCAACCAAAACGTCCTTGGATACAAGGGGTCCTCGCGAGGTCCCTTGTGTTGAAGGAGCCACCATTGATGGAGTGTAATGGAACGAGCGCCGACAGGAGAATTTGGATTTGATGTTGGTGCACAGGTCGTCCGTGGTCCATTGGGCGGATATCGCTGGCCTCCAGTACCCGACGGGCCCCCAACGGCCTTCCACTATTATTGTTGGTTCTTCAGCTGCAAGTGCTTCACGAAGTGTGAGTTGCCAGCCACAGTGTACAATGGTCAAATTTTCAAGTTTTCTATAGGCGATGTTGAAGCACTGCCCGCTGATTGCAGTCATCTGTCTAACACGTTTTGTCAGTTATTGTCGGGTGAATTGATGCAAGCTTTGTTTGGTACACGCCTCTCGTGCTGCGATTCATGACAGACGTCCTTTGGCGGCTCCCGCTCCTTCTGCTGGTCACTCTTCTTTTGCTCCTTGTCGTGTTGTTCCATGTGCGCGTCGTTGTGAGGGGTCTTGATAGCAAACAAAAATGACGAACTGTGAAGAAGACGACGATGGACAGGCAGGGAACCCCCAACAAACAGCCGATACACGCTATTGACTACACTCCGCAACTTCACCTTGTAGTAGCCCTCCACTGCGTCGTCAACTTGTTGGAGATCATCCCATGTCCCTCCCGTCCTTCTCCTCATCCACCATCTCGGCGTCGCCCGCGGGATCACACCCGATGCTATGGCGCTGTCGGTGTGAATACCCTTACAAGGGTATCCGCCGTGGTTTTTGCAATCGACGAAAAATAGGTTTGGTTTAGAGTTTAAGTATTCCACGCGAGGCTGCGGTTGCGTCTGTAGTTTACGTTGGCAGGGTGGTTAACTACAGTAGAGTGTGTTGGCGCGCAAGTCTGAGGCGCGCGTGATCTCTTATTTGTTGGTGGTTGAAGAGCCGACGTGCTCGTCGACCAGATTTTGTTTTTTGATTAAACTAGGATTAAAAAGATTATGTTTTGTCGATTGATGCGCTTGCCTATGACTTGTGCGTACGTGCGGAGGGCGACGTCGACAACAATGTGGTTCTGAAATTGTTTTGGTAGATCTACGTCTCGTGCAATATCAATTTATTTAGGTGTCCATCAAAACTAAATTCAGACTTGGGCGTAGCGCGGTTGGTTACAATGTCGGACTTTAATCAGAAGAGATAGGGATCGAGATCAAGCAGCAACGACACGGGATGTCAGAGTGGCGTGGAGGGAACCGGGGGGGGGCGGCGGGACTATCCCCCTTGGTTTTGTCGTTGGCGACGTCATATTCTGACCATTTTATTATTTTAACGTCGTATTACTTTTATGCTCCGACGCTCCTTGACTTAGACGTGACGACGGTTTTGAAGGTCATCGTGGCAGCCGAGGGCCTTGAGCATGTGCCTCTTTTGGTGGGCCTGGTTAAATTTTCGCGTGTGCGGGATATTGACGAAGTTTCTTTTATCCGGTCCGTCTTGAAGGTACAGGTTGACGGGTTCAACGTGCATGCGAGCACATGGGTGGTTAGCCCACAAAACGGAAGAAACCTGAAGGAAGGGGGTTGCTGCAAGTGTACTTTCAGCCAGCCATGACCTGTCGTAAGAGGTTGAGCGCGGATATGCCTATAGGGTCAACAAGATGGTGGGTCGAGCCTCGGTGCGATGGCTCAAAGAGCATTCCGGGGCGCTATTGAGGGACTACGGTGGCGCTACGGCAAGCTGCGGATCGAAGGGAACCCCTCTTTTTTCACTTCGGTTATTAAAGTTCGCATTTGAATTTTTTTGGGGGGGCTGACTAACTCGGCAGGTGAGTTGTTATAGAATCCTTGGTGGACTTGGCTTCGGTGACCACCACTCTGCTGTTTGTACCAAATAGCACCTTCCGTGATCCCGGGGCAAGAGTGTCGTGTGACTCTCGCCGGATTGTGAGGGCTGAGGCGGAGCAGTGGTGCAAGCTGCGAGACATACCGTCTGTGGGGCCGCCTGCAGAGGCAAAAGAGTTAATCGAGCCGCATAGTAGTAATTTCATTCGGAGGTTGCCTCACGATCGCAGAGCCAGCTGGGCACATCGGACAGTGCGAAGCGCTCTCAGATCGTTGTCTAAGGGGAGGGACTACACTAGTAGTAAGAAGAAGCCGAGAACGCAGTGAGGAAGAGACAAACCTGGACGGGAAAGTGCGCCAGGTGCATGTGCGACAAGGTAGGAGATGGTTGGGAAGAGAGGCAACACGCGGCAGGGAGTAGATTTATAGCTCATTCCTTAGCAGAATCGGGCGAGTAGAGAAGCAGAATTGGGGTTCCTAGGTGTAGCAATTGTGAATCTAGAGCTAGATTAGGTAGAAATTTAGTACGAAAGTGATATGTGCGGAGGTGGCGATTGGGGAAACGACTCGGAGAGTGCGAAGCAGAAAACTCAGATCTCATTCATTCCTCGCCGAAAACGAGCTAGTCGTTTCAGAGGTTTTGAAGGGTTGCGAACTCGATTATGAAGTTGGTTTGAGTGTTAGGTCAGTAGAACCGAAGTTAATAGGAAAATAGACTGCGTGAGAGGGTTGAAAGTTGAATGTAGTAAGGAGTAAGAGTATGTATTTCGCCCGTTTCTAGGCGAAATTTGGACTAAAGAGGAGTTTAATTAAGGGTTCTGGGTAGGGTGAAGTTAGCAGCGGTATCAGAAGTGAGAGAGCCAGGTCATAGGAGTTGCACATAATTGAGTGGTCAGAAATGGGAGACAACTGAGTTGGCGGGAGAACACGGCGGCAGCGCACGAGAATAACTGGTTTGAAGGACAATGAATATCCGTGTAATGAGCGGGAAGGTCGTCCCATAATTCCTACTCGTAACAACGTCATTACAATGTGCACATGAAGGGAGAATTGAAAGATGAACTGTCCTGGCTGATCGCTATAGTATGACGAGTTGCACCAATGAGTGGCGTATCTAGAATGCACCTCGAATCTTCTTTTCTTTGGCGACGTGAGGAATGATCGGATCACATGGTTTCATCGGGGTTATCCTCGCAGGCCCGTTGTCGCGCCCCCATCGTTTCAGGGCCTGGTTCAATGTCTTTCCCCCCGGCCGAGTGCGGTGGGTTGGTGGACTGATAGACTGTCACGCAGGATTTTGGAGAGTTGTAGGAAAATTAGAAATACATTCACGAGCAGCCTTTATCACACAGTCGAGAGGTTAGGATTATCCCTTCTGCCAGTGGCGACACGGCTTAGAGTGAGGCGTTCGGTTTTATCGTCTGCACCTGACCCCATATAAAGGTTAGACTCAAGGTCACCGAAGTCCCTATTATCCACGAGTCCTTCAAGTAGCCTTGGCTGAGAGGAATCCCACTATGATTGTGAGAAGTGATCGTCACATACGTATTCACCACTATATATATATATATTATTTGTAAAATAATACAATTTTTTTATCAATTAATTGATAAAAAATAATTAACTAAATTAATCAATAATAAAATAAAAAAATAAGGTGTATATAATAGAATATTTCTCTTAAAATTCTTATTTGATTGACTTTATTTAAACATTTATACATTCTTAAATTTAGATTCAGGATTTTGAGAATAAATTGATAATATTCAAGGAATTGCAAAAATACTTGGCCTGTTGTGCCTTTAGCAGTTCTGACGACAGTTACTTACTTAAGTAGTCGACGTTCTGTAAGTCCATAATAAAAACGTAACTTTTATTTTTCTATAAGTCTAATATTGTATTGTGATATCTTTTTATTAGAAGACAATGATGCAGTAGATATATGCACATACTTATGTTTGGGTGGTTCGCGTGGTCTGAGGGGTCCATGCTTAAGGGTTTTAATTAGGGTCGAGATTGAGAAAGAAAAGAAAACCCCTTTTATTATTGAATGTTTCTTAAAGATTTCTTAGTCGGACGTTGGTCCTGAGCCTGGATTCGAAGTCCTTGTTGAGGACATCCCAGATCCTAAACTCTGCATGGAAGGGATCACCCCCTCGCGCAAAGCCTATTTGCACTGCCTACCGGGACATTCAACCTAAAGGTCGGAGGTGCCGCGGATGCCACACAACTGTTCTTTCAACCGTTCAATATTGTGAAGAGGTAAACCTTCACGATATTTCAAATCTGACACTTGAGTGTCATCAGTGGTACTCCGATCCACGTGGGTCCTATCGATTATGGACACTACATAGTACGTCATCATTGCGACTGCTTGCGTGTTCATGCATTGCTAGTCGATATGGGAAGGCCCTGCGTCCGTGCCGTTTTATACAAGTCTCACGCGCGTCGCCTATCTGATTACCACATCGAAGAACTATGAGATGGCTACAAACGGACTATGAGTGTTGTTTCGTTGTTTGTTCTGTATCGTTTTGTATATGTGTGTGTGTGTATGCAGATTTTCATTTTTATGTCTTCTGAGTGGTGTACGCGTGGTGTGTGGGATTCGTCCTAGTCGACTAACGACGAGTCGCACTTGGGACCTCAACCCCCCAAGGCGTCGGTTCACGTGCGGGTCCGATAGAGGCGTCAAAACCACGCGTATCCCTTATGCTATAGCGAACAAGAAACACCCTCGGCTGGTCCACCTCTGCGATTTCAGCTGATTAACTTTC
>BFEA01000380.1:1260624-1275568 GCA_003427395.1 Chara braunii
CTCTCTCTCTCTCTCTCTCTCTCTCTCTCTCTCTCTCTCTCTCTCTCTCTCTCTCTCTCTCTCTCTCTCCACCTTCTTGGTGCGGGCAGTCCGTCGCCCTGCACCTCCAAACCATACAGAGCCGTCACCCCGCTTGGCCGGAGCACGCAAGCCAGGCTTGCCCGCGTGCCACAGTCCTTCGTGGCCTCGTGTCCACCCCGCACACTCAGCACCAGCTCGTCGGATCGCCCGACTCTCTACTCACCGTCTTTCTACTCGTTAACCGATTCTCTCGACCACGCTAAATCCCAAGTAGATTAGAGAGCCAATTAATTGCGCTTGCAAAATTTATAGCTTATGCATCCGCGCACGATAACCAGGATTTCCAGAGAGGAATAGGGGAAAGGAAGGAGGCAGTGGCTACGGCCCCCGGACCCCCGGTCCCCACACCCTCCCGGCCCCGGCACCTAGGCCCCGCACCCCCGGTCCCGACACGCCAGGTCGAAGCACCCCGCCTACGGCTGCATGGTTGGGGGGCCAAGTTGGGGCCGCAGCGTGGGGGACGTAGCCTCACTCCACGCTTCGATCCAGTCATGTACCGATCTGGCCAATGAGATAGAGAAGGGAGATCACACTCAGCAACGGGGGAACGGATATCAAAAAGGGAAGATTACAGTTACATCTGCGTAGGCAAAGAAAGAGCAAGAAGAGATTACAGTGGAGATTGGAATTTAGGCACGGCGGAAACAGAGCGCATGCCCAAGTGCAAGCAGGAAGCGATGTGCAGTTACAAGCGAAAATTACGAGGCACCCAATTTCCTAGTCTAATCAAGGTCCTTATTGCAAAAAGAAATTCCAAGAACCTGTGTGAGCTCATCCCCAATTCAAAAATTATGAAGGAATTCCCCGCGCGATCGGCGTCGAAAAATAAAGAAAAGAAAGAAAAAGGACATAGCAGACATTGTTCCCCTGCGCTCACTAAGGCGCGAGCCAAATACCCCGAAGTTTATAACCACCGCCTCCCTTCTGTCGAGGGACCAAGAAGAAAACGTCGAAAAAAACAAGAACGATGGACTGTCATGTAATTTATCCCCGAACCCCCCTATGTACCCCCAATCCCAGTTGCGCAGAAGATGGCGCTTATCAGAAAAGAGTTCGTCACATATGTGACGTTGTCGTACCAAATACCCTTACAAGGGCATTTGGGGTGTTTTCTGCAAGTTGCACTAATGCAGCCTCGTCCGCTCGACGACGCGCGTATGGGAGGGAGTTTAGGCCCTCACCGGGGCGAGCGGCGCGCACAGGGTATTGACGGCGAGGTGCAACCATGTGTGGCATGGATGTGCACAGCATGAGTGTGCGCGACGTCAAAAGGCCAGCGACAACGGCCCCTCTTCCGTGCAACTTTTTGTATCCCGTTTTATTTTTTAATTTTAATTTATTATTGTTTTTAGTAATTTTATTGCTACTTGTGCCCTTGTCGGCGATCAGTTCCGATACCCACGCTAAAACTGACGGGTTTAGTTCAGTTGGTACACACTAATAAACTGTCGAAATACAGACCGAGTTCAAATCCTGCTGCCATCAGATGAAGGGAATTAAATAATTCTGAATTCCCTGGGGGCGGTCAATTCGATGGCGATATCCCAAGGTTGTCGCCCTCTTCGTTTGGACGTGGGGAACCTGCCGACGGGGGTTGTCGTGGCCAGTATTGTAGTAAGGGGCGATTGGAACCCCATGGGAAGCCATCACGACGGCCGAGGACCTTGAGCACGCGCCTCTCTCGGCGGACCCGGTGGGTATCTGGCCCACGAGGCGAAAAAGAACCTGAGTGGCGGGGGCACTTTGCAGGTGCACCAACCGCCACTCACGATCTGTTGTGAGAGCTTATGAGTGAGTATATCCGTTGGGCCCCATAAGATGGTGGACGATGCTTAAGTAGGGGCGGGCCCGGGGTACTGAAGCAGGGGCCTGCAACGGAAACTGAAGTGTAGATTGTGCGTCGGACTTGGGTATAGGGCCGAAAGGCTAGTCCGACCAGAGAGAGTCAGTTCCCTCCGGAGTTTCCCTCTGGCTGGTTGGCGCTATCGAGCAGACCGCTGTCCGGTTCCCTCCGGAGTTTCCCTCAGGCTGGCTGACACTATTCAGCAGACCTCTATCCGGTTCACTATGAAGTTTCCCTTAGGATAATTGGGGTTGTTGGACAGCCTATTGGTCACAACGGGGTCCGCTGCTGTAGGGAGCGGCGCTAGCCGAAGAAGGAGGCTGAGCGGCTTCAGTTCGACTCGACGTTGAACAGAAAACGCAGCGGTGGGATTGAAGTTGGCATAAGCAAGGGAGGCGTTGAGCAAAGAGGGAGCAACGACAAACCGAGCGGGCGGACACAGCAGGGAAGAGAGGAGTGCAGAAGTCGGAAAGGCCACAAAGGGGAAAAAGTGAACCCAGACGAAAAAATGAGCCAGGTGTGTGCGCAATAAGGAGAAGTGAGGAGATGGCGGAAGGGGGATATGTCGAAGGTATGAAAACGTGAAGTCCGCCAGATTCTCGATGAAATCGGGCAGAGAAAGAATCGATTCGGGGGTTTTAAGGCAGGGCGAAGTCGATAGTAATGTTAGTTCCGATGTTAGAATAGTAGATAGGGAGTTAGTAGAGAAATTTTGATGCGTGAAGGTGGCGGAGGTTGGCCATGGCAAGAAGATAAAAAACGATATCTCCCACGATTCTTAACAGAAGCGGGCAAGGCAACATGCTAACCGGGGGTTTTTGGCCGTTGCGAATTGAATGAGGGGTCGGAGCGTTAGTTTTGGCGCGGGAGGAAGAATGGGCTGCGCAAAGGTGTCGGGAAGGAATAATGGCAGGAGCAAAACGAGGTATTTCGTCTGATATTCCGTGGAGATTGGCGTATGAAGAAATTAACTTGTAGTTTTGGGCCATTGTGAACATAGTAGTGCTGGGAGATTTCGAGTTGGGGGCGTGGCTTGGGCGGTAAAATGGTTTGGAGGATGTTCGTTTGGAAGTGCGGGCAAGAAGTTTGCCATCCTCGCTACCGTCCCGGGAAGCTCAAGGTATCTGATGGTGCGGTGTATGTGTGGGAAGCAATGATTGGCATGGGGGAAAGAAGCAAGGTAGTTAGGGTAGAGAGTCGAAAAGGTGTGAAACAAGGCTGCGCGGAATTGCTCGTGATCTGCGCACACGAGAATAGTTCCCGTGATCGTGCAGTAGACTTCGATCACGTTGTAATCCCGCCGCGCGGCGTTGAAAAGAAGGACGTGGAGGCAAAAGGATAGGGAGACACACTTGGTAGTGGGATGCGGGTACACTACGACGGCGAGGCGAGTAGCGTAGAATTGGTAGAAGAGGGAATATGGGAAGGGATTTCGGGGGAATGAGAGTGGGGTGTCGATCTGCCGGAGTGTGAGGTAATCAAGGGGACGGCGGGATAACAACCGGGGACGTAGCCCGATGTCCCGCATCGCCACGTGCTCGAACTGAGGGACGGGGGGAAGGGGAGGGGGAGCGGCTTCATTGCCTCCGTGTCGGCACGCTCGAAGTCCCGGCAGCAAGGTGTTCATCTTCCTCCGGCGGCTCTGGATCTCGAGTCGGGTTGTCCAGAACTGGCAGATCTGTTCCCACCGACTGCTCCAACGACCGCTTCCCCTCTGCTATCTCTGCCCTCCGGCGCTCCGCTTCCACAGGGTTGTCTCTCTGCGTCTCCGCCTATCCCGCCCCTTCTCTCACTTGCTCCCTCCGCTTCTTCTTCTTCTTCTTCTTCGCTTATCGCTTCCGACTCATGCTCACTATGCTCGCTATTATAATAGTATTTGTCCTCCTCGGGGGTATCTTCCTATTTGTCTTCCTCCTCCTCGTCTTCTTCCTCTTGCTCTTCCGACGTCGGCTCGCCCCGATGAAAAAAGAGAATGTCGATTATCTCTGTGGGGTTCAGGTAATCACCATGTGACAGGTAATTACGGTTATCCCAATTGCCCTCCAAGCACGCCGACCACAGTAGGTACGGCGTCAAGCTGCGCGAAAGAATATGCGGCGTCGAACTCTCGTCACAATGCGAGATGATGTTGATCGGTAGATCGTCCAGTAGCTGCGTCAGGAGGATTATAAGCTCTTCTACAATCGGCTGCCGATGTCTCGCCTTTACCGATCCGAAGACGAATCCCAACAGATCTCCCTTAATGTCCGTCCTCCAAGCTTGAATGATGAGCAACTCCACGTCTTTGCTCACGGTGTTGTGCTCGCTGTCCTGGGTCCACTTCAGTTCGATCTTGACTAAGCACAGAGAAAGAGTGGCATAGGTTTGCCACCACCCTTGCCACTGTACGGGCCTGATGCGAGGAACTGTCAATGGCCGCATGCAGAAAGAGAGACGGGAATGGAGCGCCGACTGCCAGAAGACAGGGAAGACAGAGGGAAGGCTGAAGGTAGAGAACATGTGACGGTTCATTGAGGACGCAAGAAAGCGAAGAGCGCAGGGAGAGATACTGCGGGATTTCGCCGGAGAGCACGGATGCCTTCCAGGTCAATACTATTAGTATTGACGATGTTTTCCCCCTGCCATGCAAGCAGTTGACTCCAGGATTTCGGCAACTCCTCTCCCCAATCTCGCAACGAGACGAGGATGCTCGGATGCACCCTCGGATCCACCGTAGTGATGTCTCCATTGAAGGAAACAATTGTCGAAATGTAGCTAGTCCCTGGCAGGAGAGTCGCAGATAGGCTGATGCTTCGGCCAACACTTCCGCCTTGCCGTTGGGTATCACGAATCGGAATTCCGCTGCCGCATGCATGCTTGCCGTGCTGAAAAACTGAGCAAATTTGATGACGTCTGGGCTGATACGCGAATGATGAACCTGCCTGATCACCAAGATGTGCCCCCGTGGCGCTAGCATCTGCTCATTGAGTACCTGCTCCATGGAAAAACTCATGGTGAAGAGGAGGGAGAAGATGAGTGGGGAGAAGAAAGAGAATGGGATCGTCGCTTTCCCACTCGGACTCAGATCCCGAAGGTGAACTAGTTGGAGACGGAGGGGAGGAAGCAGGGAGATGGCGAAGATAGGACACGTGGCGGACTATGGGTCTAGCAGACCGGCTTCCTGACACTTTGGGAGCGAGGCGCACAATGTTCACACCGTTAGGCCCGAGCTCGATCACTCGAAAGCAACCGAAGAATCGTGGCGCTAGTTTCCCTTGACGAGCACATTTCCTCACCGGCACCAAGTCCCCCAATTTATACCAGGGTCGGGGGCCTGCATTCCCATTTGAGGCCTCGTAACTATGGACCTGGCGGTCGTGGGCCAATTCAGTCATCCTCTGCCTTTTTCGGGCCAATCTCGGAAGGGTCCGTTCCGTAAGTTTCAAATGGCGTTTGGCCTTTTCTTTGGCTGTCGCTCTCGTGGGATGCTGGCCGAGTGTCATTTCATCGTTCAGGTTCGGTATCGAGATGCAAGCTAGGCTGTTGGTTCGTAGTTGAAAAGGTGAAAGTCCCGTGGATTCATGCGGGGTCCCTTGGTGTATGACCAGGATATTATCTACAATATCAGGCCACTTTCGCGTGTCCCTAGCTGCGATATTCCGTCAGAGTGCTGTTTTGATTACTCGGTTGGCCGTTGACATACGACGCTATTTCCGACGTATGGGGGGCGGTATTACAAATAGACTCCCCATGTACGACTAGATTCCTCATGACCTCCCCTCAGAATTCTGCTCCATTGTCCGTAAGGATTTCCTCGGTATCTTGATGCATCCCGAAGAAACGGTTGACATACGACGCTATTTCCGACGTCTGTCTTGTCTGACATGGGTAGGCATCGATCCACTTCGAAAAGTGGTCGACGAACACCAAGATAATTGAATACTCACAGCTATTTGGTCAAGGGGGTACGACGATATCCGTCGTATCCATGCTAACCCTCTGAAATGGCCATTGGACGACGGTGGGCACTATCGACCTAGGTAGCTGAATCGGCGCCTTGTCCGCCGCACACTGGCAGATGGGACAATTCTTAACAATAAATTTAACATCGTCCCTAGTATTGGACCAGTACCACTCATTTTTGTCGATGGCCACGTCAGTAAGTCTTACAGCGAAATGTGCTATCGTTTCCTCGTGGGCGGATTTACCCAGTCATACCTCATGAACGGATGTGGTACCGACATCCAGATCTCGCTCCCGTCGGTTTTCCGTTTTTCTAACCGTCCTCCGTTCCACCTATAATCCCGTGCTCTTTCATTGGCCCGTCTCCGATCCTCAGAGAACTCTCAGAGAGAATTTCCAACAACCGTAGCTATTAAGGTGACATTTGTCCACACCTCCGCTCGTCTAAACAGTCGAATCTTCTCTAGACCCTCCGACGCTGCTTCCAAGAATCGAGTCTCTGTTGGGATCTTATCAGTACGACACAGAGGGCAGAGCCACGACTTCTGGGGATTCCTATGTTGAATGCATGCCCCGTGGGCTCTCGCTACAAACTTAGCACAATCTACCTATTCCACGTATCCTTCGCCTTGTAGCTTCATAGACACCGAATAGACTCGAGAGATGGACTCACAGAGAAAACAAAAACGGTCGGGTAGGGAAGGTAGGGAGGAAGAGGAAGGAGACAGTGGGCCCCCAACGTTTCCTTCTTCTTGGGCCACCATGAGGATACGTGTCACTTCTTCGTCTGCCAAGGGAGCACCTTCACCTGGCCGTATCCGGGCCTCTTGGGCGGCTCTGGCTCCTTCCACGGGTTGATCTCCTCGCCACGCGGCACCTTGCCTGGCTTGTGCAGATGGCGGCTCTGGCTCCTTCCACGGGTTGATCTCCTCGCCACGCGGCACCTTGCCGGGCCTGTGCAGATGTGTTAGCCCGTCCGCATTCTCGTGCCTCTCCGTTTTCCGATGGACGATGTCAAACTTGTACTCTTGTAGCCTTACTGCCCATCGCCCAATCATACCCGTGTAGTTGGTGAGGTTCTTGAGTGTCAGTAGGGGCACGTGATCCGTTACGAGGAGAAACTTCTGCCCATAGAGTTATGGGTGGAAGTGTTGGATTCCTCAGACTATAGCATAGCACTCCCCTTGGGGCGCCAAGTCATTCTTCCTTTCGTCTGGTACCGTCTGAGAAGCATATTCGACCACGTGTTCCTGCCCGTCCTTTCCTTTCTGAGCGAAGATAGCGGAGATTGCTTCGGGCTGCTAATCAGTAATGAGTAGGAACTGTCGTTCAGGGTCGGGCGAAATTAAAATAGGCGTCGAGACCAAGGCCTCTTTCAGAGTGGAAAAGGCCCGTTCACACTCCGCGTCCCAGTTCAGCGGCTGGTCGTTCCGTAGGAGGTTCATCAGAGGCCGAGCAATTGTCGCGAATCCATTGATGAACCGTCAGTAATACGAGGCCAGTCCCATAAAGGCTTGAATCTGCATCAGTGACGTAGGCGTGGGTGCTTCCCGAACCGCCTCGACTTTCCTCGAATTCAGTCTCAAGCCCCCTCGGGTTACCATGTACTCGAGGAATGAGATCTCGGGTAGGAAAATTTCGTTTTTCTCCAACGTGATTTTGAAGCCAACGTCCCCCGGCTCTCCAAGTGTCCATTCGATATGCTGCACGTGTCCATCGAACGACTCGGAATACCTCAAAATGTCGTCCATGTACATAATAACGCAAAAATTGATCATTCCTTGAGCCAGCCGGGTCTTGTTAACGAAGTTATGAAAAGTGACATTCATCGCTCTCTGGAAAGTCGCCCGTGCATTGCATACGCCCATCGGACAACGAACCCACTGCCAGGTGCCCTCAAACAACACAAAGACCATCTTCGGTCGGTCCTCTTCCCTTACCAGGATATGGTGGAATCCATGCCGAATATCAAATTTACTAAAATTATTAGCACATCCAATCGCATCCAACAAATCATCAATTCGGGTGATATCGTTTAATTTTCGATAATAAATATAAATGCGAATAGATCCGTTCTTCTTTGGAACTAAAACTACCGGGAAGGACCAAGGACCTGTGGCGGGTTCGATCCAACCGTTAGCTTCGAACTCGCGAATACGCTCTAGCGCCGCCTTCCGTTCCGCGAGTGACTAGTACCGGTAAGGCTTGCAGTGGGTCGGTGGGTGGTTACCGGTCTGGATGTCATGTTGTATGACCAGGGACAACCCGATGTCTGCATCCTTGACGCTAATGGCATCCCGATACTCAGTGAGAATATCCGCAATTAGTTGGTGAGTTTTGTCTGGCACGCATTCCGGCACGTGTAATTCGTAGGGCTGTCCGTGAATGATGACCGACACGTGTTTGGTGCGTATCGCTTTCGCGTCCCGGGGCGGTGGGGAAGAGATAAAAGAGTTATCTGACCGCCACGAGAATACGGTGGCCACTATCTGAGCCTCTTCTTCTCGGATGGCCACGTGTTCCTCGGGGGTTATCCCGTCCTCGATGTCTCAAGGGTCTACCGGCTTCTCGACGACTTTTATCCCAATTTCGAATAGTGAGGCTCCGAGGTACCAGGGGGTTCCGAAGCCTGTGTTTCCGCTCCTAGGCGCAGTAATTGTACCTCCTTTTCCATTGTGAGAAGTGATCGGGGAGGTAAGTCTGTAACATCGCAGAACGAGCGTTTGTCTAGGTATCGTGGCACCAGCGGGGCAACTACTTCGTACAGGGTTCGAGGGGGTTCCGAAGAATCAGGCATCCTCGACACCTGTACTAGCGGCCCCTCTATGATAAGGGCCCGGGTTTGTTGGACCTTCTCTTCAGTAAGCACGAACATCTTTGTCGTTTTCTGTCGGACAGGATAACTGATTACCTTCTGTATCAACTTTTGAATCGTCGGGTCTGTCTCTTCTTCACTTTCCGAGTCCTTGGGAGGTGAGGACATCTGTTCCTCGTTGGATGTTTCTGAATCATCAGCCAGTCCTTCCCATGTGATCATTCGGATCGGCGCGACTGTACCCGGATGGGTTCTACATATCGAGTCGACCGTCATGCGGAGGGTGAGATGCATAGGGATTGTGTATGGCTTGCCATCCGTGTTTTTGAGAACAATTACCCGTCGCTCGAAGTCCAGGTTGGCCTGAAGGGCATTTAAGGCGGGTAGGTCTATGAGTAAATCATATGAGTTTACGTTGAGGACCACTATGTCTCCCACGACGTGGACTTTTCCCAGTCTAAAAGCGACATTTGTCATTCTCTCGACCGCTCTGATCTTTTCTTCGTCATCGGAGATCAAACGGTCTCCCTCAGTGAGTGGAATCAGGTCTTTCTGTCTCCCTGCCCTCTCCAATACTCGCAGGGATATGGCTAGTACGGCTGCTCCCAAATCGATGATTGCATTGTAGGGAACTCCCCAGATTTCCACGTCACACTCCACGGATTTCCACGAGATTGCTTTTATACCCAAAAAGTGATCACTTTTTTGAATGAGCCCCAGGTGCATGGGTTCTGAGGTTCCCGGTGCGTTAGGTGATGCTTCTTTCGCAGGAGCTTTCCCCTTTACCGTTGCCAGCTTAGCGAGTGCGAACCGTTTTCGATTGGCTTTACAGTGTTGCAGCATGTGATGGTTAGCTTGTTCCGATATGGACGGAAGGTGTCCGATCGGGAGTGGGATGCGGTGATCTAGTGTTCGAACGATATCGAGCACATCGATCTCCCCGGTAATGAACGCAGGACCCTCGAACTCCATTTCACAGGGGGATGGTCTCCATTCCGAGACCTCTTATTCTTCGTCCGTCGGATGGATCGCCCTAATCATACCCAACCCCGGATATCCCAAGGATATAAACTGATCGAGCAGGATAAGCTTTGTTGCCTCTTCAGTTAGGACCACTGCAAACACTGTCCCGTCAGTTTCTTCTACCATTGTCCCTACCCGTCCTGGTCTGTTAGCCAGGGGATCTGCCATCGCTGGGGCTGCCCCTATCTGTACCTGCCGTTGGGGGCAGTCTCTTGCCATATGGCTGGGCTGGTGACACGCGTAACACGTATTTGTTATGGGTGTCGTACTTACACCAACTCCTGTCGTTGTTGCCGCAGCAGGTGCTCCGATAGGGAAGGGGGTAGCGCGGACATTAATGGGGCGCATGGAGTGCACTAGCGACCCCATTCGGGTATTGTACTCACGTTGTTCCTTCTTGCTTTTTTTGCAGGAGGCTAACTAACCTGCGTGTGAGATCTAATATCGCCTTTGAATCGTCTGCCTTTCCTGCCAGGGCAGGTGTCCAAACAGGTATTCTTGCCGCCGAGGGTCCTGCACCTTGATCGGGAGGAGGCTGTTGGGTTGCCACCTGTACCAGGTAGATCATGGGGCCCGATACGAACCCCATGTTTTCGAATTTGTGCTAGAGCGCTGCTAATTCCATTTTTGCTCTAGTTAGTTCCGAAGAATCTCCTTCCTTAGCATGGTCTTCCCCTTCGAGGAAGCTAGCGGTGAACTTCCTTTCCATTTCCTCAGTCGCGTCCATAATCTGCGTCATAGTAAAGGTGATAGAGGAAAAATGCTTTCGCAATTTGGCCCGTATTGCTCTACTTCTGAGTCCGTTTATGAAGAAGTCCCTTCCTACTTTTTCGTTCCTCTGGGATTTTACGAATAATTGATAGAATCTATTGCGGTACTCTGCGATGGATTTGAGGGGCTTCTGCACTCGGTCCTTGATCATGAAGAACGCTTACTTGCGGTGAATGTAGTCGAATTGGGGAGGAAGTCTCTTTCAAAGGTAGGGAGATCAACCCATACATAGGCACTAAACCAATGGTGGGCGTCGCCCCCTAACCGGACCGGAATATTGATACTGGCTTCATCGTCGTCGTATTGTTGTGCTCGAAGCAAGGCAAGCCATGCTCCTGCCAAATGGTGCGCAGGATCAAACAAATATAGATCTGTCGGAGCTGCTGGTGCGCGGATACGTGCCGACTGTGGAGGCGCGAGGCCAGCGGGATTCACTGCCTCTTGTGCCTAATTAGCATTCATGTCGTTGGCGAGTCTGCCTGCAGACCTGCTCCATGTCAATACGGTTTCACGTGCCGACGCGTTTCTCTGCGCGGACCGTCCCCTTCTTGGGATCACTAGATCGATTGAACTAAAAAGTTGAGCCCCTTGTCTTCCTCACGCCCAGCGCGACTTCCTGTTTTGGAGTGTTAGTGGGTCTGGAAGTGCGAAGAGGGGTGGGGGGGGGGGGGGGGGGGGGAGGGGATGGAGTCCCAGGCCGGAACTAGAATCTCCGGCGTCAAGTTTCAGGGGTACGGGTGCCTGTGTCTCGTCTTAGCTAAGAATCAAGGCGATCGTCGATCTCACAACCTGAGCCGGGGGCGTATCTGATGTACAGGCGGAACGCTTTGAGTATCTCTCTGAGAGCGCATATACCGTCGTCGGCCAATGCACGTCTCAGAGTCCGATGAGGACGGTCGTAGTCGGAGACTGTGTTCCTGAAGCTCTGCTTCGGAGCGAGTTCGTCGGATGAACCCTGCTTCGTAGATACTCGTTGTATTGTTGGCACTCCGGGCACGGTGTGCGGGGCCAGTAACGAGCTATGGAGTCCCACGGAACAACCGTTCGGTGGTGATACGTGAGAAGGATGTATAGGGAGGAAAACGGGTAGTAATAGTGATGAAGCCTGGGGTTAGATAATAATATCTATTGCGAGGTTCGGGATAGTATGGAATCCAAGAATCCTGGTTTATTGCCCACTAAAAATCGCCCCCGCACAGTCGATCGTTCTCAGTCTGACAGGGGTAGTCAGGATTCTATGAGTTTCGTCGTCGCTTGAGCTGTTCCCTCTCCCAATACGTTTGATACCCTGAGTTTCTTAAGCTCTCGTGGTCGGTGACCCAGATGGGAATTTCCACCGCCATATCCTACTCAATGAACTTTAATTACGTTCATTTTCTGACAAAGCGATATCGCAGCTGGGCTTATGCGAACGCGCGCGTATGTTGCAGACTCCGCTGCCGGACTCGCTGTCATACACGGGCGCTTGCGCAAACCGACTGCTCCGTTCCTATCTTGTCAAAGTTGGTGACAGGCGCTTTTGTCCGTGCGCCGGTCTATCCCGTATGCATGCAATTATTCTCCTCAGGCAACCATCATCATTACAAGTGAGATCCAATCATTACGTACAAATTCATTCCATTATGCAACAAAGAAGCGATTGCCCAACATCAAAGACCAATACATCAGATCACTCCTGCAATCATGCATGAACTAAGAGCAAGTGGTCAGACAAGACATGCGCGCCGAGCGTATCCGACCAGATCCGGGGGAACCGAAACCTCGCGGATTGTTCTGCACGCAGCGCCGATGGGTACTAGAAAGTGACAAAATTTGAATTAAGCTAACGCTATTGAACAAAACAAAATTGGAAATCAGACACGACTCGAAAAAGGGGACACGAGTTCGTTCATCAGCATGCATACATGTACATGAAACAAAAAATCCGAGACGATTTACAAAAAAAGCCGAAACTGACGCAACAAAATTGGCCAACATCGAAGTCAAAATTTCACTGAAGGTGGGAGGAAAAACATTGTTACACCATATCCCCATTCCTCTCTCTCTCTCTCTCTCTCTCTCTCTCTCTCTCTCTCTCTCTCTCTCTCTCTCTCTGTGCACCTTTCTGGTGCGGTCAGTCCGTCACCCCGCACCTCCAAACCATACAGAGCCGTCACCCCGCTTGGCCTGAGCATGCAAGTCAGGCTCGCCCGCGTGCCACAGTCCTTCGTGGCCCAGGGTCCACCTCGCACACTCGACACCAGCTCGTCGGATCGCCCTACTCTCTACTCACCGTCTTTCGGCTCGTTAGCCGATCCTCTCGACCGCACTAACTCCCAAGTAGATTAGGGAGCCAATTAATTGCGCTTGCAGAATTTATAGCTTGTGCATCCCCGCGCGATAACCGGGATTGCCAAAGAGGAATAGGGGAAAGGAAGGAGGTAGTGCCTACGGCTGCATGGCTGGGACGCGGCGTAGGGGACGTAGCCTCACTCCACGCTTCGATCCAGTCATACACCGATCTGGCCAATGAGATAGAGAAGGGAGAGCGCACGCAGCAACGCGGGAATGGATATCAAGAAAGGGGAGATTACAGTTACATCTGTGTAGGCAAAGAAAGAGCAAGAAGAGATTACAGTTGAGATTGAATGTAGGCGCGGCGGGAACAGAGCGCGGGCCCAGGTGCAGCAAAGCGCGCGCAAGCAGGAAGCGATGTGCAGTTACAGGCGAAAATTACAAGGCACCCAATTTCCTAGTCTAATTAAGGTCCTAATTGCAAAAAGAAATCCGAGAACCCGTGCCGGCCCATGCCCAATTCAAAAATTCCGAAGGCATTCCCCGCACGATTGCCGCGCCAAAAAAACGGACTTTCGTCGAAAAAGAAAGAAAAGAAAGAAAAAGGACATAGCAGACATTGTTCCCCTGCGCTCACTAAGGCGCGGGCCAAATACCCCGAAGTTTATAACCACCGCCTCCCTTCTGTCGCGGGACCAAGAAGAAAACGTCGAAAAAAACATGAACGAGCGACTGTCATGTAATTTATCCCCGACCCCCTCTATGTACCCCCAATCCCAATTGCGCAGAAGATGTCGCTTGTCAGAAAAGAACTCGTCACAGGAGTGGAGCTAGAAGGGACGAACAACTTCTGCCAGACTGCTTCACACTGAGCGTGTCCACATGTGGCAAATGACATTTTCAGACTTGGAGCGCTGCCGGGTCGAGATTGTAGTGTGGCGAAAGGCACTCCCGAGCGGGTTTTCACCAGGAGCACTCCAATTTTTTTTTTGAAGTTGGGAGTGGTGTGGCGAGGCCTAGAGACTGTCCGACACTATCCAGCATGTGGCGAAGAAAACTGTGAGGAGAATGCTTGTAGGAGTGGCGAACAAAACTGTGAGGAGAATGCTTGTATGCGTCGAAACACAGGCCTCCACGAGAGGTCTCCTGAAAATGGCATTTTACAGGCGGGAGGCTCAAGCGATTTTGGGAGTGCTCTCAGGAGCCACATTCTGACAGCTCCCGAATTCAATTTGAATTGTTGAAGTCGGGAGCTGGTGTGTTGATGCTGCACTCCTACAAAATTTGAAAACGCTCCGAGGACAAGTCCTATGAAAATTCGAAAATCGAGGCGGGTGCTGCGAAATGCTTCCACTAGCGCTAGCAATGCTCAAACAAGCGTTGCCCGCCGCTAACGAAGGGATAGGTTGACCGTAGCCCTACCGCCGCATTAACGCTACAGTAGTTGACGTCATCGTCACCTTTGCCTTGTCGATAGGTCAGCTTCTCCTCTGCAGGAGCTGGAGATGGCTCACTAACCTACCGATTTCCAGTTCTAAGGGTTAGTATTCCTATCTGAGCCTGTCTCTCTGAAATGGATAACTATGGCTGAGGTGGTGATGGAGAACCACAATAACTCTCCTGAAACCCCTGATTTTACCGAGGATGAAAATGAGCGTATTTGCCAAGGGAAAACATGAGAGAGGCGGTTAACTGAGGCCCTAATTTTCAGACAACTTATCATGCCATTTATAACAAAATCCAAGGGTCATGTTAACCAAACTTGCCACCCAGTCATAGAGTAGAGACCATAGTTAATAACTGCAAAAAAAAAACAAAAAAAAACAAAAAAAAAACAAAAAAAAAACTATAAAACAGCAAGGCAAGTACACTTTCATGCACTTTTCGCCAAAATTCAGTTTCAGAAATATTGAGAAATTTCAAAAATCTTAGCAAAGGAAATTCCAATGCTCCAAATGAGACCAAATTTGGTACACAACAGCCTTGAACCAAAACAAACACAGGCAAACAAAAAAGGGGTAACTAGGGCGCAGTCAGGAAAGCAGTTTGTAAATGCATTTCGAACTGCCTTTTTGGAGTCCAGTACGGTCCCAAGTTTCAACTGCAGTCCAAACTCTTGACATGCAGAAAAGTTGCAAGGCCAAGTTTGCAACTCCAGTCCGGCTTTTTTTTTTTTTTTTTTTTTTTTTTTTTTC
>BFEA01000380.1:1328196-1343196 GCA_003427395.1 Chara braunii
GAGAAAGGAGGAAGAAAAAAAAAAAAAACGGGGGGAGAAGAGGTAAAAAATACTAAAAAATGTAAGGGTAGGAAAAAGCAGCTTTCCATGTCAAATTTTTTGAAAGACCAGTGTACTTCCATGACCTAGAATTGACCCCAAGGAGCGATCAGGTTCTCAAGATACGGAATTCTTTTTTTTTTGTTTCCGTTTTTTTTTTTGTCCATTGAAAAATTTGTCGCTCGCACACATGTATCATAACCACTGGCGTGAGAGGATTGAAGACGACAAGGAAGAAGGGAGAGGGAAGGAGAAGATTGAACAGCGGGAAGATGTATAAAGAGGTAGTAGTTAGAGAACCAGACAGGTGGGGCGGGTAGAGGATTAAAAGATGGACTCGATCGAATCGATCAATCGATAGACGCTGGGAGGACAGAACGAAAATTCGGAACAAATAGGAAAGGGTACGTTTAGAACTAGAGAGGTGGAGCGGGAGGGCGAAGAAGAGATGGACAAAATTAACCAACGCAATCGATAGATCGATCGATCAGAAGGGGAAGAAAAAAAAACATCAAAACAAACGAAAGTACTCTGAGAACCGGGAGGTGCAGCGAGAGGAGACAGAAAATATGGACAAAATCAATCAAAGCAAATTAAAGCAATCAAATGAAACAAATCAACCAAATCAAAAAAATGAATCCAAGAGGTCAAATCAATCAATCAATCATTCAAAACCAATCAAAATCAATCAATCAATCAACCAACCAAACCATCGACTTGATCAATCAATCAATCAATCAATCGTGGTTTGTTTGCGTACACATCACTCAATCAATCTAAATCAAACAATCAATCAGTCCAAATCAGTCGCAATCAATCACCACAAACCATTCACCATCAATCAACCAATCACGCAAAACCAATCGCAATCAATCGACTAAATCAAATCAAAATAAATCAAAATCAATCAATCAATCATATCTGTTACAATCCATCAGGAAAAAAAATACAAAAAAATTAGTAAAAATGAATTAAAATCAATCATAATCAATCAGAATCGCAATCAATATCAATTAAAATCAATCATAACCAATTAAAATCGCTATTATGTTCAACAGACTGGGAACGGAAATTCCTCCACTTCCCAAAAAAAAAAAAAAAATCCTCCACCGAGAAACACCAGATCAGCAACGCAGTAACAAAAGTTTTTTTTTTTTTTTTTTTTTTTTTTTGCTGCTCCAGTGCTCCTAATAGATTACCATCGACTTTTGTCGTCTTGGGAGAAACTATCACGCACGCGCGGCTCGGAGGGCGGGAATTTTTTTTTTTGCCGCGAAAATTTCCAGTGCCACTTACTATTAACTACCGTCTTCCCCCCAAACATAACGCACCCTGAAAATGAACGTATACAAGGTATGTTTCCAGCCCGATTCAGTGAAAATGAGGGTGCGTTGTGTTCAGGGGAAGACGGTAGGCAACCGGAAATTCCACCCCGGGTAAGTAATCAGCGTCCGAGATCGTGGTTTCGTCTGCCTCTCTGCATCGACCAAAAAAAAAAAAAAAAAAAAAAAAAAAAAAAAAAACAATAAAAGAGAACTAACATGGAACAGAAAAGCGCGAAAGGCCAACACGTCCCCCGGTCAAAGGCCCGGTTTCTCAAGGATTTCCTAGAGATTTTTCAGGCGGCAAGGTGTTTTTTTAAAAAAAAAAAAAAAAAAAAAGGGCGACGGCCTTGAGATATCATCATTAAACGGACCGGCCCAAAGTAATTCAGAATGATTTTATTCTGGTGATCTGATTGTATCTGGATTCGAACTTGGGACTGTACTTCAACAGTTCATGGGTATACCAGCTGAGCTAGGCCCATTGGTAGCAAGGTGTTTTTGAACCACCAAGGGTCGGTTTTTTTTTTTTTTTTTTTTTTTTTTTTTTTTTTTTTTTTTTTTTTTTTTTTTTTTTTTTTTTTTTTTTTTTTTTTTTTCGGGTCGTCTTTTTCTCGAACATCAGCGTTGGGTGCCCGGACGCTGATGTTCCAAAAAATACGACCCTCCTTAAAAAAAAAAAAAAAAAACGACCCTTGGCGTTTTGAAAGGGCAACTAAGACGCTACTAACAGAGATTGCATAGATCGGTATATAGGTTAGTCGTAGTGCACGTATAAGTTGATCACAGCGGCATCACAAGACCCCTGAAGAAGCCGGTACGGCGACCGGCCGAAACATGTGGGGTCGCACGCCAATTCATAGCCATAGCTCTTCATCGTATTGTTTTCGCGTGGCTATCATTGTCGCGTCTGGGTATTAATGATATATCTTTTTTCATCTACGTGCGGCTCTACTTTCCCTCCCTTCTCTTTCTTCTTGTGTCTCGTCTCCCTCCCTTCTCTTTCGTTTTCTCCCTTGTGTCTCGTCGTAACGATGCATCGTGGACTTAACGAATGAGTGATGCTTTTTGCAATCTCAAAATGTCCCGGTCAAAGGGCCTCGACAAAATGGAAAAGATGTGAGTGCATCTTCCCGCAGAAAGTGGCAAGGTACATTCGGTACGATTGATAGTAACGGCCGAATATTTCCACCTTCCGTGGCAAGATGCACTCGAAGGTTTCTCGTTTCGGTGAGTGGTGTGGCAAGGCCGAGAGTTTGCATGGAACAGGATAAGTCTGCAGGGTAGAATGAACTTGCACGCCTGTCCGTCGCAGTACAGATCATGCATCTTTCCGTCCCACCGTCCAGGTTCACTCTGACAACGCCACTCGCGGCATCGCGAGCTTCTTCGATGGCCCAGTCACTGTGCCTCCCCTCAGGTGGTGGTCCCCTCCCCCTATGAACATCAGCAGTCTCTGCTCAATGCCACTCGGGGGGACCAACGGCATATCTCTACGTGGCGGCCGTCAAACTTGCCCAGGAAGGTAATTGAGGCCAATGGGGATTGGATTGAACCCAAGACCTCCTCCTGAATGCCACGTGCGTTACTTACCAACTGAGGTAGGCCGCTGGATTAGCGCGGCCATTTACAACTCTCCACATAGGTCGTTTTGTTTAAAAAAAAAAAAAAAAAAAAAAAAAAGAAGAAGGAGAAAAAAAAGCCATTTTGTGCTACAATTTCTAATTTAAAAAAAGTTGACTACAACACCCGGGCCTGCATTCACACACTAGCAAACACGGCGCGAATCGGCTGTTGTAACTACCGTCTTCCCCCGAGCACAACGCACCCTCATTAAGGCTGCACCGGACTGGAAAGACGGCCTTTATACATTCCTTACCAGGACTGGAAAGACAGCCTTTATACATTCCTTACCAGGCAGCGATATGCTCGAGGGAAAAAGGTACTAGGACTAGTCTTCTTGAAAGGGTAATACGCCAACTACACGGCCTCGCTCCTCTACTCACGACATATGCAAAATAAATGAATCTCCCCCTAGAACATGGGTAAATAAACTGCCATATGTTTGTAATATTTTGTGCATGACATTGTGGTGAAGAGGTGGAGCGAGGCCCATAGTATATATCCTGACCGTCATGGGGACAGTTCGGTACTTCACTGCTGAACAGGAAAGCAAATGACCAAAACATCCTATCTCCAGAGGCAGCGAGCGGAGCAAGACAGTCATCACAAACACACACACACACACACACACACACACACACACACACACACACACACACACACAGAGAAAGAGGGGCAGGGGGGGAGGGGAAGAGAGGCAGGGTTGTAGGCAGAACAAACAAAATCGAATACCTTCTCAGCAAAGGCCAAGACATTTTCTACTGCCGGACGGAAGAACTCCGCAATTTCCGCAACAGGTACAACCTTGCGAATCCCGACCGTGTATTGTCGTTCGATGTTCACGATCTCCACTTCATACTTGTTTTCCACAGTCACGGCGCCTGCAGCCTCAGTGCTCTTACACTCGTCGCTACCCACAGCTTCCGCAGCGCACGTATCATCACCTCCGCTCAGATCCGCCACAGCTCCCTCGCTCGCCATCTCTCTCTCTCTCTCTCTCTCTCTCTCTCTCTCTCTCTCTCTCTCTCTCTCTCTCTCTCTCTCTTTGCTGTCTCTTATACACATCTAGATGTGTATAAGAGACAGGTGGTAGATTAGAAGTGATGGATGACGAGATGCAAACACATTTGATGGCTAATCGCCGGTTTCAGAGAACTCAGCTCCTTCCTTCTCCGTCGACCTGCTGCAAAAAAAGTTTGACTTCTACGAGTTGCCTGCCTTTCCAACGAACTTCTTCACACGGAAATCGCAAATATGATGCTTCTCTCTCTCTCTCTCTCTCTCTCTCTCTCTCTCTCTCTCTCTCTCTCTCTCTCTCTGTGTGTGTGTGTGTGTGTGTGTGTGTGTGTGTGTGTGTGACTAGCCGGATCCTCGCGCCTTTCGGTAAAATACGCAAGACGAACGATCAGGATCAAATTTCGGATTTCTTCCCTATTGCCACTCAAGATACACAAGCACAAAACCGCAAAAATAGCGGCAACCCAAAAGCCTTGCCCAGGTGATAATCTTCCGTCTTCTAGCATACCGTTTTATTTTATTCGCTGCAGCGTACTTTATAACCGATGCACTGTAGCAAAAGGAGGACCAGTACTAGCGCCATTCGGTTTGGAGCTGCGTCTCTGGATCTCCGGTTCTCGCTCCACTACTATCGAAATGTGCAGAAGGAGAGTGAATCTTCCGCTAGAACACACCACCATGATTTTTGTCATTTTTGTGCTTGGCGAGAGTAGTGGAGCGACGCCCCTCTCTCATGTGCAAGAAGAAAAATTTTGCGCATTTGCGCATTTCATCCCGCGTTTTCCTGTCGACGTCATATATGATTCTCATGCCTTTTCCTGTCGACGTCATATATGATTCCTCGACATCGTCTACACCTGGGCGTGATTGCGGTCAGATACATCCAGAATAGTCCTACCCTGAAATGAGCTGAGTTTCTTGTTCCAAAAAAAAAAAACAAAAAAAAAAACAAGGGTCCTACCGAACTGACAGCATGCTCTTCTCCTCGCCGCCAAAATTAATAAGCAAGCTTCCGCGACTCCCGTTACCACCGATCCTTTCCTTCGTCCCACAAACATTGAACCTGGGCACAAATGACAAAAACCATGGCGGTGTACCTTTCCATGTTCTAGCAGAAGATTCACTCTCATTTTGCACCTTTGTGAGAGGAGGGGAGCGACGCCCCTTCTGCCTGACTGATCAGCGCGGACCTGCTAATCGTGCGCGCGCCATCTGCAGAACTGATGGCCAGACAGACTGGCAAACCGCGCGCCCTGCCCTGTCCGCCAGGACTTGAAAGGCTGCGCTTCACACCAGGACTTCTTCTTACTTATGTGGACGTAATTGCGTCCAGGAGCACCCAGGTGGGGTCGGAAAAGCAGACATATACATCCTGGACTGGAAAGTCCTCGTGTGTCTATGCCCGTAGGCAGGCAACCGAACACGACACCCTTGGGGCACACAACCCGCACCCTTTTGGCTGACATGTCGGAGCGACTCCGCCAGCACATCCTGGGCGGGGAGAGCTCTTTTTTTTCTTTTCTTTTTTTTATTGTGGATCTGTTTGTGGGGAGCGACACAAGCTGGGAGTCCCGAAAAAAAAAAAAAAAAACACAAGCTGGGAGCGCTCTGTTGTTTTCTTGTCTTGTGTTTTCCTAAAAAGGCACGCCTCCTTTCTCCTTGCACAGGTCTTGTCCAAATAAAAAGGGAAAATGTCGTACCGTAGATGATGCCAGATTGAACAGGAGAGTCTTGGAGTTGGGGGCCGCAGGCCCACACACCGCGGGAAAATAGAGGGTGGGCAGGACTGCTTCACCAAAATTGGCGAAGGAGAAATGACTCTCCTCAGACCGGCTGACAAAGTGACTTGAGTGGTCTGCAGGTTTGCTTACGCGCTGAGTGCTGCTGGAGGGCGTGCGAGCGAGGGAGGATCCAGAGAGATCCAGCAGATCCGGCAGGTCCAGCAACCTGCCTCGACTGCTGCGCTGCCGGTGACTTATACTGTCGCGGGCAGTGGGAGCAGTGCCCTCCGGGCCGGCGACGTCCAAATGCATCCCGGGTGAGTTCCACGAACCTGGTCCTATTTCAGACCCGACTGAATGTCCTTCGTCCCGCTGGTGGTCCCAAGCCGGAGTCCAATGCCCTGTAACTGTAGGAGGTCAGTGCCGTGGTCCAACCGCTGAAAATTGTGGTCTTCTAAGGAACGCGCGTCGTAGATGTCCTGAATCCAAGGCCGAGAGTGTCGGTCGTAGGCGAGCCAATGGTGTCAATGGAATGCAAGTCGTTAATGCCCAAAATCCAGGGCAGCGAAGAAATGACGAAGACCGAGGGAACGGTTGACGTGTCTAAACTGTGGGCAACCGTTGGATGCAGTGAAGGTGACCTAAGGTAAGTGTAGGAATAAAAAAGGCCGTAGGACAGTTTCTGTCTTCTTCTTCGACGAAGAATCGCGTGTTTCGACAGTTGCTGTCTTCTTCTTCGGCTCCGGCAATGGCAACAAAAACGGCGATCTATTCACAAAGTGCAATGCAATTCGTGTTTGCCAAAGAAGTAGTCTCGGTGCACATGAATGAGAAAATAAAATGGGTCAACGCACGCTTAAGGACTATTAAGATGTCGGAAAGGATGTGGGAGACCACTTCTTGGTGGAAACGGCGGGACCATCCATGGTTACTGTCATCTCCCTGTACAAACAAGACAGAACAAAACTCTTGGCCCTCAAAAATCAGACGTTCAGGGCAACAAGGGTGAAGGTCGAGCCGTGGTCCCCCCCCTCCCCGTTGACAGCTGACGATCGGAGGGAACTAGTGACTTCCTCCATAGGGCCAGGAGATTTACGAGCATGCCGGGTGCGGAGGGAGCGTACCTGCTTGCGTTAAAAATAGAGCTAAGATTGAGAGGTTTTTCGGATGATTATTTCGATAAAGCCCTGTGCTGCTTCTCCTCTAAGTTTGGAGGAATTTGGGATGACTGGGTGGGTTGTTTTACCAATTGGAATTACTAGTAGGTGATTTCTTGAACGCGGTATGAAAGCGGGGCAATTTGTGACCTGGGTGGAGCCTGTGTACTTTTTGGATAATGGGGGCACCCTATGTGTGCTCGGCAGTATGCTCAGTTTTTCTGATGAAATGGTTTGAACCTATTCCGTGGTGGGCCATTTTTCGGTCAATGGTGGGCCCCTCCCGGTCTGGGTTTGAGCCTGCGTAGTGTCTTTCTGAAATTGGGTCTGTCGGGACCACTCGTGAATTTGCGTATTTTCTTGGCTGTTTGTGCCTAGGAAGTGCCTGTCCTCTGGGTTTCCTGTTGGCCTACCTTTGTCCTTCTGCGGCGGATTTTTTTCGGTAGGCTTCTTCTAAGTAGTTCTAGAACCTGGATTCCTCGAGTAGTCCCTATAAAGTAGTACACGGCGTAATGATTGTTCCCTCCGCCGTGACGATTCTAGACCCCTGACGATTCCGGCTCTGGCGGCCGGATGAAACATGTAGGGTCAGCCGCCAGCACCTTCGCAAGTTCTAAGTTGGCTATGGGCACGTTGCCTACTTTCGGTTCGAGCTTCAGGCTTGTTGTTTTTCACGCTGATAATTTTWACTTGCCTGGTCGCGTCCCTCCGCCGTGACGATTCTGGACCCCTGACGATTCCGGCTCTGGCGGCCGGATGAAACATGTAGGGTCAGCCGCAGCTCGGCAAGTTCTAAGTTGACTATGGGCACGTTGCCTACTTTCGGTTCGAGCTTCAGGCTTGTTGTTTTTCACGCTGATAATTTTTACTTGCCTGGTCGCGTCCCTCCGCCGTGACGATTCTGGACCCCTGACGATTCCGGCTCTGGCGGCCGGCTGAAACATGTAGGGTCAGCCGCAGCTCGGCAAGTTCTAAGTTGACTATGGGCACGTTGCCTACTTTCGGTTCGAGCTTCAGGCTTGTTGTTTTTCACGCTGATAATTTTTACTTGCCTGGTCGCGTTCGGGAGAATACTTGCGCCGTGTGTTGCTGAGTCTAGTCTGTTTACTGTGTCCGTGTCATTGTGCCTCGTCTGTGGTTTGGTCTTCTTGCTTCGTGTCCTCGTCATCTCTTCTTTTACCTTGGGATTTATGCTGAATATCATTGTCAAATTGATGTGTGTAATCATACACAACCAACGACCCCAGCGCAGTTGGTACAGTTGGTACACCCCCGAACTGTGATGAAGTTCAAAAACACACACACACAAAAAAAAAAAAAAACATGGCACCGCCGAAATGTGCAAAATGAGAATGAACTTCCCCGCTAGAACATGGCCAGATGCACCTGCCAAATTTTTTACTTTTTCACATTTCGGGAGTGGTGTGGCGAGGCCCTAGAAACCCAGGTTCGAATCCAGTCCAGTTGCACAGAGATGAACAGAGTAAAATAATTCTGAAGTACCGCGGCCAATCAGGGGGCGTACTATTCTTTCGCCTTTTACTAAAGACTACGGTGGGCTGAGCACACGTAAGCAGCTTAAGTGAAATTTTCACAGGTCTTCCAGACTAGTATGGAGGCCACAAAAAAAAAAAAAAAAAAAAAAAAAAAAAGATGATATCTCAAGGCTCTCTCCCTTTGAAAAAAAGCGAGGAGGAAGCCCGGGGGGGAAATAGACGCATTCCCACCTTACGCGAACCAGCCCAGCAAAAAAGGAAATGCAAACACGAGTTTGAAACGCCAGCATGAATTCGAACGCAAACATGAATTGGTACACCCATGATATTTTTTTAAATGCAGACATGAGTTCAAATCCTGGGTCGACCTTAGCTAAATGGAATGAATGAAATAATTTGGAATTACCTGGGGCTGGTCAAACCACCATGTCGCGCCACAGGCAAAACAAATAGCTGGGCGAATTTATTTAATGTATTACGCGCAACTGGCTGGGCCACCGGACCAAAACGGCTGCACCGCCAGCCGAAAACGAAAAAATTGCGCGCTCTTGCGGGTTCACCGGACCAAAACGGAAACGAAAAAATGCGCGCGATCTGGCTGGGCCACCGGACCAAAACGGCTGCCAGCCGAAAACGAAAAAATCTCGTGCTCTTGCGGGTCCACACCGGACCAAAACGGAAACGAAAAATTGTGCGCAATCTGGCGGCTGCACCGCTAGCCGAAAACGAGAAAATCTCGCGCTCTTGCGGGTCCACCAGACCAAAACGGCTGCTCAGTTGTTCTTTTGGCGGGCAGAACGCTTTGGTTCGGTCGGAAAACACAGGGCATAGCCACACCACGCGCGAAATGTGCGAAATGAGAATGAACTTCCCTTGAGAACATGGCCAGATACACCAGCCACATTTTTGTCTTTTTCACATCTGGACAGTGGTGTGGTGAGGCCCACAGACTGTGGGTGTGGTGTCGGTGGACTCAATGAAAGGACACGAAAAAAAGGGCCCTTTCTTACACTGTCCCTCCCCACTACTCCAGGCACGGACCCAGATTCTCCATTTCTGGCCGTCGACTTAGGGCGTAGCCGCACTACTCACCAAATGCACAAAAGACAAAAATGATGGCGGTGCATCTTTCCATGTTCCAGCGGAGGATTCATTCTCATTTTGTGCATTTGCTGAGTAGTGCCGCGAGGCTTCACTACAAAGATTGACGGTCAGGCTTGAAGAGTCTAGGCGAACGGGACCTTGCCACCCCACTTCTGAGAATGAGCATCGAATAGAGCCCTGAGGCCTCGGTAAAGATGGTACACAATCAACTGTTGAACATCCAGACCTAAGGGGGGAGGTGCCCCTTGCATGAAATAAAAGATCCTGGTAGTCCATCTGACCGCATCTACGGAAAGTATGTCACTCTTCATCGAGAGCTCGGGAGGGAGGTCCCACTTGCCCCGGGAGGTGCAGTAGCCCCAGGAGCCACTTGCCCCGGGAGCTGCAGTACCGTTTCTCGTTCTCCGAAAATGTCTTGACAATGTGTGGTGTGAGCAAATGCGCCTGAACGGTGCACATGCAACAGTGCTCGAATCCTGATGGAATCAAAAGAATAAAGTAAAATGTGAATGATGTGGCCCTTTTGGAAAAAGAGGATGACGCAATTGGGTCATGTGCTTGTACTGTCGGATACAGTGTCACTAATGAAGACAAGCTTCTTTTTTCCTCCAACCGGTAGAGGAGCAGAGCTGTGTGCAATCCTTTCAGACAATATGGATTGACAAGCACCGCTCCCTCTGCTCTCTAGATGGCCATCATAGCTTGATTTGGAAGAGGTGGGTGGTCTACAAGCTGGAGGAAATCAATGAAGAACAAGAACAGTGGAAGGTCTCAGAATGGGCAGTAGGGAGTGGTCAGGGGGAAGGCCAGAAGCTCCGCCTCATTTGAGAAGCCTCACTGGGTACAGACCAGCAACTACCGTCTTCCCCCGAACACAACGCAACCTCATTTTGACTGTACCGGGCCGGAAACATACCTTGTATACGTTCATATTCAGGGTGCGTTATGTTCGGGGGAAGACGGTAGTGACCATACCAGTGGTGAGTTCAACTAAAGCTAGTACGCGCTCTGCCTACACTCTGATTGAGGGAGGGATCAAAATCCAGAAGTTGAGACTTGACCCCAATTGCAACCTCTGGAATACCCAAGGGAGATCGGAGTGCCTGTCGCAATATAATACGCAACGCGGCAGACGGCAACAGTACGCAGGTAACGCGGCCAATATAGGCGCCAGGGCGACCTGCTGCATCAATCTCCCAGAACCATTATAAATCCCGGAGCTGAAGTCAGTCTGGTCACCGTTGGCAGTCCTTCCTAGCGTAAACCACCAGTACCCCAGGGGGTCTTAGGCCCCCTCTGGGGAGGCTCTGATGCAAATGCACATGGACCCCCACGGCGCACCGATTCAGCCACCGCGTTAACGGCCTAAAAACGTGGAGGTACCCATGGTTCCCCACGCACTCTGCAGTCCCAACATCAAAATGGCTGGTGGACAAAGGCATGGCTGTCTTCCCAATGTGTAGCCGCTGTGGTAACAGACAGGAGGAGACCCTATTTCACTTGATCTGCGATTGCCTGGCATCCAAAAGGTTATGGCAGTGGTGGGCATCCCATTGGCAATGACTAGGATCAAGTCTGCAGTGGAATCAAGACTGGGTTGTGACGCCCAACCTCACGCCCGGCGCGACTTCCTGGTCGGAGTGATGGTGGGCCTGGAAGTGTGAAAAGGGGGTGTGCCAAGGATTTTAGGAAAATGGGAGGTGGAGTCCCAGGTCGAAACTGAGAACTCCTGTGTCCAGTTTCAGGGATATGAATGTAAGTGGGTAGGCGAAGGTTCTGTTCTGGGCCTCGTGGAACGGGGTGGTCACCTTTGTGGGTCCCGTGCCCGGGGACGGATTCGTATTCTGTGTACCGTCGGGACGCTATGGCTGCCCCGTTGGTACAGCACCCGTCGTCGTCGGGTCTCGCAGATCTCGGAATCGGACGTGGCTGGCCTCAGCCGAAGGCTGTGTTCCCGCTGCTCTGCTTCCGAGTGGGTTTGCCGGATGAACCCCGATGCTCGGTAGGTGTGGTTTCGCGGGCACTCGGAACACTGGGGTTGTGGCCAGTAGGGGGCGAGTGCCCGCCAAGGGGCGATGGTCAGGCAGTGGAAGAGCAATAGATGGTGATAGGGAGGGAACTCTGTTTCCCGGATGACATTGTCGGGTCCAGCCATGATTTGACACGTGTATGGGTTGGGGTAGTCGAAGAAATGGGGAATACTTTCTAAGGCCCGCCCAATATCCCACTCGCAGATGCGCCGGTTCCTGTTGGGTACGGAAACTCTGGGGGCTCAGTCCTCGAGCCTGCAGAAAAACATGCGCGTTCCCAATATTCTTGGAACTCGCGATCCCTCAGGCACTCACGGTCAGTGATCTGGAAGACAATTTCGACATTCATACTGCGGGGTGGGGTAGGAATCCATACATTCAAAGTGCTCGGCCGGCAACCGGGTGAGGGGCAGATCCTGTAGACACGCGTGTACACGATGGCCTCCTGCGGCCGGGCGTATACGTGCGTGCACAAGATCTTCCTTCGATCAGGCTGATTTCACAAATTTCGGTACATGCACACCGGCCCGTCGGCCCAGAGGTGTCGCTGGTGGGCTCAGCGTGAAACAGACATCTAATCAACTCGCATGCTCATCCATATTACAGAGAAAAGAAAAGACGAGGAAAAAACAAGTACTCATGCATCAAAACTTTCAGTTACTCACTGACCATAGAACATCCATGGATCGAGTGTAGGCAATCAATCAATCAAGTTGGCAACCAAGCAGAAGGGGGAAGGGGCAGGGAAGGGACGCACTCACCAATTCACATAAAAGAAAGATCCGAGATGATCGATCCAAAAGATGGCTTGCGCCAGGCACCAAAATTTCGCCGAAGAGTCGAAGAAAAGCACCATTCCAACACCTTCCTCTCTCTCTCTCTCTCTCTCTCTCTCTCTCTCTCTCTCTCTCTCTCTCTCTCACTCTCTCTCTCTCTCTCTCTCCACCACCCCGATGCGGGTAGTCCGTCGCCTTGCACCAACTACTTACACAGAGTTGTCACCCCGCTTAGTATGAACATGCAAGCCATGTTCGCCCATGTGCCACAGTCCTTCACAGCCACACGTCAACCCCGCATACCCAGCATCAGCCCGTCGAATCGCCGAACTCCCTACTCACCATCTTGCTCCTGCCCGTTAGCCGATCCTCTCGACCCCTCTAATTTCAAAGTTGATTAGAGAGCGAGTTAATCGTGTTTGGAAATTTTATAGCATTAGCGTCCGCGCGAGATAACCAGGATTGTGCTTCAGTGGGAGGGAAGAGTAAGGAATGAAGTGCCTACGGCTGCATGGGCAGCATGGCCGAGCCGCGGCGTGGGGGACGTAGCCACTCTCCACTCATCGATCCCGTCATGCATCGTTCAGACCAATAAGATTGAGGAAAATATGTGCGCGCAGGGGGCGCGACAAAGATATCAAGAAGGAGAAGATTACAGTTGCATTTGAGCTTTGCCAAGAAGAGAATTACAGTTACATGCGAGATTAAGGCGCAGAGAAACTAGAGCACAAACCCTGGCGCGGCAGAGCGCGCGCAAGTAAGAAGCACCGTGGAGTTGCAGGCAAAATTACGATGCACCCAAATTCCTAGCCCAATTTAAGTCCTAATTGCAAAAAGAAATTCGAGAAAAGAAATTATGAGAACCCGCGTGGGCTCGACATCAGTTGAAAACTCAAAAAAAGATTCAAAAAGATTCCCTCGCGCGGCGATCCCACCAAAATTCCCCAATCCTCACAGTAGAAAAAGAAAGAAGCTATGACAACAGTTATGTTCCACGCTCGCTAAGGCGCGATCAACTACCAACCATCGTGGGACCACCCTTTTTCGAAAAGACGAGGGCATTCATGTTATTGGGCGGACCCCTCTTAATCAACCCCCGGAGTATCGTCGCGCTGAAAGTGGTGAGCTTACGAAAAACAATTCGTCGCCCAAGCCTTTCGTTCCGCCATCATGTGAATAATTTGGGAAGACATAAATAATATTCTGTTCAGGAACGAATGAACGTCAGACATTTTAATCAAAGTCAATTTGAAGTACATGATTCGTAGAATGATTATGGCGGACTGGGTGAGAAAGGGAGCCTGAGGCAGAACCCCTGCAGGCAAGAGCTGGTTCCTGTTTACATGGGCAAAGAGGAAACCACCTGTCAGGGATTACAGTGGAGGCGAAGCTGGTTGTATCTCCTTGGTTATCAGCTTGGGAGAAAAGTAAAGCAACCAGCTTGATGGAGGGATAGAGGGCCAGAAGTGTGGAACGAATACTGAGACTGAGGGGGAGAAAGAACGAGTGAGAGTGAGAGCGTAAGAGAGAGCGAAAGAGAGAGAATGTGAGAGTATTTACCTGTGCTCTCGGTTCGATAGTCTCCGGCAGGAGGGAGATAGGTTACCCGTTGACAGGAAAGCCCGGGAACCAAGAGAGGTCGTAGTCAGAAGATGAGCCGATAATAGGCTCGGGGGGCCGTATAGACCCTGCGAACAAGTTTGTGAGAGATTCACATTGTTGCATGTTTATGTGAGTTTTGTGTTTTGAGAGAGAATCAATAGGGAGAGGGCAATGTATTATAGATTGGGTAGATGTTGGGAGCGTGTAATTTAGCGTTAGGAATGATTCGGTCCTTCTTGTTGTTCGGGTTCTAATGCTTTCTTGTTTCATTCAGTTTCAGGTTTTCTCCTTTCTTCTGTGCTCAACCGGGTCCTCTGAGTCCCGTTAAAAGCGAAATTGGGTAAGGCTCCCAGTAGTACCGGTCTTGTTTGTGGGTTGACCGGCCCTCCTTTTCACAATGTGGAATTGATGTGTTCTTCTCAAAAAAAAGAAAAAGAAAAAAAAGGTGGGTGTTGGCGGAACCAACTTGGCAAAGGCTACGGGTGACACACTTCCGAGTCCCCTTTCAAGAGCAAAATTGTGTTCTTCTCCCACCACTGTCTGCGGAGTAAAGCCCACTGGTATCTTGGGCCTAGACCAACCTTGCCCCCACCAGAACACCCCCTCCACCCTCTTGTCCTACTCCAAGACTCCCAGAGCACTCCACCTCGGACCATCCCAGGGAGATGCCTTGTCCGGCCCAACACGGACACATCCTTTTATAGAACAAGTGGACCCGCCGCAGCGTAGCTGCGGCGAAGGGTGAAGGAAAAAACATTTTGTAAAACGTGCCAGCGAGGAGAAGGACCGAGACATTTTGATAGAGATCTATACAATATGTACATATGGGGGCATTTGGAAAATAAGTCTCCCTCACACACACACACACACACACACACACACCAGGTCAAACTGACGAACATGGCCAATGTATGAAGTGCGAAGCAGAGATCACACTTTGTGCAATAATAAACTGTCAAAACATGTACAAACGGCGGTGATCGTGCAGTGCATGACACGTGGCATCACTACGTTTCACACTGAGAGGCATGCACTCGTCACGCCTCAAGGTGGGCAGTTCACCATCATGGCGGTTTGTTCGTCGTCATCATGCATCTCACCACATTCCAGGGT
>BFEA01000380.1:1344695-1356046 GCA_003427395.1 Chara braunii
CACACACACACACACACACACACACACACACAGGGCTGTATATTTTGATGTTCCAACGGAAGATTCATTCGATTTTGGTCACCGTCATGCCTGGGCTGACGGTAGTTCAATGGATAGGATGAACAAAATCAAATCAATCTCGCGGGAGAATATCCAAATACACTTTCGTCGATAGGATGATCAAAATAGAACGAATGCAAGCTATACGCGCGCAGTACTGTATATYTCGATGTTCTWTCKGTAGATCCATTWGRTTYTGTTYMTCCTTTSGATGGAAGTACCCTCTCTCTCTCTCTCTCTCTCTCTCTCTCTCTCTCTCTCTCTCTCTCTCTCTCTCTCTCTCTCTCTCTCTCKYKTTGTCTCGACCCCCGTTCGTTGGGCCGCCGCGCGTTATTCTCATTTACTTTTCGTTGGCCCGACGGTCGTGATTTTCAATTTTTTTTTCCCCCCCCCCGCCTGGGCCCACCACCTAGGGTCCCAAACCTGGAAACCGGGTATCGCGCCGGCGTCACGCGAGACCTGGATTTTTCCTTTAGTAGTATGTAGATGTAGATATAGAAGCCAGACTTGAAACTGATGTTTTTTGGGCTTCCATTTTCTTTTTGAGAACATAGAATTTCTTTCTATTGGCTTAAAAAATGACATACCTAAAAAATCAGTATAGTTACTAGTTAAATGTAAACGCTCAGGGATACACTTACGAGGTTCAGATTCTTGAGGAGCTTCGAGATAAAGAAAGGAAGGAGAAGAGAAGTTGAGCTTCGAGATAAAGAAAGGAAGGAGAAGAGAAGTTGGGGTTGCATAACGGAAGGTTCTAGGTGGGATTGATCAAGCACTCTGCTGGGGGGAGGGTTGGTTGGACACTATCCCTATTGGAGGGTTGGTGCCCTTGCGATAGTCACGGTGGATGTTGTAGGGGTACCTCTGGGTTGACGTAGAGCTGGGATAGGCCCCAGTGGAGGATAGTGTCGCGGAACCTGCATTAGAGGTTGTCTTAGGGAGTGAAGGTTGGTCTGTTACCTGCATGGAGAATACTGGCAGATTAGAATAGTCCAGAGTAGCTCCCATTGATCATAGAGCTTGGGGGAGCGGATGGTGGCCATGAACCCGCGGAGGATGGAGTTACTTAGAGTCTGGGGGATGCTAACAAAAAAATAAAATAAAATAAAACCTAGGATACCAGTCAGGCCACCCTGTCACCCTGTTTTCCCGAGCGGCCCGACCATTGTTGTAGGGAACCGCCGTGTCAGTGCGAATACCTCAGTGAGAAACTGAGGCCATGTCAGAAATTTAAGCAAAGTTCATAAACGACTCAGAACCCCCCCATCAATCCTCTTTACCTCACTCTGGCAAGACTTACTGCAGCAGAGCCACCATCTCCGCTGCTGCTGTACCCTAATTTCATCCTACGAGCTAGCCCCCTTACTAGTAGGATGCTTAATATCCAACCGTCTGCTTCTCCCTCTCACCTTTTCTTGAAAAAAAATAAGAAGACCTCCCCCTGCCAGCAAGGGTATCCGCCCTGTTTTTTTGCAAGTGACAGGATAGGAGTTTTGACTTGAAGTTTGAGTGCACCGCGCGAGTCACGACTGTAGTATCTTTTACGTTGACTGAATGTTTGATTGAAAGTAGAAGGTGTGTGGGCATGCAGTTTTGAAGGCGCACGTGATCTCCTTTCTTTGTTGATGATCATAAAGTCATCGCGATTACTGACCAATTAAATGATTTTATTTTTTTTTGGTACGTTTTACTGTCTGCTCGTGCGTGCACAGAGATGGCATTCGGCGTAACTAGCATCAGGCTTTGACTGCTAGTAGTGTGATTTTATAGGTGGCTATTTTATTTTTATCTTTATTTTGAAAGAGACATTGGAGTCTGTATAGTACGCAAGGTAGTGCTTAGTGTCTCTATGGAGACTCAGCCGGTTGATAGCAAGCTGCGAATTGTGAGCCGAGAAGGGTCGTGCTGCCGGGGGATCTATTTGGCACCTCATATCTTGAGGCAAATGCATATCCTCCTGACGTGTTGTGTCTCCGATCAACAGGGAACGGACGTCATTAAACATTGTTGAACCTGTTGAATCAGCCCCGGGACCCCCTTCGAGTCCCGTTTAACGGGAAAACGGGGGTCTGCCGTCGAATCCTGAAAAATGGATTCAATTTTGGGCGCCTTGGGGCACTGACACGTGGCCCTACGTGCCCAAACACTAAAACCAGAAAAAAAAAAACATAAAATTTGACCCCCCCTACAAGTCCCCAGACCTACCCGGAAGCCCTCTACATCACTACGAGCCCCAACCCCCCTTCCCCCACTCGCCCCATCCTGCGGCCCACCCCATCCTGCCGCCCTCCTCATCCTGCCGTCCCCAAACCTACCCGGAAGTATGTGTGTGTTTGTGTGTGTGTGTGTGTGCGCGTGATTGTTGGTGTGTGTGTATGTGTGTGCATGTGTGTGTGTGTTTGTGTGTTTGTGTGTTTGTGTGTTGTGTGTCTCTGTGTGTGTCTGCGTGTCTTTTTTTCCTTTTTTTGTAGTTGTTTTCATGTTTTTGATTTTTTTTAAATACATTAAGTTAAAAAAAAAAACAAAAAAAAAACTGTTGTTGTGCATCTTTGAAAGATCTACAACCCCATATTTTTTATTTGTTTTTCTGTTTTTTTTAGCCCTAAAAAGATCTCTGGGGAACTGAAAAAAACAACATGCACTCATTCCATCTTTTGTTGTTTTCTTCCATGGTGTTTATGTTTTTGTTTTTTTTAATATATTTTTAAAGCTTAAAAAAACAAATTGAAAAAAGAGGTTGTAGACCTCAAAAATATCTATAACCCCATATTTTTTGTTTTATTTTTTATTATTTTTAGCCCACAAAAAAAATAAATGCGGACCCCTTTGTAACCCATCTAACGGGCTTTTCAACTGGGATTCAACGTGGATTCAACGCGCGTTGAATCTTTCAACGCGGAATTCGTGTTGAATTGATTTTCGGACACACAGCTGACGTGAGCTCCTCGTTCCGACCAAGTATCCTTGACTCTCGTCAAGTGTCTATATGGAGACTCAGCCGGTTGATAGCAAGCTGCACTTACTGGTACCAAGTGCTAGTAAGTCTACTACAAAATATCGTGATGGCTCTCGGGGGAAGTTCCATCTGGGTTGTCAGTGCGCTCTAGATTGGTCAGCGGACTTTGAATTTAAGCTACTGGCAGGTCTCGGTCTTTGTGTTAGCCAGACCCCCACTGGCGGCCCCAACCCTATACCCTAACCATTAGGGGCAAGGGGCAACATGAAATCTCCCCTTCACAGAGAGAGGAAACTATGCTTGCAGGGGTCCACTCTAGATAGTCTTAGGAGTAGGTAGTGGAAGGTAAAGAAACAGAAGTTGAGAGAAGAATATAGAAAGAAAGAAAAGAAAAAGAAGGGGGGAAAAAAAAAAAAAAAAAAAAAAAAAAAACCTTCATTGTCGTGTCAAGTTGTCAACCCTTTTCTTTTTTTTTTTTTTTTTCAAACCAGAGACCTCTACTAGAGGGGGTGTTAAGAGCAGCCACCTCTAGTAACTGTCCCTGGCTGCTCCATCTAATGGTAGGGAGCTGAACCTGCTGGAAAACGGGTCCAGTGTCCCTGTACAACAGGATCAGTCACAAGACTAGCACTAGGGCATTCCGTTAGCATTGATTACCCCAGGTATTGTCGTGTCAACCTCGTCTCCCTAGCAGGGAAACTTATCGCCACACACACACACAGGGGGAGAGAGAGAGAGAGAGAGAGAGAGAGAGAGAGAGAGAGAGAGAGAGAGAGAGAGAGAGAGAGAGAGAGAGAGGGTGCTAGAAGATGGCAAGCGGAGAAGCTAAAGTTAGCTGTGCGCCTGCGTCTGAAATGCCAGTGAACAAGTATGAAGTGCAGGTCGTGGACATCTAGTCCCAGCGCACGTTGTGCATGCGCAAAGTGGTACCTGCCTCCGAGATTGGGAACTTGTTCTTCTTCTTTTAAACACCCTCTCGTGCTAGTGGTGATGATAAGAGCAGGCACTACTAGCACTGGGGGGGAGGCTCCATCTATTGGTGGGGAGCGTCACCTGCTGGAAAGAGGGTAACGTCTTCAAATCAAGCGGCGATCACATCATCGCCTAGGCAGCTCAGAAGGTACTATCGGCCAATCCTCACAATGCTTCTGGAACCACCCTGCCTGTGTTCTCCCTCGCCCCCGTAAACTCTCATCCACTACAGCCCCCTCTTCTCGTTCACTTTCCCTAAGGCCTCCCCTTTTTGTGTTTGGGCATGAGGCCTCTTTCGACTCAGTTATGGATTCCACTGAGCTGAGGACCTGAGGTGAATCCAGGACTGGCCGTATATGTGGCCAGGTGCGCCCAGGGAAGTCCTAGTATGAGTGTGCTCTGAGACGCCTGCTCAAGTGTAACCAACACTTTTTTTTTATAATTAAAAAGGCTAATTTTTTGAAGCCCAACCAATTCAATTACCTGTCGAATCCAGACAGGATGGCCTTGGAGGCCTTTTTTATTGTCATTAGAGTATTACGGGGAACCCACCTCGGGCGCCTTCATCTACAAGTGGTTGTTCTGCTGGCCATTGCTCTCCCATTCCCTTGCCCCTGTGGAAGGATTTGATGATGCCACGAGTATTGCAGAAGTGTGATCGGGTATTAAGCGCTCAGGGGAGGGAGCGAAAAAGCGTGGGGTTGGTGGGAAAGGGCTTTTGCCCTCCTCCCCACCCGTACTTCTTTCTGACTAATCTTTCTCATTAGGGAGGCAAGATGGATGGGGTTACCTTCGTTACTTTAACTAACTTTTTTTTTTTTTTTTTTTTTTTTTTTTTGGTTAAGGGCCATGTGCAAGGCTTCTATCCTGGTGGTAGTAAGAGAACCATCAGGATTGAGGCTTTGCCTAGCGGGCCGCTCCATCTATTGGTGGGGAGCAGCACCTGCTGGAAACCGGGTCCAGCGTCAACTTGAAATTATGGGGTTTTGATTTCCTTCAAATGGCTCTCATTCGAGTTGATTGGGTAGATTGCTCAAGAAGACTGTCGAAAAATAGCGCTAAGGAGCGCTAACACTCTGCGTGGTCGCAGCGGGCAGGGCCCGGCTGCCTTCCATGCGATCGGGCGCCCGCGTGGGTCAACGTGGGGAGCTTGAGCTGTGCGTCCTGCCCCAGGTTAGCGGTGACGCTGACGTGGCAGTCCCATCAGATGTGGGGTTGGTAGGGAGCGTGGGAGATCGTCGGCGCGAATTCTGCCGCGGTATACAGATGGCTTCGATGGGCGACAACCAGCGAGGGGCCACCGACTGGCTCCTATTCATTCAAGGAGCTCATTCTCGTTTGCAGGAGATGGTGGAGGCACTGCGATCACAACTGGGAGTTAGACCTGAGGCTGTTGGGGGGGCAGCTTCATCGGGTCCGCCGTATCGGGAAGTGATGTCGAACATGTTGCAGATTGTCTGGGAGCTGCAGCATCTGCAAACGGAGGGTCTCATGGATGGTCAACTGGAGGCTCTGAAGCGATGTTGCGACGACATCTTCGAGGAGGGGCAAGATGTGTACGCGGCGCTGGAGGAGTTCTACTTGGACTTGTTCGAGACGGAAGATGCGGATTACACCGATGCGTGCACCACTGGTAGTGACGACCTGGAGGAGGGTCGAACTGGCGTTGATATCGCCCTCACTACTGATAAAAATGCAATTGATAACAACATGTTCGTGCAGGTCCGGGGTATAGACATAAGGATCGTCAGCTTGGACTTGTCCGACAACAACGTCAACAACAACAACAACAGCAACAATAACAACAACAACAACAACACCAGCAGCAATCACGACGCAGGGATTGTGGGCACCGGCAAGATTACGACAGTCGAGCGCGACACTGGTGCAACGTGCACGCTGGATTGCAATAATAACAACAGTGACAACGACAATGACATTAATAACAACAACGGTAAGCACGACACTGGTGCGAGTGATGAAATCGTGAGCTCGTGCACGCTGGATTGCGGTAAAAACAACAGTGATAACGACAATGATCTTAATAACAACAACGGCAACCACATAAAGAATGTCAATATCGGCGGTTTGGTAAGTATGGTAGGGGTTTCCGTTTTTGTCTACCCCTCCTTCTCTCCGCCGCTGTCCTTTCTTCCTTGCAATCAGGTTGACGATTTGGGGGCTGGGCGGAGGGGTTGTCGGAATGGTCCGCTCAGCAGATTGGAAGGGTGTGGGGGACGGTTTGGGGTGGGGTGGGTGTGCGAGGGGGTGGGTTAGGTAGTGGTTTCTCCTATCACACTTGCCAGGTACTGGTAGGGTGCCGCTGGTTGAGTGCGAACGGGGTATGAGCGATGTGCACTGCAAATGGGATGTCTGGCCACGTGACACGTGGCGCTGTCAATTTCTGTTGTGCGGTCAATCTGGGCTTCGCCACGTGGCTACTACGGTTTTGGCTCCTCAAGGGAGGCCTGCTCTGAATGCCCCTTCTGCTTATGCTGTTCAATGGTCGTTGGGTGGTAAGTGAGTATTTTAGGGTGGGGTGCGAACTCATACTTTGTAAGCGACTGATAAATCGAATTTGGGTATGCATAAACTGCGATTCCGGCGGATGTGACGTATTGCCATGTGGTGAATTCTAGTTGGCAGTGTTGTGAATTCACCACGTGGCTTCATAGGAAGAATAGTGGTGTTAAGCGCTTGGGGTAGTCCAGGTGGTTTAATGCAGCTTCTGGAATGTCGGATTCGCTACATTAGATTCTCTAAATTCTCTATTCTGGCTACCCCCCCCCCCATGGCGCTGTAAGGTTTTGTGAAAAATATTATGCGGGCGGCTGAATAGGGATAATGATTTTCTTACATTGAGATGGGCAGAGGGTGATTGATGCTGCTCATCATGATGAGATCTGCGTGCTTACGTGTCCCCTTACCAGTTGATTAGGATCCTAAGGCTTTGACACGTGGCACGCTTTACGACAAACTTCTGTGTATAGGGACGCTGGACCCGATTTCCAGCATGTGTTGCTCCCCACCAATAGATGGAGCCTCCCCGAGCGTGCTAGCGGTGTCTGCTCCTATCAGCACCTCTAGCATCCAATCGGGCTGTTTTAAAAATAAAAATAAATAAAAATATATATATAAAAAAAAGAGACAAGGGGCTCTGTTTTTATATCTTTTTTTTTTTTTTTTTAATTTAAAACCCCCTTGCAAGGCCTCTATCCCAGCGGTGGTAAGAGAACTGCCAGGATTGAGGCTTTGGGTGTTGGGTTGCTCCATCTATTGGTGGGAGCGGCACCTGCTGGAAACCGGGTCCAGCATCCCTTTAGTACAACAATTGGATACAACGTCAGGGCTGTGGCCATCTTTTACTGTAGAGTACCCTCTATCCCGTGGAGCTGCTAATCAACCCTTCCTTTCTGGGTCTCCTAATCATCTGTTTCTTTTTTTTCTTTTTCTTTTTTTTTTTTTTTTTTGAAAAACAGGCTCCATCTATTGGTGGGGAGCAACACCTGCTGGAAACCGGGTCCAGGTCTCCTAACCATCTGGCCCAACCTGCACCTAGAAGTTGTCTGCTGTTCTTTCCTGTTCCAGATCTCCCTGCAATCCAGTAACCCTGTTAACCTCAGACTTCTTCCATGTGTCCGAAGCCCCCCTGTGTCTTGTGTCTATTTCTCTTAAACCCTTCTCAAATTCTCTACACTGCTCAGACTTTGGGCCTAGTTGCACTACTTGCCATATGCCAAGTTTGGAGAGTAGGCGCCTGGTTGCACTTAGTACTCGCCAAACTTGACGAATGCAAAATGTGTCAGACGGCTCGCCACACCGTCGACACAAGTTGTGGAGAGTGAATTCGGTTTCCCCGCCTGTGCACGGCGGTTTGTGGAGAGTGGTCCTCGGACCTCTCCACAAAACAGCTTTCTGGAGAGTGCAGGGCTTCACGAGTCGACATCAGGTAGACAATTTTTTTTAACTTTTCTGTAGAAGAAATATAGTGGTGAGTAAGTGCAACCAGGCCTTGAGTTCGACGCGATTCTCAGTTTTTTCACTCTCCACGCATCCGCCACGAAATGTGACGGATGGCGAGTAGTGCAACTAGGCCCTTTATGTTAGGGTTGTAAGTTTGAGAAGCAGGATTACTCAGAGGCCTGGATTAGTTACCATCGTGGGAGCCGTGAGTAAGTCGTGTCATAATTACGGAGGCGACCTAGAATGGGTCAGAAGGGCAGCAAGAGCTGCTGACCCCTGACCCATTCTGTCGTTTGCCTGTACTTCCATGTTCCTTCCTGTGATTTCCTTACGTCTTGATGTGGCTATCTTTGTCTTGTTCAGAGGTTGGCCTTTCTGGTCCACTGCGGAGATCAAATTCAGCTTCCTTGTCTCGGCCTCTCGTTTCTGCTTTCCTGTCTTGTCTCGTTGCTGGGGCTGTTGTGCTCTGCTCCGCTCTCCTTGCTTTCATCCTGTCTTGTCGTTTGGGTAGAGTAAGCCGAGCTTGAGAGGGAGGGGGCTGTGGGGAGGAGAGCAGGGGGGGGGAAGTTCTGGTGGGAGGTGAGGAGGAAGAGGTTTTGATATCTTAATCTCCCCAATTGACTAGCGATCAACTCACACCATCAAACTGGAAGGGGTGCGCGGGCAGTTCATGCTGATTCCCAGTTTCCCCCGTTCTCCTCATTTGATTGGTTGGATTTGACTGGAACCGGTTGGATTTGATTTTAGCTGATTCTACTTTGATGTGGAATTTTGTCTTTGCCCTGCTATAATTTCCTCCCTCTTCTTGGCTCCGTAGGGTTTCATCATTAGTGGATTGACTATAGTAGGGTGGAGTTCGAATTTAACATGGAGCGGGGTCGATTATTCCCTGTTGGGGAAGCAATCAATGCCCTTTGCTCATGTTACACTCTAAGGGCCTCGTTCGACACTCCTCGGGGCCCGAAATTCCCCAAGGAAATGCTCGTTCCACTCATCCTCGGGGAAGACGCGGAAAAGAAAATGTGAAAACATTTCCTCGGGGATTCCTCGGGGATTCCTCGTGGCCACAGCCATTTTGGCGATTTCTCCAAGGGACCTCCCGAGGTCCCTCGGAGGTCGAGCTTCCGGAAGAATCGGGGCGTCGATGGCAGCTCCTTCGACGACATTTTTCAATTCCGTCTGGTCCATCGGTGGTCCTGCCTGCGTCTCGACGGACATGTTGGGTCACCAACGTTCGGCTTCACTCCAACGGTTACCGTTTGCTGGCAACCGGCATCCCCCACGTCCAGAAGGTGCCGTCTTGCATCGTCGCGTTTGGCAATCTGCGGGAATGTCCCAACGGTCGGCAGATACGAATATTTCAGGCCGCACTCCAGCTCCCAATTACGCACTGAGCGTGGGAGACCGAAGACGTCTTGGGGGGTTTGTTGCGAAGTCGGGACGGCCGTTTGCAGCACTGCGCTCCGCTGTTATGTTGGCGCCCGCGTTGTCTTCCGTTTGCTGCCGTCGTCGTCGACTGTTTCATGGCTGACGTGTTCCGCAGGCTGCCGCTGCTGATCCTCGTTGTCCTGTTGCTGCTCCTCGTGGTTCTCTTCCGCGTGTGCATCCTTGGGAACGTGCCGCCGCGTCGACGCAAAGAAGGTCTTCGATGAAGGACGCCAGGATGGAGGCACGGCAGGCGATCCCCCGGTCCGGTGGGAGCAGGTCGGAGGGAGGCGGTGTGGGGGGAGCCTGTCGACCGTTGGCAGGGCCTCCCAGCGGGTTGGGTATGATGCATTGCCACCGCACTTGCAACCACTCCCCGGCTCATCGGACGAGGAGGAGGTGGTGGAGAGATGGCCACAAACCGTGTTGTTGGGCAGCGGATCAACGTAGGAGTGGACAGCCATGGAGCTGTGCGGGACGGCCGGTGGCGTGTACGAGCAGTCGTTCACTGAACTTCTTTGGCCAGGCCTCGGCGAAGACGAAGGAGATGGCCGCGTCAACCTGTCGTTTGGTTTGTCCACCGGGCGGTCTACAACTCCATCGCGCACAGTGCTCGTGCGACCCCACCCCGACGACGAAGGCAGGCAATTGACAGTTGTTGATCGATCAGCGAGGATGAGGGCGTTGGCGACTGAGACGGCGGGAACGAACCGGAACTCGTCGACGCCCCAACCACGGGCGGCCTCTCTGTCCAAGGGCGCCCAGGGTCGGCCGGAGTGGATGCAGTTGCCATCTCCCCTGTCTGCGGCGTCGGAAGTGGCACGAGGCCGTGGCGTCAGAGTCGACGGCGGGACCGAGTTCTTGGATGTTGGTAATGGTCGCGACGGGAGGGAGGTGTGGAGGGACCTGCGGCGGGATCACCGGCTGCGGTGAGAGGAATACATCACACGGGGGGTGGAGCGTCTTCGCGTGGGAGACCGGGAGAACGAGAACGAGACGGACGATCCACCGGCGGAAGCAGACGATGACGACGACGACAACGACGTAGAGTGTGGGGAAGGGGGGAGTGGTCACGCGTCGCCATCGTTGCAGAGCGACATGGCTGGTAAGGGTGGGAAGTCCAAGCCTTCCGGCCGCAATGCTCGTCCGCGGGCGAAGAAAGGGCAGGGAAAGGGGAGCGGTGGCGAAGGCGACGGTGATGCGGAGGAGAAGCGCAACTTCTGGTCCGTGGAACACATTATAGCCCTCATAAGGGCTAAACGTGACCAAGATGCGCATATGCAGGGGATGGGCCACGCATACGCACGGATGAAACCGCGGGAATGGAAATGGCAAGACGTCGCCCAAAGGTTGAAGAACGTCGGCGTGGACAGGAATGCGAAGAAATGTGGGAAGAAGTGAGACAATCTAATGCAGCAGTTCAAGAAAGTCCATCACTTTCAATCACCGTCAGGGGGTGCCGACTTTTTCCAGTTGACGTCGAAGGAGACGGTGAGCAGGGGCTTCAATTTCACGATGGATCGCGCAGTTTATGACGAGATAGAGGGGTCGACTGGGATGAACCACACCATCCACCCGAAAAACGTGGCAGACACTGGTGCGTCTGGCGGCGTGCGCCCGCCTTCGACGTCTTACGTGGATCCTGAATCGGTGGCGGATGGGGAAGGAGGTGCAGGGCAAGAAGACGACGAGGAGGGGTCGACGCGAGGCTCTTCGCAGATGACGGGCACCCCCGACGGTTCTGGGAAAAGGAAGAGCACGAGGCAGCAGACTTTCGAGGCGCTTACGGAATGCATGGAGAAACACGGGGAGCTAATGGCGTCGACGATGGAGAGTGCAAGCAAGCGGCAATGCTCTATCCAAGTTCGACAGTGCGAGGCGTTGGAAGCGGAGGTGGAAGTGCAAAGGAAGCACTATGCCGCGTCAGACGAAGTCAGCAAACTCATGTGCCACGCATTGTTGGAAATAGCGAAGG
>BFEA01000380.1:1360848-1374136 GCA_003427395.1 Chara braunii
CTCAATATCAGCGCATCCCCCGTCGAAGACTCCATGCACACTGGCCTCAATGGCTGATGCATCCCCAGATCCACTCTACGACGCACGCCGTCTGGGCCCACCTCCCACAGGAGATTGTCGTCAAACGGGATACCAGCGTCGATGAGTATGTTGTGGAGGATGCAGACAGCGACGAATTGTTGCGGCAAGCTATCCATGTTGCACTTGTGGGTGCGGAGGAACAACCTCCACATCCCCTCCAGTCTGCGAAACGCCCTTTCCACTGTTCCCCTGGCCGTCGTCTGTTTGTTGTCGAAGCGTGCCTCCGTCGGGTGTTGCGCGAGACCGCCGTAAGGGACGACTATCCATTCCAACTGCGGATAACCGTTGTCGCCGAGCAAGTAGCCATTAGTCCGCACACCGAAAGGCAGCATCACATGCGGCCCAGTGAAAAGTTGTCCTGACTCCGCGCGCACTGACAAACTCGACAGGTTCAGCATCCTCATGTCATGCACACTCCCCGGATAACCGACGAAGACGTCCAGCACACACAAGTTCATGTCGGCCACTACTTGTGCCTGCACGGAGAATCGACGTCTCTTGTCGCAGTAGTCCTCACCGTTGGCGTTCGCGGGTTTGTCGATGTAGATATGTGTGCAGTCGATGCACCCATGGCAGTTTGGAAACCCCTTGTCAGCGAAGGCGCGCAACACGACCGCCTTATGCAAACCTGTGGGCCATGATATCTTGTCGGGGTAAGCAGTCAACAACGCCGCCGTGACGTCACGCACCGCCGTGATGCCGGAAGCCCTCCCGATGCCGAAGCTACATGTCCCGTTGTCGTATGTCTCCCCCGTGGCCCACCTGTACAGTGCATAGGCAATGATGTGGTCTGGCTGCAAAGGCACCCTGTAGAACGTCACACGGCGTTGAAGGAGTTGGGAAAGAGTCTCCGCGATCTTGCGGAAAACACGAGGCGACATTCGAAGCTTCTCCTTGAAGTAATCATCCGTTGCGTCATCACATTGCCGCAGATCCTCCCACGTGCCGCCCGTTCGCCGCTTCACCCACCACCGTGGAGTCGCCCTTGGAAACCCCCTGCACCCCATCGCGTAGCAGACCTCCAGCACCGCGTCGGAAATGGCAGCCACATCCAAGCACTGCCAGTCGTCGGAAGCGCCAACAGCTTGCGCCGTGCACGAACAGCCGCTTTGAAGTTCGCGTCATTGTTCGCCATCTGGCAGCGGAAGAGGACGGCATTAACCACCGCAGCAATAACCGTCCTCTCCGCCGTCGCCAAACCGCCGCGCCCTGCCCCGCCGTCAACGTCCATCGCAGACGCCGCTTCCGATGACATGACGTCAATCAAACCACTGGACTCCACAAACACCGCCACACGGAAGATCACAGTGTTGGTGGCTGTGCAATATCTTGGGAGCCATGCACTGACGATGGTCGTCTACCTTTCCCAACGCTCACGTATCGATGTCGTCTCCCCTTGCCGCCAACCCGTACACGACCGTGCTCATCGACGACAACCGCAGGGGATAATCGTCACTTATGTGAACGCCACGAACGTTAGCCGCAGACGCAACCAGGCGTGAAACGTACGTCCTCCACGCGCCGCCGATCGCAAAGCCTGATTTCAAATTTCAAATTTTGAACAGGAGCGCTGCGCGCCATTTCCAAGGGCCCCGACTTTGTTTTTTTTTTCGTTTCCCGCCCTCATTCGAATTCGCGACGACCAACAAAGGTGGACCACCGCCGTCCGCACGGACACAACTCGGTGGACCACCGTCAGCCCCACCCCCGGGTCCGCTTGTGCATATATAAATCGGGGCCGCGGGAGCGCCGATGAATCGTCCTCGGGGGTCGACTCCGAGGATGAGTGGAACGAAGGCGACAATTTCCTCGGGCGACCTCGAGGAATCGTCCTCGGGGCCCGAGGACGCCCCGAGGAGTGTCGAACGAGCCCCTTTTGATGTAAAGGGAAACTGTCTCCGCAGGAGCAGTGGCTGAGGCTCTTCCAGCCCTAATGGGAAGAGGCGTGTGTTTGCGTTGTATTCAACTTCATAAGCTGAGCCTTGGGCATTGGGCCCTTTTTTCAAAAAAAAAAAAAAAAAAAAAAGTATTACGGGGAACCCTGTAGCAGCCACATCCGTGCTCAAGCCTCCAACGAGGAACATGCGGAAGCTGCACCTACCAGAAGGTGGGCGATACTGGCCAGGGTTCAGCCAGCAGCATCAGGACCGAGCTTCTTCGATGGACCAGTCACTGTGCCTTCCCCCCGGTCCCCTCCCCCTACGAAAATCAGCAGTCTCTGCTCAATGCCGCTCGGGGAACCAACGGCCTATCTCTAGGTGGTGGGGACCAAGCTTGCCCAGGAAAGTACATGAGGCCAATGGGGGGGGCAAAGGCTCCTGGGTCACATGTAGTGTTTGGAATAGGCAGCTTTAACAGTTCTCGAAACGGGGCAATTTCAACCCGCCGCTAAATCTGTATTCGCGCCACTCCAAGAAAACTGCCGAAATTTCAACCCCCCCGCACATTTTGAATCTCAAACAATGATATCGGGTGGCCGTGGGGGCGCAGCGCGACCGGGAGCGTTGCGCCCCCACTGGAGCACCGTTGGAGCGAACGCGGCGTGACGCAGGAGCTAACGGAGAGTCTGGCGACGCGATGGGCGGGTGGAGGTTGTGGGCGCGAGACGTGACAGCGGGAGGGTAGAGATGATGTGGCGCAACTTGGTGTGGCCTGCCTTTCGAAAGCATAGGTGGTGCCATCTCCGGCTTCACGCTTCATCTCGTGATTCTGCAGGCCAAAACGTTGGATGAAGGGAAGTCTGCCTTTGAAAGGGGGCGGATCTTCATGAGACTCTCGGCATACTGGTTGCCTTTGCTTCTCTGCCTGCGTAGTTTTAAGGAGGATGGTCGGCTGATGCAGGCTGAAAGGGAGGAGCTCGTCCTCACGTGGAGTGGGAGGATTGGAGGCGACATCGAGTCTGCAGTTTTTGAAGAAGGGTCAAGCGGTATCGGCGGCAGCTGTGGTCGAGTTTTTTTTCGTTTTGTTGATTGCATCTTGAGGATGAGCTTGCCTTTTCTTTGGATAGTCTCTCTCGCTGATCATATGCGTATTCATCAATCTGGATTACTTCGATTTTGGTCTGCGTAGCTGATGTTTACCAATGATGATGATCTAATTAGTTTTTTTTTAATTTGGTCTTCTCTATTTTGAATTGACTCGTTTGTTTTTCCAGGTTGTAATTCTGGATATTCTTTCTAAATGATGATGATCTGATTCAGTTTTCTCTTGGTGGTTCTTTCTGATAATATGGTTTCTTGAAAATGTTTTCTTAAACTATTTTCGTGCCATACATCTTTGTCAAACGTTTCTCAAACTGTGGTTTGGGAATCTGATTCGAAAATCCTTTATGGATATCTAAACCTAAATTTCGTATAATTTCTCATAAATTTTGTCACTCAGTAGTTTTTCTTATCACCGATCATATGGTCTTGATTTTTTTTCTCTTGGTTTCTGATACAAACTCATTCTTATTTTTGTAGTATTTTTTCAAAACTTTATGGTTGCTAATCATAACCCCGTGCGGTAATTTCTGATTCGGATAGTCTTGAGGGTTGTAATTGTGGCTTGCTGTGTATATCCGTGGGGTCTTCCTTGAGGGTTGGAGCCTCCTCCCGTGAGGGTTTCACAAGGTGGGAGGTGTTATTCTTGGAGGGGGGAGGCGGTATTGGGGGATTGTTGTCTCTTAGCCGGACTGATTTAGGGTCGGATCAGTACTGGCGGGTGGGGAGAGAAGGCAAGGGGGKGGCTGCTTATAGCAGTGTGTTTGGATTTTTTGTGGGAAGGAGTGTCTTCGATGGCTACACTGTGACTCGAAGGGGGGGGAAGTTAGATTTGAAGAAAGGAAGGTAGCAAGGGGATTCTCAGCAGAAAGGGTTGTTTGTTAGGGTAAGTAGGTTAGAAGGACGATGTTGGGACGACACAGGCCGGTGCTGGAGCCTTTGCTCTGTAATACAGTGGGAGCTTGAGGCCTGGGAAGTTATGCCGAGGGTGGAAGGCATAACCAGATCGTCCGACATAGTTGGCGCCGAGGTTTTGACCCTGTAACCTGTTTAGGGCCTCGCCGCTAAGGGAATTGTCGAGGGAGGAAGGCACTTCTTGTCCGTCAGAGCTAGGTTGATCGGTATTGGGGAGGGTTGTGGTGCCCTGTCACCCTAGCAGAAGGGGGTATGAGATCAAGTGAGTTATGGTACGAGGACTGAAGTCTGCACTGACGCCCCATCTGTGGGAAAGGGGAATCTAGGATAGTAGGCAGTTTTAGTCTTGCCCCCCTTGCCCTTATATTTTTCTAAAGTTTTTCGAATGTCCCAAAAAGAGGTGGGTGCTTAGTGGTTCTAGGGATGTTTTTTGGGACTTTGGGATCCCTATTAACTCATCTTAGCTGTCTTCAAAGTTGTTTTACTCAGTGATCTGCGGTTGTTCGATGCCAAAACGACGCTGACCGATGCTGGGGTGTTGCCCTGTAACCTGCGATGCAGGAGCTTGAGGTCTGGTAGAGAGATCTGGGGATGTCTTGGGGTGGACTTCCCACGGGACAACCAAGGGTTGCTGACGGGACGACGCTGGTCAAAGCTGGGGTGAGTCGCGCTGCCCTGTACCCCAGCAGAAAGTGGGGGTGTGAGACCTAGAAGAGATCAGCAGGGAGTACGAAAGTTTTGGAGAACGTTGGATGGGTTTGTGTGGGAGTTCGAGGTCTTTGGAATAATCGTAGGACCTCTGTGGCCAATTCTCATACTTCTGGAACGATGGTAAGAGTTCTTAGGTAATTCAAAAAGAAGAAAAGGTGAGTGGGAGAGGATGGTTGGTTACCACACGTTCTACCAGTGAGGGGGCTCGCTGGTCGGATGGGAGTATGGCATAGCAGCAGCAGAGATGGTGGTTCCGCTGCAGTCAGTCTTGCGGGAGTGAGGTATAGTGGATTGATGGGGGCTTTTCTGAGTCGTTTCKGAATTTCGCTTAATCATGAAGATTGTCCTAGACATGTCTGAAGTAGCTTCAATTTTTCGAAGCCAAAGCCGGGTAATGGCCCCGGTATCTCAATTTCCAAAATTCCATCCTTAGGCTAATTCCTCGTCTCATTTTCATGGATTTTCTATTGAAGTTTTCTGAGCATACTCGTTATGGGACGCTGAGCCCGGTTCCCAGTTTGTGCCAATTTGTGAGGATATGGTTGTATCTATGGGCGCTGGACCCGATTTCCAGCAGGTGCTACTCCCCACCAATAGATGGAGCTTTTTGTTAAAAAAAAAAAAAAAANAAAAAAAAAAAAAAAAAATCGTAAATTTTAAATATGTTATGCAGGAAAATGAACTGAACAACTTTTGCCCCAGGGTCACATCGAAATTCGTTACCAGATTTAAAACAAAACATAAAATTAAAAAATGATTTTTTTAATTTTTTTTCGCCCGGCCGAGGCAAGTGGTCCCGGGCCAATCTGGTAGCCTGGCCTGACCTGCACACCACTCCTTACTGCCGTTGTTCTCTGTCCGTAAACCATTTATACATTCTTGACATGGAGGGGAGCGTGGGAACACTAAGGACAGCTTCGCCTGACTGGTACTAGATACAGGGGCGCACGGATTATACAGATGTTCGTGATTGCTTCGCCATTGATGTTTTCTTTCTCATACGGATATTTGTTCCGACTGCTGCAACATACACGTTCTGATCAGTGCCAGCTGTCCAAGGCTTTCTTGTTTTCATTCTTTTAAGAGAAAATCAAAAATTTCTCGATACACCGCAATGACAAAAAATAGGGCGGTGTTGTATCTTTTTTCCACGTTCTAGCGGCAGATTCATTCTCATTTTGGACATTTTGTGAGTAGCGACGAAGTGAGTTCCCTAGATCCCTTGCAGATGTTGCCTACAATTGCGCAGTCACACTGACCTGAATTTTCATCACTCGTCAAGGACACCAGTACCCAATAGGAGGGATGAGCCGGTCAATTTGTTAAAAAGTGGTCCCCAAAGAATTCTGCCAAAAAAGATTAGTTAGGACTGGCGGGGAAATTTTTATCGCAATGAATGTGATAATTTGGGTAGAGGCTCCAAAAACTCACAAGGCTCCCTGAACCAAGAAGCACAGGCAACCAGCTCCTTGGGTACAGGTGTGGTTCTATAGGAAAAAAGACAACCGTCAACATAAAATGTTCAGCGGTCAGCACAGTGCAAACATGACAACAACACTGGAACCTGCTAGCGCATCGGAACAAGGGGGCATACATACGGATAGCGCAGAGAGAGGGAGGAGGAATTAGGAGGGGGGAGAACGCAGGCGGTGGCGGACATGTAATGTAGAATGAAGTCTTCGAAAAAATACCACTTGAACCGACATATGACTCTCACACCAACAAGAAGGATTAACTATGGTGGAGGGGAAGGAAGAGCCATGACAACAAATTCCATGATCTATGAATGAAGTGGTAATCACGATAATGAATGAAGTAGAAACAAACATCCGGCAATGTCAGAAAAAGGGTTGAATCACAGTCATGCTGATGCTGAGGAGGTGAAAACACAAAAACAACGCATACCAAATCTCTAACCACCCACTCCTGCACCCTTCTCTGCCACCCCTACATAGGCTCACCAGACTCCTGCTGCAATCCATACAGCAGCTCGCGTGGCAACGACAGTCTTCGCCGTCTCGAAATATAGCAACAAACCACCTGCTCCTCCACCCTCCTGTGTCACCCATACATAGGCTCGTGAGACTCCTGCCGCAATCCGTACAGCAGCAGCTCACATGGCAGCGACAGTCTTCGCCGTGTCGAACTATAGCAACAAACCACCTACTCCTTCACCCTTTCTCACCACCCGCACACAGGCTCGTCAGACTTCCTTGGCAATCCGTACAGCAGCTCCCATGTCAACAACAGTCTTCGCCGTGCAGAACTACAGCAACAAACAGATAGACAGTCAAGCGGCAGATGGATTGGAGGCTGGGGAGGGGAAAGGGGAACAGGGAAATCGGACTTTTATCTTTTGCCCGGTCAAGGAACAAGCCTAGCGCAATTCACTCGGCACTCTGTGCGCAGCCGAATGCGCACAAACATCCGTCTATCGCACATACAACAACCCTGCCTGTCATGAGGACACAGCCATGGCTTCCGCTGCTACAGTCAGCACGCAGACTACCAAGTACGTCAAGCACAAGCACAAGACCTTGTCCATGCCATACTACGAATCATGCCCGTCTATCGCCCATATGCCAAGCACAGGATCTTTTGCAGACTACCGAGATTGAACAAATGCCCGTCTATCGCCCATACACAAGTGTGCAAAGCACAAGATCTTGGAGGATTACCGAAACTCGTCAATGCTGAAAACGGCTCAAAAGAGGTGCAACCAGCAGGTACCAATAACAAGACCGTGTGTTCATCCGCATCCACTCATCGCCGTCTTTTCTCTGCATGCAAGCCAGTTGCGTCCCTCACTGCCATTTCGTTGCAATTATCACTCCGTGAGGACGCCCACCCGTCGCGGTGCAACCTATGCATATATCTATTTAGGGGGTGTGGTCTGTCGCAGTCCTATCTCCCTGATGATGCTCGACGTCAAAAGTTCAAATTCAGTACAAGAATCCAGCAACCTACTCGCAGGTGATATTTCCATTCGTCACACGCTTCTTTTCGGTTTCTTTCACTCTTTTCTCTCTTTTTTTCTTTCTTCTGTTCATCAGACCTTGTTTTCTGTCTCCGATGAATATGGTAGGAATGACCTCTCTACTGGCGTCCGAACCACATGCCCACCCGCATCCACAATGGCTGACATGGCTGCAAATGCAGCCGATGCCCCCAGCCCGTACGGCAGGCTCCCAGCTGCATTTACATCACCAAAGTCAGATCAACCACCAGCCACATGCACACACACACACACACACACACACACACACACAAAATTAATAGGATAAGATTCCTCTCTTGCAATGATTTCATACGCCTGTGAACGACTTGAGCATCCCTTATAGAAACGCCAATGTCCGTCATCATCTCCCATACAAACAGCATATGGACTTACAGAGCAGAGTCCTGGACAACACAAATACTCCAGGGGGGGCGGGGGGTAGGAAGGGGGGGCGGGGGGGTCGTCCAGGGATCGGGCGCTTCAATGATATCGCAGAGTCCCTGGGAATAATTATATTAAGGCTCGGTAGGAGGGGAAAAAAAAAAAAAAAAAAAAAAAAAAAAAAAAAAAAAAAAAGGGGAAGAGTTTAATTTTTTAAAAAAAAAAAAAAAAAAAAAAAAAAAAAAAAAAGAAGAGGTGGGCCCCCCCCCACCATTTTTTTTAAAAAAAAAAAAAAAAAAAAAAAAAAAAAAAAAAAAAAAAAAGGGATATCGGGTCCACTTTGTCTTTTCTTGCCCATTTTAAACTGAAAAGGTGACTCAGGACCAGTTTCCCCTTTTTTTTTTGGAAAGCTGCCTTCTCCTCATCGAGGGGCAGCCAGATATTTTTCTCACACCTCACATATTTTTTAACTGGGGTTCTGCCATGTCATGGAACATATCTTTCTTTCACTACCTACCTACCACTACTCTTAAGGCTATACAGGGGACCCCTGCAAGCATAGCTTTCTACCTCTGTTCGGTGAAGGGAGGTTACCTCTCTCATATCTTCCTTTCACTACCTACCTACCACTACTCCTAAGGCTATGCAGGGGACCCCTGCAAGCCTAGCTTCTTCTTCTTCTTTTTTTTTCTTTTTTTTTTTTAAGCCCAGGGTGTTGTAGAGGCCAAGGACCAGACCCGTGGTGATTGCTAGTAGCGGCAGCCATCTCTTAGTGGAGAGAGGTCGTAATGGCATGTTTGTCCCTTTGCCCTAGAGTTTAGGGTGCAGGGTTAGGGTCGCCAGTGGGGGCCTCGCTAACACAAGGACCGAGCAATTGCCAGTAACTGCGCCTCCCTTTTCATCTTCCCCCACCCCCATCGAGTAACAGTAGTGTCTAGACTCTCAAGCCAACACTCTCCCACACACCACACACAACCCACTCACATGCGCACTCACACCAGTGTTTGCTGAAGACCTTACTAACACCGACTGGGAGAATCCAGCTGACTGTTTGTGTCATTCTTTTCCTTTTTTTTCTTTTTTTTTTTTAACCACCAGTACTGGGCCCAGCTATCGATGCCGAGCCTGGAATGCCCCTGCGCGCCAATTTTCGCCGAAGCGCCGACGTACCGTTTCAATTTTTTTTTGGCTGGCGCTTCCAGCCATTGTGGTCCGGTACCTTGAAGCCCTAAAGGCGCAGCGCGTTAACGGGAAAGCGCCGCGGCCGATAGCTGGGCCAAGTACCGGTGGTTTAACATACGTCGGGTACGCCAGTGGTGGTGGTAGGAGCTTATACCCCTAGCAGGCCGGAGGATGGCTGCGATCTATTGGTGGGGACTCTGCGAGCCACACCTGCTGGAAAACGGGTCCAGCCTCCCTATTGCAATACGTAAGTTTAATCCTCCCTCCTCCTATCTGTAAAGTTTAACATCTTCTTTTTCCCTCTCTGTCACTTTCTATCCTACATGGTGATTCGCAGGTGGTGCATAGCTCGTCCTATTACATGGATGTAATCATGGGCGTGGTCTCTGACCAATGATCTTGCCAATCTATTCGGAAAAAAAAAAAAAAAAAAAAAGATCTTGCCAATCTACGGCTGGAAACGAAGGATTCAGGTGACTGTGACCTTGCCCCAGGACACAAAAGGACAATATAGCGTGTGACGGTCTCGATGAGCACGTTTGAAGTCTTTGAAATCCATCACCCACAGTGACTGAGGTTGACGTGTTGCCATGATAGCCGACGTCTCACGAATGGAACACAGAAACATCATGAATGCGTTGACTTGAGCTCGGAGTGCTCTCTCCAAGCGAGAGCAAGTGATTGCTAAGAGTTGATGGGACCGGCCTCGCCGTTGTGCAGCACGGCCTCAGCTGTTATCGGGCCCTCTACGGCGGCCTGGGTTCTCGCCCGTTTTTGGCGTCGAACGCCCAAGGAACGGGTTTCATCGGGACCCGTGACTAATTTTTTTCGTGGGCTAAAAAATATAGGGTTGTATATCGTTTTGCAATCTACAACCCCATATTTTTTTGTTTAATTTTTTGAGCTTTCGCTGTATTTGTAAAAAAAAAAACACAATGAAAAAAACAAAATATGAAATGAGTGTTTTTCTCTTTTGGTTTCACATACATTTTTTAAGGCAAAAGAAAACAAATAAAAAATGTAGGGTTGTAGATCTTTCAAAGAAGTACAACATTTTTTATTTTTTTTCAACTGTATGTATTTTTTTTCAATCAAAAACATTAAAAAAAAATAAGAAAAGGAAAAGAAGGCAAAAAAGACACGCTCACGCACACACAGACACATAACACATAACACATAACACATAACACACACAAACACACATAAACAAAGACGCCAACAATCACGCACGCAGACACACACACACACAATTACAAACACACACATACACAAACTGTGACAAACACATTCGCATACATACATATTCATGCACATACACACTCTCACACACAGACACACACATACACGCAGACACAGTATACCTGCACACACATATTTGGGGGCCTTAGGGGTTGGGGATGTCAGGATGGATGGTTTAGAGGGCTTCCGGGTAGGTTTTGGGACTGGTGTCGGTGGGTAAGTTAGCGGTGGGTGTCAGGCCGGTCGGTGTTGGTCTCATTAGGTGGAATAAGGGGTGCTTCAGGGTTTGGGGGAATGTTTTGTTTTTCTGGGGGGGGAGGGGGTCGAGTGTGCAGGTGCCTAAGGCCACGTGTACCAAACCCTGCACATTAGAGCGGCCCGTTTTCATGTTTAACGAGAAATTGATGGGATTTTCTCAGTTTCAACGAGATTCAACATGAGTTTAATTCCCCCGTTCCCTGTTAAAAAGACACAAAAAAAGTATTAAAAAACCTATCAAATTGATACTTTGCCACTCATGCCTCATTCCTTTGCTTGATATGATAGAACGAGCGTGATCTTTATGTGTGAAGACTTCTAAGTATCTCGATGTGCGCCTTTTAACTAAGTCAATATGAACATTATTGATTGACCGGACAGTCGTATGTTTTTCATCTTGTTATTTTGTATTGCTTACTTCCTGAAACGAAATAATATATGTCATCCAAATCCCGAAAAGGTTCAAAAATTAAATCACGAAGTTCTTTTAGATACATAGAAGAGTTTAGTAAACAATGTGTTTAAATATAGGAGCAAGGTTCAAAAGCGTTTGATAGTGTCTCAATACAAAATGTATTATCTCCTACAACTAAATTTAGTAAACATTGGTTATGCATTATGCTCAACAAAACATTACGCATAGTGATATGTACCATTGGGCGAAGATTGTAGATCATATCTTGGTCATGCATCAGGCTACGCCACACACATTGATAATGCAAACATAGTTCACACTACAAATCAAGAACGTGCTTCCTATAAAGACTTTTAAGTTATTAGGCTCATAACGACTTTTATTTCAAGGTATTTAAGAGAGACCCAAACCTTGGTAAAATACAAGGTTCAATTATATATGGAATTCATGGAACAGACCTTTGTTAAGCTAGAATAAAAAAGGACGACAAATAACACAGTACACTTATAGAAGTCAGGTTTGTGGCTACGAGGATGAAAATATGAGTATTGGACTCATTATCCAAAATAAATTATGAGACTCCGAGTCAACACAAGTAAGAAAATATGTGTGCAGTGGGAATTAGTTTGGAAAGAGATTGTACTTAATTTTCATACAGTTGTTATAACATTTTTGTTATTTTTGTTGCACATCGCAGTCACTCCTTTGCTGATAGGTTTTTCTACAAATTTATTCTTTCATTAACTCAGACTGTGGGTAGTTGGGCACAAGTAACTGTCGGTGGCCCTAGGCCAATTCGTTTGGTCTGAGGCTCAGCCTCCCTGGGCCCACCGGAAGGTTCTGGGTCGAGGCCCAGCACAGCCAGGCTGCACGCACGCAGGCTGGTCATTTCCATATAGGAAAAGGGCCAGCCCACGCTTTGGACATTCGGGTGCTGGCTGCATGCTGCGCAAGCGCTGCTGCACTGAAGCTGGCTAGCGCTCACGCGCTCACGGGCGAGCTGGAAGGAGCAGGCAGCCGTAGCCGAGCTGCGCTGCTGGGAGCTGGGTGAGGCGCATGGTGGTCCTTGGGTGCAAGTGGCATCTGCGAGTTGGGGAACGGGGTTGTGAGTGATACGAGAGACATACCTGGTGCTAGAGGCGACGGCATTGTCCGAGATCTGCTCGTACTTTGGTGAAGCTGTTGACGTCATCCGGCGGCATTGTAGAGTAGGCTAGATAGGATCTGCCATCTGTAGTCTGGGGGCCGAGAGCCAGATAGGATATCAACATCGGTTCTTCATTGATGATGATGATGAGACTTTACCAGCGTTGTCAATTATGAGCTCTTGGTGTGTTCTTATTTGGTGAAACACGTGATGCAATTCTGCTGTTGGTTCGAGGTCATGACTATCTGGTCTTGTGTGTATGATGCTGTTTGATTTCTGAAATTCGCTATCGCTCATCTTCCTTGCACTGTTCATTTCACATTCGGTGAGCCTGGAGCGGAGGTTAGCCGCCCCAGTTCTAAACTATCATGGCCCTCACCTCACTACTCAGCAAGTGTGCAAAATGGAGCATGCATTTTTCCCTAGAATGTGGAGGTATACACCCGCCATGCGTTTTGGTCTTCTTAGCATTCAGTGCGTGGTGCGGCACAAACGGCCGTACGTTAGATAAATGTGTACATTGTGTAGCGTCCTGGGCTCAGATGCCCCGCAAAGGCGAGGACATGATGGGCATTCGGATGGTTGACATGGCCAGAAGCAGACGGCCACCGATAGGAGTCTTTCAGCTGTGCAACTGCATCCAACCAATCTTCAACATGTCAAATGGTGTTGGATTTGCATGGGGTCTTTTGCTGGGACGTAACGCACGTGACATGCAACACTATCACCACAATGCAGCCCATCGGCAAAACTCTGGAACACTCAAATTCCTCCTCCTTGCTTTGAGACTGGGTTCTGCCCACTTGACATGCACACCACTCCTTATTCCTGTAGTTCTCTGTCCGTAAACCATTTATAGTAATTTCAAACATTCTCAACATCGGATTCTGCCCACTTGACATATACGCTACCAGGCAGGCCGCCTGGGTCACCCTGTTTTCTCGAGCGGTCCGGCCGTGCAAGGACCAGCGAAATTCCCA
>BFEA01000380.1:1394522-1415051 GCA_003427395.1 Chara braunii
TTTTTTTTTTTTCCTTTCCTTTTTCTTCCCCCCCCCCTTGACAACGGGGAGGTAGCTGGCAGGTCGGGAGGAGAACGTCCTCCTCTCTCTCATCCTTCCATTTCGTTCTTTCTTCCTCTTCACTCAACTCCCTCAGTTTCTCCGCGTGTGCACTGTGGGCCGCAAGATCTCAAGATCCCGTGGCCACAGTCATCTGTCCAAAACGAAGTGGGAGCCTTTGTGCTCCCACATAGTCTGAAAAGACTGTTGTTTTGTTTTTTTGTTTTTTGTTTTTTTTTTATAGTCCTTAGGTTGCTCGTTCCAACCCCTCCCCGTTTTCCCTGTTGGCTGTGCCTCCACGATTACGAACGGGGAGGGGGAACGAAGTAACACCCAAAAAGAAACAAAAGAAGAAGAAAAAAAAAAACACAACTTACCTAGAAATGACCCGACGCCTTGAAAAGGGACGTCCGTTTCCTCCTTCCAAGGACTGCAAATCCCTTTCTGTTCTACGAGCGCCACTTGGCGCTTTAGCTATATATATATATATATATATATATATATATATATATATATATATATATATATTTTACTATGTTGGCTTATGCCAACGGTCCCTTGTAGCATATGGCCCCTCCGCCTTGCTCCGAAGCTACAGATCCAAGTTCAAGTCCCGAAGAACTAAAAAAAAAAAAAAATGGACCATTTCTCAATTTATGCACGTCGTCCTTGCGCAACGGCCTTGCTACTTTGCGCGTGACTGTTTTCAGCCGCGCAATCTCATCGATCGCACGGCTGAGAACGGCCTCGCAAAAAGGTTGGGTTGCTCCAAAAGGAACTAGCCCTGTTGTGATGTCATCGGGGCTCGATCCCGATCTCTTCTGGGTAACAGTTCAATGTCGTATCCTAATGGGCTAGCTCCTGCTCTTGGTATAGCAAGAGCGACCCTTCTATATGAAGGGTTTTTCCCTAGTAGGCAGCCCACCTATGGTTGGGCAGGCTTTGCCCGCTTGCCCTCCTATGGCTACGGGACTTCACTTGCCTGCCCACCTATGGCCCAGCAGGCTTTGCTTGCCAAACCCACCCTCTCGTGACATAGCAAGGCCCGCCTGCTCCGCCTTCCTGCACCATTCGGACAGGAACCAACCCAATAGGTAAGTGTCGGCCCCCTGTGGCTTCTTAAAAAAAAAAAAAAAAAACTTTTTTTTCTCTCCGCGCCGCGGCTTTAAGTTTCGTCGTGACGACCCTTTTTCAACCTAATCAGGCCCTGAATCGCGCGACTGTCAGTCTTTTAGCTAGAATAGTCTAGCTTTAGCCTTTTCAAGACCGCGCATCTCTGCGGCCTTGTCGAGAGCCGCGGACAACAGTCCGTACTGTCGACTCCCTCTATGACGTCATATTCTAAAAATTAGGTCTCTCAGTCATAGGGTTGGTCTGAACAAACTTTGGCAGATGTCAGTCTCATCAAGTTTCCTTAATTTAACGAAAATCGTCGGACAACGTCCGATATTGAAATTGTAAGGGTTTCTGTTCCGACGACGTGAGGAATCCTCCGCGGAGTTACGTTTCATGACAGAGCACAAACAACATATTGTGCGATATGACTTTGCACCTCCTAATCTGTCACGAGATTTCGGAGATATGAATCTCGTTTTAGTTCATGAGGCAAATCTTGTTAGAGAGGATATTTTTGAGATTAGAGGGATGTTTATTCATATTGTGATATTGGCTAAATGATCGGCAAGGCTCATTCAGTCTCCTTCATCATGTGAGACGGATACGAATTGGGCCTGTTGGTCACGGAGCCAAAGGTCTGTTGGACACAAATCCTCATACAACAGAATTGCTCCTACCACTACTGTAGTAGAAGCTAGCCCAGTAGGTACCAACACTTAGATATTGTCACGCAGACCCAAGGATCGAACTTCACCGGCCCCACTGGGTTAGTCCTTTTTGGAATAGTCGTGGGCGAAAGCACTAAGGAGCGGCTCATTTCAGTCGTGCGATCATACATATGGCATGATTGAAATCAGTCTTGCAGATTAGCATGACCCTTGCGTAAGGATGACACACATAAATCGAGAAAATTGTTAAACTTATTTTTCTTCAGTTTTTCGAAGTTCGATTTCATCTAGAATCGAACTCAAGTATGTATTTTAGGATATCAGGGCGCCTCATTTGGGAATGTTGTTGGTTGTTTGTGAACGGCCCGAAAAATAAATAAAAATAAAAAACTAACACAAGAGCATTACATTACGTATTTCCAGGAGGTTGGGAGTTGTATCTCCGAGCAGGTAGGTCAGGTGTCAATAACGAATCATTTTTGACATGCAGGCAGTTGAGAAGTAAAAGGAAGATAATCATTTTTGTTTTTCTCAATTAGGCATAATCAATTTCCTTTGCAAGCATCCTTCTATCTACCTGCACAACACGTAGAAACAACAAGTTCAAGAGAAAACCAGTGCAATCCCATGCTCAAGTCAGACCTTTCCATTCATATGCACGATACTCACGACTTTCCTCTACCTTTTCAACAAACATTCAATGAACAGGGTCAAGCAAAGTGCGGGTTCATAGAAGTGTGAAGGAAAATCTGAGTCAATCAACTGACTGACAACTGACCTTCAGTGAAGTTGAACCGCACACCCAAGAAAACCGTATAGATTCACGCTCCTAGACGAGAAAGCTGTCGAAGTGATCCACACTACTCCTTTGTGACGACCTGCCTACCATAATATCCTCTCTACACACAATCACCTTCCAACAGTCTGGTGGTGTCTTCACGTTACCACCACTCGCCTTCAATGCCACAACGTTACTGTGGCGTCGCGCTCACGCCACTTCAAAATGCGCCACTACTTTGACGACATCTTCTCTGTGTCAATGTCCCTCCTCTACTTAGTGCAAAAATATTATCGTCACCGCCATGAAATCAGTACCATCGCTACAAAAAATCCGGTAGCGCTTCCGTACCACCGTCGTTAAACTCATAGTCGCCGCCGAAAAAATATGGCAGCGCTTCCGCACCACCACTGTAATAATAAGAGTTGCTGCCGAAAAACATTCGGCAACGCTTCCGCACCACCGCCGTTAAAATCAGAGTCACCGCCAAAAAAATCCGCCAGCGCTTCCGCACCACCACCGTTAAAATCGGAGTTGCTACTTTCACACCACCGCCGTTAAAATCAGAGTCGCCGCCGAAAAAAATCCGGCAGCGCTTCCGCACCAACACCCGCAAAAACCAAAACTGTCGTCGTAAAATCCAGCAGTGCTTCCTCACCACCACCGGTATTGCCATCAACAGCCTTGTCGCCCCTTACCCGTCGCTGTGAAATTTCGGCGGCATTTCCCAACTACAGTGGGAAAATGGTTGGCCAAAATTAGTAAAATATGAGTTCCAGGCCCAAATTCCACGACGCTGTACTGCCGTAATCCCGCAATGTCCCTGGTTTTGTCCCATGGGACGAGCACCAGCCAGAGGGGAGGGGAGCAGAGCGCTCCCTGCCTTGGCTATGGCTGCTCAACTCATTTCCTCTCGCTCCTCTGCAGGTCTCCAGCCTCCTCTCACGTTGCCTCAGGCAACACCTCCAGCAGCCAGCAACACTCAAGTGTGCTCGTCACACACTGGCATCACGAGTGCTTTGTGTGGCAGCTGGGGGACAACCGCCTGTTTTATAGTGGTTGAAGAGGGTTGGACGTCACTCCAGCCCCCAGGCAAAATCGCGGGCTCACTGTGAACCCTTGATCTTGCCAAGATTCAGGGTTAACTGTGGCCGCACCACAACCACAACCTTAGTGTAGGGCAGTTTCTTTAATTGCCCCATTTTATTTTTTTTCTTTTCTTTTTTCCAACTATCTCGGAGTCTCACGAGATGGCTGGGCTCCTGCCATTTTCAAAATTGTTTTTCTTTTGTTTTTCTAATATAAGGGGTTGGAGAGATACAACCCTTTTCAGTTTGATGTATCTGGACCTTTTTTCCATGACAGATATATCGGGGAAAAGACATCTGCATGCTCCTGACTCAAATCACGGCCTTCCCTCTACTGCCCATATTCGGGGAAAAGACAATTGTCCTCCCCATTTTCAGCGGAGGGCAGTAGAGGGAAGGAGCAAGCTGTTGGCAGACAACTGCATGCTCCTGGCTCAAATCACGGCCTTCCCTCTACTGCCCTCCCCTGAAAATGGGGAGGACAATTGTCAGGTTGGGGGGAGTAAGTCCTCCCCCTCCCAACTCTCACGTCCTTCCTCCTTCTCCTCTCAACCCCCTCTAGCTTCTTCTTCCTTCCACACGCACGATATGGGCTGCGAGATCTTGGATCTCGTGGCCTCAAATATTCGTGTTAGTCTTAGTGGGAAGCTAAATGTGCTCCTACACCTGTCTCTTATACACATCTAGATGTGTATAAGAGACAGTTCATTACCCTCTCCAAACCATCCATACGTCCACAAATTCCTCCTTACTCGAGGCCACCCTTTCATCCCTGTATCCATTCACCCATCCATCCATCAATATCCTTTTATTTATCCATCCATTCATCCATTCATCCATCCATCCATCCATCCATCCATCCATATATTCATCCAGCCAGCCAGCCATCCTGCCAGCCGTCCATTCATCCGCTTCTCTTGGCTTCCCATCGATGCATCCATCCATCCATCCATCCATCCACACATTTCCATTCATTCCTCCATTTATTCAGTCGTCCATTCGTCCGTTACTCTTGGCTGCCCATCCATGCATCCTTCTATCCACACATTCACACATCGATACATCCATGCACGCATTGCTTCATCCATCCTTGCTCATCCGTTCGTATAGTCCTTACTCGAGGCTACCCGTCCATCCCTCCCTCAGTTGCATGTCCTGAACCCATCGATCCATGCATCGACGGGTCTCCCATTTATACATCCATTGATTGCTTCCTTCACTCATTCATCAATCCACTCATTCATTCCCAATTCACTAATTTTTTCACTCATCCATTCATTCATCCCTTCTTCCATTCATTCATTTATTATCCTGGCCAACCCATCCGTTCATCCGTTCGTATACTCCTTACTCGAGGCTACCCGTCCATCCCTCCCTCCCTCCCTCCCTCCATCCATCCATCCTTTCATTCATTCTCTGCACCATCTCCTTGTCAGTCTTACTTAGCATTTCTCCCACCACCAGCTGTTGCTCCCTTTCAGCAGGACACAGGCCACCCTCCCTCCTTACAAATCCATCCATTATCATGCCCGAACCACCCGCTCATCCGTCCTTATACTCCTTACTCGAGCTACCCATCCCTCCCTCCCTCCCCCCTTCCATTCCTTGTCTGTATCATCTCCTTGTCAGCCTTCTTTCTCCCACCACCAGCTGTTTCTCCCTTTAATCAGGAGACAGGCAACCTTCCCTCTCTCACGATCTTCCTACCGAATAGGATTCCCCTCGCTCAAACTACCACCTCCTCTACCTCCAATGTTTTCATAAGCTCCTCTCTGTTCCCCTTCCTCTGCTGCCAGTTGTTCATGGGTATTGCAACCCCAACGCCCCCTCTTTTCATTTCATTGACGATCTCCTCTCCCCTCATTTACCATCAGTGCAAATGTTGGACAACCAAAGGAAGTGCACACCTCCACTCTCCCTCCTTCCCCTCCTCGCCCCCTCCTTTTCCCTCGCTCCCTTCTNCGTGGCCTCAAATATTCGTGTTAGTCTTAGTGGGAAGCTAAATGTGCTCCTACACAGCCTGAAAAGACTGTTCTTTTCCAGCCACGAGGCAGTTTTTTTTTTTTTTTTTTTTTTTTTTTTTTTTTTTTTTTTTTTTTTTTTTCTTACAGTTTTTAGTTTGTTTCGTTTCGGCCCTTCCCCATTTTCATCCTGCTCACCAGCGGCCACGCGACGTGGGGAAAGAAAAAGAAACAAACAAAAGGAGAGAAGAAAAAAACAAAAAAAATAAAAAAACAACAACTTACCTCATCCAACAAAATACGGACACCTGAAAAACGGACGCTGGTTTTTCCTCTCTGGGGACTGCATGTCCCCAGTCACATCCTTATGTGCCATCTGGCGCGTTAGTTTTTTTTTTTTTAATTAAAAAAAAAAAAAAAATTGGATTAATTCTCGCTTTGCGAGTGTCATCCTTGCACAGGGGCCATGCTGATTCGCGCGTCCGATCTGGGCCGCGCGATCTCTGCGATCAAATACTAAAAATAAATAATAATAATGAAAACTAGAAAAAAAAAATAAAATGAAATTATTCAGTGGGCGAGCACATTTTTGACATCGCCATCTTTGACGATTTTTCATTTTTGTTTGGCTGTGACAAATGTCATGAAAAATTATGTATATGTGTATCTTACATAATAGAAAATATACAAATAAAAATTGGAAAAAAAAAAAATCATACCCCGAAATAAAGGAAAAATAAAAAGTAAAAAGAGAAAAAAAACAAATTAGTGCGTGGGCAAGAAAGTTTTTACACCACCATTTTTGAGGATTTTTCATTTTGTTTTGGTTAAATGAAATGGCTTCAAAATTAAGAGGGAAATACCTTATATCACAAAGAAGTCACTAAAAAAACTTCAGTAACAAATAACAATACTTATGTGTCAAAGTAATTTTTGGTGGGGTCCGAACCCCTTCAAGTTCGAGCTGGTACGGGGACCCGAACGCCCGAACGTTTTGGTAGGGGCCTCCGTACGTTCGGCCTGGCAACCCTGTATATATATATTTGCGTGGCTGCATACAGACTGACTACATAAACATTGTGCGACTCCGTAGTATTTGGTCTCGGCCTCCAAATACACCTAGTACGGGGTCTATAGCCAACGAAGAAGAAAATATATATATATATTATGAAGAAAAATAAATTAAACAAGATTTTCCTGAGCATTACATCCAAATTCCTTACCAAATTTGAAATAAAAATAAAATACGAAAAACAAATANAACGCCCGAACGTATGGGCCCCATTGGGGATGCGTTCGGCCGTCCGGGCCGAACGCGGACCCAAAAAAATAATATAAAAAAAAAATTCAAAAAATTCAAAAAAATCTGAAAAAAAGATATGTTATGAAGAAAAATAAATTAAACAAGATTTTCCTGAGCATTACATCCAAATTCCTTACCAAATTTGAAATAAAAATAAAATACGAAAAACAAATACTAATAATAAAAAGATTAAAAAAAAAATAATAATAATTAAATTTATTGAGTGCACGAGCACGTTTTCGACACCGCTATCTTTGGCGATTTTTCATTTGCTTTTGGCATAGCTAAATGCCCTGAAAATTAACAGATGTGTACTTCACATAATGCAAAACCCACTAAAAAAGTGTCAAAAAATAATAAAATTATTTAGACCCGAACTAAAGTGAAAACAAAAAGTAAAAGTGAAAAAAAATGTGGGCGATCATATTTTGACACGGCCATCTTTGGCGATTTTTAGTTCTTATTTGGATGAGCCAAATGACTTGAAAATTTATAGGCATGTACCTCACGGCATAGAGAACTAAAAAAAAAACTTTTTGAAAAAAAATAAATAAATTAGGCCCTGAAATAATGTTTGGCAGGGGCCGATCACCGTTGGGTTCAGACCTCGTACGAAACCCCGAACGCCCGTAGGTACGGAGGTCTGCCCGGGGACCTCCATACGTACGGGCTGGTGACCTTGTATATATATACATACATATTTTTTACTTTTTTTTTAATGTAGTTAATAATTTCGATGTAACCATGAAGCAAAAGTTCTTCAGTTTAGTTTACTCTATAATATAGTTAGGTCAAATAGTCAAGTCAAGTAGATTGTAAGATGGACAAGTCCAATTACACAGTGTCAAAACGAACGAAGTCGAATTACACACAAAGCGTCAAACCAAAATGTGTACAAGTTACACTAAAAAAACTTAAGAACAATGGCAGGCAAATCGTCCTGATTAAGGTGACTTCCACCACTTTGACCCTCAATAACTCCAACTTTTCCAGACAACTCACTTTCGTCCCTTTTCTGCTACACCTAGTCATTAGGCTGTAACGGACAAGGTCCGTCAGACCTGCGCGAGAGGATGAGACTACAGTTACTCAAGGTACTTATACTAAGCCACATGACTAATGCACTCTGGGTCGCAGGGCCCAACCTACCCTGTTCGAAACAATGGGTACCACACCTAAGTCAAAAAACGTCCCAAGAGAGTGCGGTGGCCCGTCCTAAAAGCTACCAAAGCCTGTATCGAAAGTTTAAAATACACTATGTTCGAAAGTCCACAAAAGTAAACCACTAAAATAAGAAACAAGAACAAAACAGAAAATCCAAAGAACAAGAAAACCACCCTGTCAGAATATAAGTTAGTCGCACTGTCAAAGAAACTGCGATCGAAGTCTAAAAAACAATGTTAAGATGAAAACCGAAAACAAGAAAAGAAGAAAACGAGAAAATGACCTTGTCTGAATATCAAAATACTGTCTGAGTCATAGTCCTGCAATCGGGCACTTCGGCGTTGTCAACCGCACATTGGCTAGTCATCACCTCATCTACGGCTCATAAAAGAGATCACCGATTTCCAAGTCTCGTCTTTTCAAGTTGAGAATCCAAAAAATACTCTCAAGAAAAAGGCTCTGAGAACACCTTTCAGTCTCAATTTGTTGGTCAGGGTCAACATCCGCAAAGGTATCTCTGACCATATTAAAGTACTACGGTCAATCTGGTGTAAGCAACTACAAATAATGACGCTCTTCTGCCGTTCACAACCAAAGTATTTAAATGACTGACCATTTTGAAAGGTCAGTCATTCCTAGTACAAGATGATCATTTCATTCTTGGATAGCTGAACACACCCAAGATATGGATAACTCTGCCTAATCCTTACTTCACAACCCATAAAAGGTAAACTATCACAAGCATCATCCGTCTATTCGATAGTAAGATTCTCTGGATAGCATTTCACAAAGCTATCATACACCTTCCTCTTATCATGAGTGGATTGTGTCGCGGTAAAAATAGTGACATCATCCATGAGACGTACACCGAAAACCAACTTGTTTCTTCTTCCCGAACTGCGAATAAAGGTGAATTCTGAGTAGGCAAATAGAATATATGCAAGAGGTGGGCTTGTACTTTTTCCCATGGGGATGCCCACCACTTGCCTCAACAAAACACATATAGCGAAAGTGTAGGTATATGATAACTCAATTTCGATGAACTTATCCATATCCAACAGGTTCAAAGGACGCTAATGATCAGCGTCGGTAGTCATTATGAAGGAGCATCCTTTTCCGCGAGTGTTCACCTGAATAAAATCCCTCCATTATTTATATGAAAGGTTAGGATCCACTGCAAAGCACGTATGATATCTTTGTGAGAAAGCTTACAAAACATTTTCTTAATATCGTATGAGCGAGTTTTAACGATCGTATTACTTCCCTTTAGAAATATCTTACGGTTGAAACTCCCCAAGCGATCCACCAAGTGAGAGACAAAGGTCAAATTAAAATGTCAATTCCTCGGTAATTAATTTACCAGATGATTCAATCCTTTTGTCACAAGTTTTCTGGTCAATCCTTTTGTCATAAGTTTTCTCGTCTTGATTATAGGTTCGTTGAAGGTAGGGAAAATAGGTAGGAATCTACTGAGATCCTTTTGTTTGGTCATAACATATGCTGCACCAAAGGCTCCCCGTCAGTCCCATTGTACAAACCTCTTATGACCCTCGAATTCCACAATTTCTCTAATTTCCCTCAGAATAACACGAGGTGATATATCAATAATCCGATATCCCGAATTTCAGACAAACATACTCATCATGGCCTAAACTAAAGTGCGGGATACATGACGACTGTTTCACCTGGATTACGATCCAACAGAGTCATGACCAAACTGTCAAAACGATCCTTCAGCTCCTTGATAATGGCGTAGTACAGACAATCGTTATTGGCCAGTTCCTCAGTGAAGCAGCCGCTTAAATGATCGTATATAAAAGTTGGTACAATCCTTTTCATGTTTACCCATTTCTGGAATCTGTTAAATATCTCTTCACGCAGGGACTTAACCTTATCCCCGAACTCAGGGACGATGACAATCTGCAAGCGCGCTCAACCCGAATGTGACCATCCACTCGAGGGTACGGCATGCCTGCACATTGGCAGGTCAACAGTGGACAAGCAGCGAAACACCGCTGATTATGTAGGATGTTTGAAATAGATGGGTTTTTAACCAAAACTATGTGGACTTTCCTGCTCGTTCTGATTTTGAAACATTCGGACAGCTCACACGTTATCAACAGGTCGTTAATCACCTTATGGACTTCCACCAACTTGATACGGTCGTCAAAACGTAATTTAACAATAAGGTCCACGCTCAGATTTAGATGAAACCCATCCCTAAAGCATCTGGTAACAAGGCGCTTCATATATTTTCTGGTAGACTTTCGACTGAAATCTTTAATAACACGATATAATCTTAACACAACTTCGATCTTCCAATGGTAAATCTTCGTGATGCGTTTAGGATTTCGTAAAATACCTAATAGAATACTTTTGACCGAGTTGCATTGATTTTTCCAGTTATGAAGGTGAGTAACAACAAACTCCCCACCTTTTTCAAAAAATGATTTGCAGTCTTTCAAAAGATAACCCCCATCCTGACAACAAATTTTAGATTGACAAAATCCTTTCCGAAATCTCCTCCACGAAGAAAACCAAGTGTCACCCAGAATAACAAAGAAGGATAAAATGAACGAGATCCATGATCATCCTGTTTTTAAAAAAAATGCAAAACAGTCCACCGCATTAGTGTTAGGATCCCCTTCATAAGACGGACTACCGAAATATCATGCGACTCCGTAGTATCTGGTCTCGACCTCCATCTTTCATTTTTCTCTTTCGGACAAGCTTTTTTATCAAGTTGTGCTTTATGGATACCAACATAGTTCAAAAAGGGGGACTACTTATTAATGTAAACGGACTCCAACTTAGTTAGTTTTTTCCCACACTGACCATCCATATGTATAATTACATACTTAAAAACACCAAAGCGGTTCATCCATCTGTAAAAATGCATGTGAGTTTTATTCACACACGCATACAAGTGTTCTCGTGATCGTAAGATCAAATCCCGACTAGTCTTACCGATGTATTGCGATTTGCAATACGGTGATGTCGTGATATATACACAGTTATGAAGCTCGAGGAATTTTTCACCATGCTTCTCATAAAGACGAAGCCATGACCTCACGCATTTTTGGGCTCATCTAATCTCCCCATCTAAGGTCAACTTAACCACAAGCAATCGAAGTAGTGTCTCAACAGCTGGTTCCACCTTACTATGCCTACTTCTCCAATTGGTTAAAAACTTAACGAAGAGCCATGTTACTTTCATGCTTAAGTTCCCTCGGGCATCACCGGTATCACCTTCATTGGTAGTATCATTTTCTGCTTCGTCCACTTCTTATTCAACAACTTTTGCAGCTTCCGGTTCTTCCTCATAGGCCAACTTAGTGTGATGCTCGACAATATTGAAGATAGCATCCACCTTGCTGGCGTATGGTACACCTTCCCTGCAACAGATATCCTAAAGCTCCAGAGCATCTGCCTTACGGAGTTCTTGCATCATGTCATTACAGTAAGTGAATTTTCCCACAGTACCAACTGCGGTCGGAATCTTTTTCTGTTTGACCGTCGGTGTCGTATTTTTCTTGGCTGAACCCGATGTCGTCTTCTTGTCAGCGGTGCCTGGTGTCTTTTCCACTCGATCCCCTTTCTTCTTGGCCCGTGAGAGTATCGTCGTAAGCCTTATCAGAAGAACGAAACCCCGCTTAGGAGTTCGTTTCGGGGGAGTCTCCATGGGGGGACTATCCTCAGAAACAAGCTCTACCCCTCGTTTGTGTTTCTCCGAGATATGCAACTCACTGGTAAACCGGTTCAAATTTTCATTCTCGCTATCGCAATCATCCTTGCTAAGGGTTTTATCACCAATCGATAGCACCGCAAGTTCTTTACCTTTCCTCGAACGTGCCAAATCATTTTGTTGGGCAGTATAATGCAGTCTTGTCTGTACTAGAATGTCATTAACTTCACTTAACTTGGTATGAACTTGCATGTTGACAATCTTGCGCATCTCTTCACGCAGCTCTGCTTCCTTATGAGTTTCTAGCGCCTCCTTTTTCGCCACTTTTTTCACCTTCTCCGCCTTTTTTTGTCGAGAAGGCACTTGGCATCTTTTTCCTTTCATACGCGATGTGCTTCAGCGGCTTTATCACATTTCTTTCTTTCCTTTTCTTCCTTGAAGCCACTCTTTGTCCCAATTTTTCAATTTGTTTGACCACCACTGAGTCATGTGATGTGGACCGATGTACTTGCCCCTATTCAAGACGCAATGGGGAGAAAGATCGACTTCTGAAGAGGCACCTCCAAGGGTATTTGCATTGATTTGCATAGTGCCCCACCTCTTGGCATCTGAAGCAGGTGGAAGGGGGCACCTCCCCCCGTCACCACCTTGTTGACCATACTCATGTCTAACTTCACAACACGCTGGTTCAAAAACTTGTTCGCCATGATCGTGCTTGTTGCCAACCACGTCAAATCTTCCTCGATCTCTATCCTGGACCCCTGAAATGTGACATCCTCATAAAACATCTTGTCGGTACCAATCCCGACCACGGTCACCGTAATCCAATCGCCCTTTGTACTCCTCACGTGCCAATCCCGCTGTGATGGCTATCACAGCAACAAAAGTCAACGCTCATAGACCACAACAACACTTACCCACTGGCTAGTATAACACGTAATTGCAGTAACGACAATGGCGTATAAGCCACAACATGCTCACTACCCTCAGCGAAGTGACTCCGAGGAAGTTCACATGCGCAATAATAGTCAAGTAGATTGCAAGATAGACAAGTCGAATTACACAGAGTGTAAAAATGATCGAAGTCAAATTACACACAAAGCATCAAACCGATACGTTGTGAGGAAACCCGAGGAGGGATCATCTGTTCGGTGCTTAAGCCAGGGGCAGCAACGTCTGTCACCCGCTGAGCCTGGTTCAGAGGTCTTCAGCGACGAACAGAGAATCGAAGTTTGACTTGCCTGTCACGCCCCCACTCGAAGATTGGGCTCAAAGACCTTTTGCCGTATGCTAAAAAGAAAGAAAAGCGAATAAGATTCAATCAAATATTAATGTCCTGTTGATCCTTAGATCTGGGCTCATACCTTCGTCGTCGCAATTACCGCAGAATATCAGATCTACAAGAGCATTTGATTCACTCAAGAAAGGACTAAGTTTTTGCTTAAACATGTGAGTGTTTTTGTAATTGATGAATATCACAATAAGAGCAACAACTCACTGGTATTCCGTAACGGTCTTAGTATTCACTACATGACTAGGGGTATAGGTGAAAGGAAGACACAATCCTGAGACACTCTTCCCATTTGACTTCATCAATCCCCCTTCCCAGTTCAAGTCTCTTTCTCTTTGCTCCGCTTTTGAACTCATACGTACAATAATAATAATAATTATACTCCCTCCTATTCCCGTGTCTCTAGACTGCAACCACTAAAACTGGTTCTTAAGGCTATTTCGAGGACACTATACCATCAGATTCAAGTTGGGGAGTGGAAACCGCTTTCACTATTGAGCTACGCTTAAGCGACCACAACGTAAGACGTCACATAAGTAGCTGTTCGAAGATCCGCACGGTCAATATGTCTGCCTTGATGTAACCCTTCGTCGACTGTTGTTTGATTGGTGTTTGAACTTTTCATTAATGAGATAGAGTTATTCATGAGTTGCTGCCCCAAAAGGGGGCGTGACAAAAAGGAAATACTCATTACAGTCACAGACCGCCAACAACTTCAGAATGGTGGTCCCCCCCTCTCCCATCCTCACATTTCATCTGTGCACACTCGCAGACAGAGTTGGTTCCATGCACTGAGAAAATAAGATAACTTTTTCTCCCTCCGCCTCTCTCGTTCTCTTCCACACTCTGTTTGTGCATTTGCGTCCCGAAGAGATGTCCGTTCCACTTCTTCCCCGAATAGAACACACCGTCATCAAGGTTGTTTCGGTCTCGATGACCCCCGTGTTGTATTCGAGGGAAGGGATGCAAGGGTGGTTATTCCCAGCAAAATAGTTTCTTTCTGACCTTCTCTCTCTCTCTCTCTCTCTCTCTCTCTCTCTCTCTCTCTCTCTCTTGACGGTCACAGAATGAACCTCCCACACAACGATGACCGGATTAATTAACCAATCAACAGCGAACAGCTCACTGGACATGATTCTTGTGAGCGAGGTTTGAGTGCATGCAGGTTAGGGCCATCTTTGAAATTAGCAGTGAAAATAGTGACAGAATTAGGAATCTCGATATATCTGTCAATCCTCTCACTGCTGGCTGCGGCTGGCAACTTCCATCATATCCCCCAAGCACCCATTGGGAGTGCATTCACGTTTACCTGTGGGCTTTCACTTGTTGGGGGTGCACTCGGAGTATAGGTTCCTATCATCCACCCATTTCATGTCTGCTGACAGTGTGCTCCTGTGATCACTTGCGAGCTTTCGCCCGCTTCCCTCTTGAAGAGTATGGATAGATGGACGAATCTAGCGCTCGACTTCGACCAGATTCATTCATTGGTGTGAGCACAATCTCCCAAACAGCAGATACCAGTTCTTTCACTCGAGTTTCTTGTTGCCTTTTGCGATATGTGGAGCATGCGCCTACTCCCCTTTCGAGAGTACCGATCATTTGACGGATTTAGTTCGCAACACCAGCCAGGTTCATTCGGCCCAGATGTTTCAAGTTGTTTTCCCGAATGCTTGAAGGTCCTATGTGTGTGTGTCCCCTGTTTGTTCGAGTCAATGAATTTTCATTCCCAATTCAATACGATGCAGTCAAGCTTTTTCTTTCATTAGCTGCCACATAAAAGGAGGGGAATTTGACTGTCGCGGAGTCAAATGGGAGGAGGTCAAGAGAAGGTGGGAACCGCTCCGTACCCCGATTGTTTGGCTTTCTTATCTCCCCCTCAAAAACGAGGTACGGTGCCTGTTTTCCTCATCAATCGCTGGGCTACCGGAGAGACAGGCACAAATTGCGAAGACCTCGAAACGAGAGGAAACGAGTTGGCGGAAAAAGATTCCCGGGACTGATTGATTGATTGATTGATGTCCACAAGTCCAACAACCCACGATGATGCCAGCACAGGCACATACTTAAACCTCCCAGGCGTTCTTCTGTCATATACCACCCTCGTGTTATTGATGCACACTGATTGGCGGGAAACTTGCCTTCCCAATTAGCGGGAAACTCCATTTCCCAATTGGTGGGACGCTGCCCTAAACCTCTCTCACTCGTGCACCCACATGAACACCCGCCATAGGTATCTCCTCCATGTTGACTGGTGCAGGCAGTGAGCTTTCATGTCGGCCATAACTGCCTCAAGAGCAACCACGAGATGCCATAGACCAGCTCGTTGCGTTCTCTGTCATCGCTGTCCTTGCGTTGCGTTCCCTCAGGTCCCCTCCATCCGAATCCTCTTTTCCATCATGTTTGTTTCTCTCTTCCCTCTACCATCTCCTCCATGCTCGCTTCTTCCTCCCTTGCATCCTATTTGTGCTCGCTTCTTCACTTCTCTTCCTTGTCCCCGTCATCATGCCAGCAGCGGCATGTTATGAACAAGCACGGTGTCCAAGAGACACGGTCGCTGCGTTCGTTTTCCTTCCCTGCCTATGCGTTGCGTTCCTTCTGGTCGCCTCAACCCAGAATGTCCCTGCTCTTCTGGTGATCTGCCCTATATCTCATACGGGTGGCCCCTATCCCGCTGGCTCATTAGCCCTCGGCCTCAAAGAAAGTGCTGACAGTATCGGTACCGGCAGTTATAAGCCCACAGATCCGGACGTTACCCACCGTTGGTACCAATGGTTTTGGTCGGATCGACTGTCCTAGACTAATGCCCCGTGAGTTGAGAATTGTCGAACCCTCAGGCTGAGCGAGTTGTTCCAGGCCCCTTAACTGCACTAAGTGTTGTACCAAGGAATAACAACATCGATTGACAGTAAACTGTACCAATTCTGAATCAGCAAGTACACCAAAAATAATAGCTTCGGACTGCATCGATTCGTACCAGTATCGAATCAGTGATCGTACGAGACCAATGTCGGACCAGTAGTCATTCCAGAGATAATAGTACCGGACTGCCGTGACTTACCAACCAGAAATCGTCGTACCAGACTGTTGTGTGTTTACCAATGCTGGACCAGTGACCGCACCATAAATGATTGCACCGGACTGTTGTGAGTCTACCAATGTCGAACCAGTGGCCACATCGGTCCCGGTCCTGGTCAGTTGCCGGTTGTACCAGACTGTCGAGTGCTCATATCGAGTGCCCATCCGAGTTCCCACTCGTCACTCAGTCCCCTATGGGAATCCAGTAAGTTAGTCAATAACACGCGGGCTATAACAAGGTAAAAATTAAGTAAAATCTGATAAAATCAGTAAGGGATAATGAAATAGAGAAAATCCGTTTAAATCGAAGAGGATAAATAAATAGGTAAATTCCGACCAAAACCAACGAGGGCGTGATTGGTTAAAAAATGTCAAATAACAGGATAATCATTTGTTTTTCATTGTTTTTTATGATTTTAATTTTATTGTTTATTTTTAATTCCATCATTAAATTAAACAAAATATTTTGCCCCAATTTATTGTCACCAGGTCGGCGTAGAAAGGGTTGCACGAAGGCTTACTAACATGACCTCGCTTCGTCGCTGGCTGGTTCGAATATAGCCTTAGAACAGATGAAAAGGGTAGGTTCCAAGCTCAATAAAAGCCGCTGTCCGATTTATCGAATTCTAAGGGTTAGTATTAGTGGTTGATGAAGGGGAATTGAAAGCTCATCTTAAGTCCCCTAATTTCCCCCGACGGTTCTGACAAAAATCCCCGAAGAATCTTAACTAAACATTCGGTTGAGGGCCCAATTCCTATTATTTCATGTGGCCGACTGGTTTGCGTCCTCCCGACAACGTATATAAGTTACACTGAAAAAACTTGAAGAACAATGGTTGGTGTGACGTCCCCAACGCCGCGTTTCGAGAGTTACCACACCGTCCTCATCAAGGGGAGTTCCACCACTTCAACCCCCGACAATCCACTTCCATCCCTTCGCCACTATATCTAGTTATTAGGCCGTAGCGGGCAAGGTTCGTCAGACCTGCGTGAGAGGATGAGACTACTGTTAGTCAAGGTACTAATACTAAGTCACCTGACTAATCCACTCAGGGTCACGGGGCACAACCTACACTATTCGAAACAACGAGTGTCACACCTAAGTCAAAAAACGTCCCAAGAGGGTGCGGGGGTCACGGTCCGTCCCAAAAACTACCAAAGTCTATATCGAAAGTCAAAAATACGCCAATATGTTTAAAACCCCAAAAAGTAAACTATTAAAACACAAACAATAACAAAACAAAAAATCCAAAGAACAAGAAAACCACCCTGTAAAAATATCAGCTAGTCGGATTTTTCCTATGACCTTCCCTGGTCCTTGCACTGTCGGGTTGTCCTGGAAAATAGGGTAACTCGGGCGGCCCGACTGGTAGCCTAGGTAAATGAATGTGACTCTAAAGCAAAAACTTCTTCAACTTAGTTTTATATATAATATAGGTTTTTTTACGATGTTTTTTTTTTTTTTTTTACCTTCGTTGTCTCTTGCACGGACGGGTAGCCCAGGTTAACAAGGTGACCCGACCGACCCGACGAATAGTATGAAAGGTTTAAACATAACATATGTTCTTTAAAAAAAAATGATGTAACTCTGGGAAAAAAGTTATTTTGTTTATGTTTGTGCATAACATTTTATTTTATTTTATATCATTTTGCTAAGACCAGGGTTACTCGGTCGAAAGTTCGGCAAAAAAAAAATTCGTAGTTTTTTTTTATGTGAGGTATATGCCCAAAAAATCGAAGTCACTTTGCTTCACAAAAAAAAAAAAAAATTATCTAAGATGGCAGTGTGAAAACATGCTCGCCCGCTCACTAGTGTGTTTTTTTTATAAATTTTTCATAATGTGAAATATACATTAATAAATTTTAAGAGCATTTGGCTAACAAAAAAAAAATTCACTAAAGATGGCGGTGTCAAAAACGTGCTCGTTGCCTCACAATTTTTAATTATTTTTTAAGTAGTGGTTTTGTTTTTTCAAATTTGGTAAAAAATTTTGATGTAATGTTGAAGCAAATATTGTTCAGTTTATTTTTATGGATAACAATATTTTATTATTATTATTATTTTATTTTTCCTCCATGTTTGGTCCGAACGACCGAGTGTAGATCAAACACGTTTATAGGGAGACCCGAACGTTCAGGCGTCCGGGTTCATATGTCCAGCCTCGATCAAACGCTGACTACCATGGCTAGGATGTTTTTATTCCTTGTAAAACTGGACCGCCCAAACAAATAAGGTGAACCTCACGACCCAGATGGTAGCATAGGAAATAATATATGTGTTTTTTTATACCGGTTATGAATATCAAAATTTTATGTTAAAAAAGGTATACGAATGTCTTACATTAACGTTACCATTTTAATTCATGTTCCTTCAAATATTCATTTTCCTTATATATACGCAACTCGTCTTTTAAAATGCCAAATAAAGTATATAGAAAAAAAAAACATGGTTAGCAGTTTGAATTTCCTAACAAATTAATATGTCAGTTATTCGAGCAAACACGAATGAGATAAATCTCCTATTCTAAAAGTTGAGAAGTACTTGTACACTTGTGATCAGGGTTGCCGACATTCAGGACGGGCCGAATGCCCGAACCCGAACGCCCGAACGTACGGGACCCCTTCGGAAGACGTTCGGCCGTTTGGGTCGAACGCGAACCTAAAAAAAAAAAAAAAAAAAAAAAAAAAAAAGTTTTCAGACAATTCCAAAAACAATATACGTTATGGAGAAAAATACACAAAACAACATTTGCCTGGGCGCTAAATCCAAATTCTTTACCAAATTTGAATTAAAAATCAAATACAAAAATTAAACACTATGATAAAAATAAGAAAAAATAAAAAGAGAATTAAAATGAGTGAGTGTGCCAGGACCTTTTCGACAATGCCATCTTTGCCGATTTTTAATTATTTTTTGGCATTGACAAATACCCTGAAAATTTATAGATATGTATTTTACATAATCAATAGCTCATTAATACTTTTTCAAAAAATAATAAAATTTTTTAGGCCCCGAAATAAAGTGAAATCCAAAAGTTAAAAGTGAAAAAAAATAAAATAGTAAGTGGGCGAGCACGTTTTGACACCCCCATCTTTGACAATTTTTAATATTTCTTTGGCTTAGCAGAATGGCTTCAAAATTTATAGGCGTGTAGGTTACATCATAGAGAACTCACAAAAAACAATTCAGAAACAAAAAGTTATTTTTAGGCCCCGAAACGTTTTTTGGAGGGGGCCGAACCTGAAGGTGTTTGGCCCCCGAACGGGACCCCGAACACCCGAACGTTCGGGGGCAGCCCGTGGGCCACCGAACGTTCGGTCAGGTGACCCTGCTTGTGATAAAAATATATATTTTATTTTTAATATGAAATTATAAGCTAAAATCATAAAATAAATAGACTATCAAAGTGACCCATGACCACTTGCTTGTTTGGATAAATATTAAAATAAAAGTAAAAATATATATATACACATACATGGTTACCAACCCGTACGTACGGAGGTCCCCGGGCAGGCCTCCATACGTACGGGCGTTCGGGGTTCCGTACGGGGTCCGAACCCGACGGCGTTCGACCCCCGCCAAAAATTATTTCGGGGCCTAAAAATATATAAGTTTTTCTGATTGTTTTGTTGTGAGTTCTCTATGACGTGAGGTACACGGCTATAAATTTTCAAGTCATTTGGCTAAGACAAATAAGAATTAAAAATCGCCAAAGATGGTCATGTTAAAACGTGCTTGCCCACATTGTTTTTTACTTTTTACTTTTTGTTTTCACTTTAGTTCAGGGTCTAAACAATTTTATTATTTTTTAAAAAACTTTTAGTGTATTTTGTATTATGTTAAGTAAACAGATATAAATTTTGAGAGCATGTAGCTATTCAAAAAAAAAAAAAAAAATCGCTAAAGATGGCGGTGTCGAAAACATGCTCGTGAACTCACTAAATTTAAGGTTCTTTAAAGATTTTATTATTTTTATTATTAGTATTTATTTTTTGTATTTTATTTTTATTTCAAATTTGGCAAGGAATTTGGATGTAATGCTCAGACAAATCTTGTTTAGTTTATTTTTCTTCATAACATATCGTTTTTTCATATATATAAATATATATATATATATTTTTATTTTTTATTTTTTTTTGGTCCTCGTTCGGCCCGAATGGCCGAACGCATCCCCAAGAGGTCCCATACGTTCGGGCGTTAGGGTTCGGGCGTTCGGCCCGTCCCGAACGCCGGTTACCCTGTATATATATGTATATATATATATATTTATTATTTTATTATTTAAAACTTGGTAAATATTTTGGATGTAATCCTAAGGTTTTTTTTTTTTTTTTTTTTTTTTTTTTTTTTTTTTTTTTTT
>BFEA01000380.1:1423448-1433687 GCA_003427395.1 Chara braunii
CCTGTGCCCTGGTTGTCGTTGATGACGAAACTGCTTTTGCTATCTGTCGGTTTTTGCAATTGATCTTGATCTTTGCCTATCTCAGGTCTCGATCCTACGTTGCCCCGACTGTCGATGACGAGGAAAAATCGCTTTTGAACTCTCTCTGTGTGCGTTTATGGTCGATCTGGCGATCGCGGGTCTCGAAACTGCGTTCTTTTGGATCGTGCGATTCCCAATTGCTTTGGGAATCTGTGCGGGTCTCGAACCCGCACACAGATCGCGGGTCTCGAACCTGCGTTCTTTTGGGTCGTCGATGACCCAAAAGAGGAAGTCGCTTTGGGAATCTGTGCGCTTATGATTGATTGGCATATCACTGGGGTCTGTCCGCCATTCTGCTGGTCGTCGGTGGTGATACTGCCTCTCGTATAGTCTCTAAATTTCTTTCCGCTCGCTGTACTCACGACCGCACGCATTTACGGAAATCCTTAGCGCCTGAACTGAACAGGTGTGCCCTATTTACTCTCTGGCTGAATGAAATCGCTGTGTGCTGGCATCGGCCCACCCATCTGGTGGCACGCATGCTGGCAGCCAACTTGCATTAGACCTGTACTCGGGCGTCAAACCCCATGTTGGCTGCCTTCCCTTCTGTCTCTCTTCCACCCTTGTGCGTGACAATTACTATTACTGTAATGACTCCCATCGATTGTCCGCGGCTGCGAGCAATTCATTCAGCCAGTGAACCCAAGCGTCCTGTCTGCTCGACACGACCTCCCTACTGTCTTCACCCGAACAGAACGCCGGGGTAATTATCATCGCCGTATCTGGACTGAAAGTTGCACCAAATACAGCTGTAATGACCGGGCGTTCTATTCGGGTGAAGACGGTAGTTGTCCGTTGAAGGCGGAAGAATGGGTCTACGGTCGCGGGGCGGTTGTCGCTCTAGTGTCGTTTTGGCTGAGTTCGTGGTATTGAGGGGGGAAGGATGGTGGTTTATGATGCTGTTATAGTTATGGTACTTTGCAGGGCTTATTTCCTTTCGCCATCCCTCTCCCCTCCCCCCCCCTCCCCTGCAAACCGCGAACCTGCCGAACTGTTTTTTTCTGCACCTTTGTATGAACCGCGTAGTTGGGCAGTATTGCAAAGGTTATCTGAGTAATATTGATCAGTTCTCCTTAAGGATATGGTTAACTTTGCGCCAGTCGACGATCAGATTACGTCTTGGGGAGACTGCCGTGGTCCCAACCTCGGATGTGTCGGTGGAAGCCTGACGGAACTGCGTCCCAAAGTCGTGCTGCTGCTCCTTAAAACAAAAAAAAAGGAGGTGATGCTCATGCTTAAAAAAAAAAGAAAAAAAAAAAGAAAGGAAAACGACGTGGTCCTACTAAAAGAAAAGAAAAGAGAATGGAGTTATTGTCCTCGAAAAGAAAAAAGAGAACACAAAACACGCAAGTAAACACGCGCATTCACGCACACTTGGCCAATTTTGAGAACGTGAAAACGATGGCTCATCTAGGGGCCCAACATCTTGTCTGCCTCAGCAGAACATCTTGTCTGTCTACATCACTGGTCAACATGTACACGTATTTTTTTTTTTTAAAGTGCATCCATTTTCTTTTAGCAGAAGATCTTGTCTGTCTACATCCCTGCTCAACATGTACAAGTACTATTTTTTTTTATTTTTTAAGTGCATCCATTTTCTTTTCGAATTTCAGCAGTTCGTGCTCCCACTTCAAATTAGGTTCTCGGTCCTATCGTAATCAATGTCCTGATGTCCTTTCAACCTGCCATCTGTCCTAACAACGTCTTACTCTCCTCTCTTGTCTAGTTTCCTCCTCATGTCCTCCTTATGGCGGGAGAAGCAGCCCTTCCTTCTCGTTGTTAATGTCCCGGGGTTCTCTTCATAACGGGCTTGGTCCCGGAAGCGCGAGCCCGACCTGGGTTCTGTAAGAGGCTGAGCTCCGGACACACTGAGATTTCCATTTCCTGCAATGTTAATACCCATCACATGCCATTGTCTTCTGCGCGTGCGTTCATTTCTTTTATTTTTTATGTTCATGTTTTTGAAGCCGGTGAACCCGTGTAATTGTATTCTCTTGATTCCATGAACGTTCGAACTTATGACCTGTTTAGTACGAACTCTTGAGGAGTGAACAGCAGCAGCCAATTTGTGCCTCCATGCCCATCTATTTGAGAACCATTTCCGCTGCCTTCTGCTGCCTCTCCGGCAATGAACCTTCCTCCCCCAATCCACCCGAATTGGTTGTTTCAGACCTTTTTTAATCCTTCTCTTTATCTCCAGGCTCCAGGTCCGACATTGGTTTGTTCTGAAATCTCGCCCTGTTCCGATCCGCCCAAATCACTTCGGACGGTATGCCCCTGACTACGTGAGCAACATACTCCCATCCCCTTTTCGCGCTGGTATCTGGAGGGAGGAAGCCCAGCAGCACTCACTTCTCTTCCCAACTCACTCCTTCTCCACCCATCATCCTCCAGTGATACTCCGACCATTTCCAAATTCTCTTAGGGGCCGGGCACTCCCACCACAGTGCCTGGCTGACTCAAACGGCCACCTGCACCGTCTACGTTGACGGTTGACTTCCATCCACCTGCTGGTCAGCCACACTGCGGATGGGTAACCAGCAGGGACAGAAGCCAGAGTATACTTACCTGCTTTCCATTAGGGAGGATAGAGAGAGCTGTCCATAGGCCATTAAATTGTTCTTCCACATTCGGCAGTTCTTCTCCCAACAGCGCTTGCCATCTATCTGTGGCTATGGACGCTGGCTTCTTTCTGTGCCTTTCTGTGAGCGAGTATCCTGATCTCACTGAGTAGTCGAACAGGTTAACACTTGGAAGTCCCGCTGTTGCTCTGCACCAGGACCAGGCTGGGGGGTCCATATTTAGTTCCCTCGATGGTACTCTGCCCACCCATGTCAGGATTCTGGTCCTCCTTGTCGTTGCTCTGCACCAGGACCAGGCTGGGGGGTCCACATTTAGTTCCCTCAATGGTACTCTGCCCACCCATGTCAGGATTCTGGTCCTCCTAGTCTTTGCTGTTGATTCCACTACCCGGATCTGTGGAGGATTGTGCCAGACCATGATTGTCTCCTCCCCTACTTTTTCCAGCTTGTTTGTATGGTCCGCTGCTTTCCATCTCTCCACCTGCCTGAAGCCGCTCCCCGGAAACTTCGTTCACTTTCCATACAACTGCTGGTTGTTCCTCCTTTGTTGCCACGAGGGTCCACGCCTTGTGGGCCCAATAGCTCTTTCAATTCCTGAGGGATGACCTGGATCAGTGCTCTCCAATGGGCTTCCACTCTGTGTAGCCTTGTTAGCTTTTCTTTGATACTGGGCAGATTCTTCCATCGTCCTACCGGTGGGGACCACAGGTCCCTGATCCTTACAACTCCTCTGCGTACCCAGGCCAATCCAAAGGTTCCTGCTGAGCCGCTTGCTGAAAAAGGAAGCTCCTTGACTTGTAACGAGGGGATTATCAAACAGTATCTGGGCCAGTACTTCCTCTTTTGTCTGTGGTTGCTGCTGGATTTCTGGCGGTTGTTTCTTCAAGGCAGTCCATGGCGTTGCAGAAGCTGCACTTCAGCCTTCGATTACAAAATGAGTCCATGAAAAAACATGCCCATACGTCCTCCGGCCTGTTCAGTTCCCATTCTGCCATAAACAAGCGCTCTGCAAGCAATATCCAGTGTTCATTCATGTCAGTGACTGCTACCCTGCTTATCCAGGTCCGTAGTTGAGTCTGGTTCCTGCTTGCTGGGTCCATCAGTCCCAGCCCCCCTTCCTCTCCTGGGAAAGTGACTGTGTCCTACCTTCTTCCCCCGAATACAACGTACGGTCATTATAGCTGTATTTAGACTGAAAGATACCCCAAATACAGCTATAATGACTGTACGTTGTATTCGGGGGAAGAAGGTAGGAAACTTTTGTTAGGAAACGTTCGGTCTGTTTTGCTGATGGCTTCCACAGGAAGCGGGCGATGAGTCTTCGGATTGCTGCAAGCACACCCCAGGCCAGCTCTCTCACTTGGCTCACGAACCACAGGATAGCCAGCAGTGAAACGTTGGCGACCAATGGTCTACGGATGATGGACAGGCGCCATGCCCTCCCCCAGGTGTTTAATCTTGCAGTGATTCTGTGTTGCAGCAGCAGGCCTTGAGTTGTTGCTTGGACTTGTAGGCTGATCAGGACGCCTAGAAATCGCTCCTCTTCCCCTTCTTCCACTCTCCTCATCCCCCATTCCACTCTTAGTTCATACTCTTCAGGGAGCAAGCAAGTCGGCTTATTCCAGTTTAGGGAGGCTTCTGAGAGCGTAGAGTACTCCAACATTGCCCCCTTGAGTGGTGTCAGTGCTTGTTCCGAGTTCTCACAAACTGTGAACAAATCGTCCACCAGGGATTTTACTGTGCCCTCCGAGTGATTTCTTAGTTGCAGGCTTCTGATGTCTGGATGTCTTTTGATGCGATTTAACAGGACCTCCATCTGAAGTACAAAGATCAGCGGAGGGAGTGGGCATCCTTGTCTAAGAGACTTTGTCAGTTTGAAAGGTGCAGCTAAGTGGCCGCTTACCGCTCCCGATGACGTGGAGTACGTATACATTGCTTAAAACCCAACTGCAGAGTCCCTGCCCGAAGCTCATGTGTCTCAGAGTTGTCAGCACAAAGGTCCACCCAACCTTGTTGTAGGCCTTCTCGAGGTCGAGTAGCAGCACTGCCATGTCGAGGTTTTCTGATTGTGCCACTTCCAACACTTTGATGGCTGTAACCATCTTGTTGAATATGGATCTTCCTTGAACAAAGGCGGCCTGATCTCCTTTCATGAGGCCTGGCAGGCGTCGTGCTGGTCTCCTTGCGAGTGTTTCGCCAGGGTTTTATACGACACGTTCAGGAGGGAGATAGGCCTCCAATTTCTGATATCCGTCTTATCTGCCTTCTTGAACAGCACTGTGATGACCCAGTGGGTCATCTGTCCTCCTAGCCTTCCGCCGTTTAGCACTTCGTCGTATATATCCACCAACATCGGGCCAATCGCCGTCCAATTCCTGGTGTAGAAATCCACTGTGAGACCATCCGCTCCCGGCGACTTCGCTTCTGCCATGCCTGGTGTCGAAATCCACTGTGAGACCATCCACTCCCGGTGACTTTGCTTTTGCCATGGTTCGAAGTGTCTGGCCGTTTCCTCCATTGTTAACGGTCTGTCCATGTCCAGTCTTGCATGTGCTGGCAATCTGACATTCGCGTCTGTCCACATGTCCGATGTTGAGGTCAGGTCCGTGTTGATGTTGTCCAGTGGGCGTCGTGTGGTTAGTACATCCTCGTAATGGACTGTAGCATAGTCCAGCATGCGCAGAGCAGTGGTTGCCATTGGAGCTGAGTTTTTTGTCGAGCGGGTGCTTCAATTTTTTCACCGTTGTCGATGAGTTCTTCTGGGCTGCAGTTTTTGGTTTGAGTGGTTTTCCTTTCCAGCAACTGTTTTTGGAAAGGCGCTTTTGTCATTTTGTCATGCACTGCGATTCCCTTTTCCTCGAGCACTTCTCTCCATCTCTTCTCTTTGTCTGCCTGTATGTTCTCCCATTCCGCCAACCTTTTCTCCCTCTCTGCTGCCCATGCCAAGACTGAGATGGGGTGGGCCTCCATTTTTTCCTCTGCTTCCTCGACCCTTCTTCTGCACTCTTCTTCCTTCTTGTTCCTTTATCTTGCTAGGATCCTTGGGCTAACATCCATTATCTTTGAGGCGATGCAGATTCCGCTATCCATTCAGTCTGCAGTTGTATCGAAGTACTGGCGGGTAGATTGCCAGTTGGCCATGTGCTGCTTTACCCACTCAATGAGGCCTGGGTCCTCCAGGTTCTATGAGTTCAGTCTAAAGAAACCTTTCCCTCTTTCCAACCCCATGCACAGTCTGATATTGACTATTATTACTGGCTTGTGGTCAGACAACGGGTGGCACACCTGCTGTACTGCTGTCACCCCTTCCATTGCGCTGTCGTCAACTAGAAAATAGTCTAACCTACCTGCGTTTAGTGCCTACCTGCTGATCTCTGCGTACATGAGACATCCATGTGTACCCAGGATCATCTGGTGACAGTACCCTGAACGGGTCTGCCACTGACAGTTCCTCTGTCGGTTCTAGAAGTGGCCTCACATCTTTTCTGTCCGCATAGTGTGATCCTGGTCTTAAAGCCTCATCTAAAGAGAGATTCCAGTCTCCAGCTAGGATCGTCGTCTCAGCTGTTGGCACATTTCTGATTAGGTTCTTGGAAAAGCTAGTTCTTATGCCCACTTGCGTTGGCGCATATACTGTCATCAGGAGCCCATTTTCCTCAGATCCTACTTCCAGTCTCATCCAAGCCTACTTTCCCCATACATCTGCCTCTTTCTCGATTACCGTATCCCTGTTCAATAGGATTCCAACCCCCCACTCTTGTGCCCTGCGCTGGGGCCCACACCTGTGGGCTGTCTTACATGCCTCCAGTTCTGACATCTTTTCTTCATTTATCTTCGATTCTTGAAGCATCAGGCAGTTGATTCCCCACTCATGCATCCCCAGCTCTTCACTCTCTTCACTCTACTCGTCTTGGCTCTCCCTCTCGTATCCCCCATCCCTCACACATTCCATGTTGCCACTTTCAGTCTATCCATCTATTCTGCTGTCTTCCACTTGTAGGTGGATGCCGAAAATCGATGTCCGTTGCTGCCCGGCTTCCTCCTGTGCAGTAGCTTTGTTCTGAGCCCCCTCCTTCTTGAGCTTCTCCTTGGGCCGCATCTGGATGAGCTAGCTCGGGAGTCCATCCCCCATTCTTTCATAAGACTAGTGGTCATGAATGGGGATTGCAGACTTTCCTCCTCCTGCAGCTTCTCATTCACATTGAGCAAGATCGCCCTGCTAATGCCCGGAATTATTCCGATTTCTTCCAGCTTTGACAGATTCCTCTCGCGGATCACCTCCATGTAGTGCCAGCGAACCCCCGATTATGTCAGCACCTCAGCGAAATCTGGAGGTATAGGAGCATCGATCAAAGGAAAGTAAAATTTGCAATAACCAGTCCAGTTGATGTAGCTCAGTGGTTAGCATTGTGGTATAAGGTTGCGGGTTCAAAACTCAATTGCAGCCTTGCGCATGGACACCGGCAGGGCGTTAGAAAGACGCATGGCTGGACACACAGCCCCTTGGACTGACGCACGGTAAGCTTATACAGACACTGCCTGCGCACCACCCAAGGGGTTGTCCATGGTGTTGTATGTCGGGTCTTAATACTGTGTGGGTTGCTTGTGGCTGTTGCTTGTCGTTGTTCTGTTGATCTCCCCAGTCTGGCATATCACACACAGGGGCCGTTTGCGATTGTCGCTCAAATGGTAGAGTCTTCAGGTCACATGTCATAGATCACGGGTTCAAGTCTGGCTTGGGACTTTGGGGGGGTTTCTTGTCCAGCTTGGCCTGTCATCTCTTCAAACGAACACATAGTTCCCTCTACATAGTACTGCACATATCTGGCCTTCGGGCACATATATCTTGCTGTACAATTACACAGAGCACACATAGCCTTCGCGCAGACACAAAAACATGGCCCTATGGGCCCATACAAAACATACATAGCCTCTGGCCACACATATACACACAACTACGATACTGGGCTGGGGGGGTCTATCAGGTATATGATGGGGTCTACGCATGCATGGCTTAGCTCTAGGGTAGGGTAGGGATATAAGTCGCTCCGACTAGTCTGAGTTCCGCCTAGCCTTGGGTTACTAGGGGAAGGACGGTAGGATGTGTCCACGGGCACTGGCCTGCCTTGCTTAGGTAATCGTGCTGGGTAGACTCTCTGAATTGGGCCTGTAGAAGATTGCATGAGCCTGGCGTCAGAAGTTCCCGTACGGCAAGGCTCGTCCACTTCCGCTTCCATTAGGGCTGGGAGGTTGGCCCAGCCCGGGTGCTTGTCACTGCTGTCTGGTCCAAGTTGCCGTCAATACTGGTAGGGTGATGGTCCTGAGTTCTGGTCACACTGAGGTAGGATAGTAGGGACAGGGGGTGCGCTGGGAGTATTAACGTGGGGATGGGTAGGGTAGGTGGCCTGTCCTGTCAGGACAACCATTGGCTGCCGCTACCAGCAATCACCGCGGGTCTGGTCCTTGGCCTCTACAGCACCCTGGGCTTAAAAAAAAATAAAAAATAAAATGCAATAACCTTGTGGAGTGTTGCATAACACATTGATCATGGCTGCTTTTGGGATGATGAGGCGTATTGGGACACGGTTACCGTAAGGCAGGGGTAGGCGATCTATTGATATCTTGTGATGGGATCACCGACCTCCCTTCTCTATATGCCAGTGCCAAGAAATACATGCCATCGTTTGCCATAGTGCGAAGTAGTTGGACCAGGCGTCTTTTTGCCACTTTGACCTGATTCCTGTGTGCTGTGTCCGACTCGCGATCTGGAGTTTGCAGAGCTTTTGAATGACCCCTCCATCCCAACTGCTGATTTTGATTTTTCTCTTTCTTCTTCCAAATCCTCATCTCCCAGCCATTCGCTTCCCATTCTTACTCTAGATCTTGAGGAGGCTGGTGCTCGTGACAGCTCCTGTTGAGGCTCTTCTTCTGGGATTCTTGCCTGTCTGGTTGTTACCGGTCTTGGTTCTCAGTGGGTGTCCTCGTGAGGTCTTCGTTGCACATCTCCAGGTGCTCCTGGAGCTATGGATCCTCTCGGACCTCGTGATTGCGAGGTCCTGTCTCTCCCTTCTCTCCATTGTCTTTCTTCCACTTCCCTTCTCTTCTTCACCCCATGTTCTCCATGCTGCTCCTCTCCGTCTCATGCTCATTTCATTTGCTCCTTGGCTCTCGTTCAAAAAGGGGGGTTCTTGGTACCGCGCCTGTGCTTCGGAACATCTGTTCGGCCCTTGATGGGCCATGCCTCTCCACTCAAGTGGGCCCTCCGGGTACCGTCGCAGGGGGTACTGTGGCACGGGGCAGTCCAGGTGGGATGCATCCTGGACAAGAGTTTCAATCTGTTGCAAATGATGTCCCATTTATTCCATGTGGAATCGGCCGCTCTGGAGGTGTTGCTGCTCCGACGGTCGTCTGGCATACCAATCTTCTCTGGAGTAGGGTACTGCCTGCATAGCTTGTCTTCCAACCCCTGGAATGTACGATCACCTATCCATCGGTCTCGACTTAACCACGGCTGCAGCAGTGAAGAACGGGCGTGCTCTTCCTGTAACTCATGTTGATGTGCTTCAAATCTCCGGTTCTGACACAGCGGCAGATCTTGCACTGAGTTCACATTTTCTCTGCGTGCCCCGTTAGCAGCTGATTTGGATCTGCCTCTAAGGTTTTCTCTTTCCTGCGCGGCGCTTTGTCTGCTTCACACTTGCAACCACCGGCTTTCCTCCCGATGATCCGCCTCTCTTCCTCCTGTTCCTGATCTCGCTGCTCTCAGTTTGGTCGAGTAAGAACTGTTGGTATCTTTCTGTGTGTCCTCCTTGCTGCGGGACTCCGTCTCTGTGGGACTCTGTCTCTTCTCCTTGTTTCTTCTTGGGGATTTTGTGGGCAGTTCTCTTCCGTATGATAGTACCATCGGCATTGCTGGCACCAATCTGTGTAGGGTGAGGCTATGTCTACTTTCCAGCGATCTCCCTTCGGCAATGATATCTGAAGGCCGTGGGAGAGAAAAAACAAGGCAAAAACATCGGAAAGAATTCCATGGACGAGGGGATGCTTATTCCCATTGTAGGCCCGGTAGACCAAATTTTGTCCAGGGCTATGTGTCCCCCTAGGCCGTGGCCGCCTCCGACTCGGCCGCGCGGCCGAGGTATTTTGCGGCCGCGCCACAGCCAGGCGGCGGCACGCGCGCACGGCCTGCGCATGTCGGCCGCTGTCGGCCTGTGGAAAAAAAGAAAATCAAAAATTGGGGGGGGCGGTTTTTGATGTGTGAAAAAAAAAGGAAAAAAAAAAAAATCGATTGATTGATTGTTTTTTTATCGACTGATTGACTGATTGACTGATTGATTGATTGTTTGATTGATTGGTTGATTGATTGATTGATTGATTGATTGATTGATTGATTGGTGGGGGAGGGGATAAGATCTTGATTGGGTTGATTGATTGATTGATTGATTTGATTGATTGATTGATTGATTGATTGATTGATTGATTGATTCTCTCTCTCTCTCAAACACACACACACACACACACACACACACACACACGCACACACACACACACACACACACACACACACTCACACACA
>BFEA01000380.1:1433837-1450059 GCA_003427395.1 Chara braunii
CATCTGCATTTTTTTTTAAACACCTCATTTCCCTGCAAAAAACAGAAATTCATTTAAAAAAAAAACACAGGTCGACTCGGGGACCATATATCTCATGATAAAAAATGACAAAAAAAAATCCTGCTTTTCTTTATATATATATTTTTAATTTTGTTTAAATCGATTTTAGTTTTTGATTTTTTTAAAATCTTAAACAAAGTCGGATTCCAAAAAAAAAAAATATAGGAGTGTAGGATTTTCCAAGACTTACACCCCCATATATATATATATATTTTACGTATTTTTAAGGGGGGGTGGGGGGGGGGGGGGGGGGGATATTGAAAAACCAGGCTGCGGACTGGGCCTCATCGGCCTAGGCCGCGGCCGAGAATCTCGGCCGCAGCGGCTGAAATGCCCGCGGCCTAGGCCGCGGGTGTCACATAGGTCCAGGGTCCGTCATCTCTCGGGGCCTCACTCCTCTACTCGCCCAATGTGCAAAATGGAGAATGCATGTACCGCTGTAAGTGCAGTGAACAATATAGTAATATACCCGTGCCACCATAGTTTTTGTCTTTTCCATATTTGGCAACCTGGTGCGACGAGGTCCTATATATCCCCCTCGAAACTGGGCATGACACGCTGAGTGGATTTGTGTGTACTTAATCTTCTCGCGTCTCCTAAATGTGATGGTGAAACCTAACTAATGAGCCTGAATGGTACACCCCTATAAGCGTCTCCCAAATGTGATGGTGATACCTGGCCTATGAGTGTGAATTGTACACCCCTGTAACTGTTGAGAAACGGACCTGAGTTCGAATCCTGATTGAGACAGACGAGTTTGAATCCTGAGCGAAACGGACTTGAGTCCGCATCATGATCAAATCAGATGAGTTCGAATATTGATCGAATAAGAACCACTTGAATAAAATACCTCTGACCCAAATTACCCTGGGGCCGATCAATTCGATGATGATACCTTGAGGCTGTCATCATTTGAAATAAAGATAAAAAGGAAACTTAGAAAAGTGATAGTGTTCACTGAATACATACATACATATTTACCAGGCAGCTCTGTTTGACAATAAGCACCGCGACGTCGACAGCACCCTGCTACGGTTTTCTCCGGTCAGGTCTAGCGTCAATGGTCGGGGCTGTCACTGCGGGCCATGCTGTGCCTCTAGTGCCAGCGGCATTTGACAATTCATACATACATGCATACAATAAATTCTTTCCTGACCGCTACATGCGGCCCCGAATGGCTCAGTGATTCGGAGGCCTAGCCAAGCAAGACTTTCTTTTTTTGTTTTCTTTTCCTTTTTCCGGAGAAGGCAGGAGTATTGGACCGTTGGGGTGGGAGAGCTTCACCACAAAACTCTACCTTTTTTCGAAAGGTCTGCGACAGCCATTGGAGATGTAAGGTGGTTATCCTCCGTTTTGTAGCGCATCCAGTCACCCGGAGTGAAAAAACCGCAAGGGGCATGCACACTCCCACTTGCCGATTCTTGAACGTATCTGGCAATGGTATGTCCAGCTTCCGTCTAGAATGTCCTAGTGTGAGTGTGTTCTCTAATGCTGTTTTCCATCGTGGTTTGTTAAGAATTCTGTATGCCGGCGTTGGTTTGTACTTGTATCATCATGGTACTCTTTTCCGCATCTGTCAGCGTCGTACCAGAGGACATTTGTTACAACGGCAGAGTTTACGAATTGAACCTGGTCTATAAAGAAGGAGAAGTGAAGCTACCAAGTAAGGACTACTAGAAAGAGGACTCCAGATCAGTGGTATGGAGCTTGGCTCGCTCAAAATCTTTATAAAAAAAAGGAAAAAGAAGCCTAAAACCCAAAGCCCAAACCCACCGAATGACGCTTTGACAGTTTGGCCCTAAAAGGATGGTCAGTTCAGGACCAGCAGGACCAGCTGAGATGGGAATTTGGCAGATGGCGTAGGGCCAGACTCCCGCTGGAGCCATGGTTGTGTGTGCATAGGAAGGATCATCCTGGACTTGATGATGGCCAGGTTCATACGTTACTGGCACGGGCCTGGTTCATACTAGCCTGGCTTGGCCCTTTAGACCATGGCAGCCGGAGGAGACCTGAGAGCTGTGACCAGTGAAGGGGGGTTAAGGTTCAGTAATTAGTTTGGCTGGTTACTCGCCGGAGTTCTTGTGTTTTCCAGGCCACCAAACTGTTGAATTCTCTTCATGTAATTTTGTGAGTTGTGCTTTGACTCCTTTGTATCAAGTAGTAGTAGGCCTCTGCGAACTGATCCACCTTGAGGTGGTCTTAGAGGGGTCCTTGGAAAACTGGCAGTGAGGGCTGGGAGCCTTGGAGATTGAGCAAGCACCATGGCGAGTATTGATCAGGGCGGCATTTTTGGTTTTGTTTTTTTGGACCTTGCGCACTCTAGAAGTGACAATGCATCTGACACCGTCGTTTGTAGTTGGATAGTCGAAAGAATCAGTGAGTGTGGAAATTTCAATCGCGTTTAGTGGTGAGATGAGGGTGATGGATGGGGCAAGGGGGTAAAAGTCTTTCACGGTTTTTATTACTAATGAAGGACGTCAGGGTCAGGAGAGTAAAATGTGATGCTTATGACGAGTGTCCTGCGGTCTATATGCTGTTGAGGAACTGACATGTTTTTCACGTTTTGGATTTATGGCAGGCTATGCTCGCATCATTGCAAATGTGGTGGCTTTTTCTCATTGTTTCGATCAGAAGGGGATGTTTGTAACACTGTATTTCATAAGGTACGTATGCATACTATGCACTGTGCAACGTGACAGGATGTGAAATCTATATATATGTATGCCAACCAAAGAGGTAAAACAATATTTCTGTTCCCAAGGACGCTCTGTTACATGCACAGATATGCAATGTACGTAATAACCGAGGAACTGCAGTGTGATGAAAAGGACTGAATGGACAATACAGTGCGAGTAGAATCTCGACAGACAATGTGCATTCTCATACATACAAAAGGTGCTGAATAGCGCAGGGAAGACTTTGATACAAAGACTGACCTGACAGGACTGACCTCATTCACGTAGTTCAGAGTAACGAAGCAGAATGCTAGAATACTACTAACTAGCCCAATCGATGTTTGAACTCGGACTAAACATGCATGATATCCATCACCGAGTGTGAAGGAGCCTGGCGCTGTACACAGGAAGAAAGCGCCAGGTCCAGACATACACAGACAAAGAGATAAAGATCAGACGAAAGGAGGGAGAAGGATGGGAATGTCGTTAACACCAAGTCTTGGTCACCAATCCCACGTTGCCATGTCTGAATCCCCAAAGTCGAGTCTGGATCAAATGTCACCAAGCTCTGTATCTCTTCTCTCATAGTCTGCAAATGCAGTGAAGTCAGAAGTTGAGAGGGAGAGAAGAGATGGTGGCCTTGAGAAAAGGAAGAAGAAGAACTCTCTCTCATCCTGTTACGAACCAGATACTAACCTGTGATGTGGCACTGTGCTGCAGGTACGAAGCTGGAGCAACGGCGCTGCAGGTAGGTACCTCTGGCCTCCGCCCAAGCCCTCTCTCTCTCTCTAGTACTACCTAGCTATGGCGCCCAGCGCTGGAGACTACAGCTACCTACTGCGCCCAGCGCTGAAGACTACAAGCTAACGCTACTACTACTACACTGCAGCGCTCCCTCCAGAGTGCTGCTCCCGAATCCTGAAGACTACAACTGCCGACCGCCTACCTCGGAAGTGCCTGGGAAGTCCTATGTACTACCTCGGCCTGCCTCCTGACTACTGGAGGCCAGTCAGGCGGAGGAGGCAGCTCTTGCCAATGCCGAAGTGTGCCAGGGGCTGGTGTGCAGCAGCCTGCTTGAGGCTGGCGTGGGAAACAGACTATTAATAGTCTGTTCCCGAAACCCTGGTTCGGTGCCTGAGTTTCAGGGCCGGTCGTTCTGATGAACGACCGAAAATGGCCCTTGGGTTCAGGCTAAAAATGCTATTACCATTTTTAGTCTGAACCGTCGCAGGGGCTGTAGGCCCTGAAAGTCAGGCTTTCGGCCTGAACCGACATGGGGCCTATAAGCCCTGGATTCCAGGCTTTCGGCCTGAAATTCAGGCTTTTGGCCTGAAAACCGTCGGGCCTGCAAAATGGCCGTCGGGCCTGCAAAATGGCCCGTGTGTGCACGCGCTGCATGTAACACTATCAGAACTGCATGATGCCGCACTGTGACGAACATCCTGCTGTTTTCTTGACATGTGGGCAACATGTCCTCTGTCGGGATTGTTTCGATGGGATGGTTCGTGCTAGCCGTCCGGCTGAATGCTGTACTAGCGCAACTCTCCTTGGGTATCCCTTTGAACATCCCCGTCATCCTCACCGTAGTTGTCCTATCTGCCGAGGGGGCGACAGATGAAGTGTAGAAGAAACAGAAAAAAAGAAACCAAGTAAAAAGATAAAAAAAAAAAAAGAAACCAAGGAAGGAAAAACACAGATAAAGAAACCTGAGAAAAAAGAAAAAAGAAAAAAGAAAAAAGAAAAATATGTTCTGTGGGATGGTAATTGGATTATCTGTGGGATGTGTCACTTGCTTCGTCTGTTTAATAGGCTTTCTTCTTCTGTGAGGTTTGGTTTCCTCCGCCATTTCTTTACCTCTTTGCCTTTTGGCTGAGTGCAAGTTGGTCTTCGTGACACACGGGGATGGGGGCAGCCAGCGCTCAACCTGTCATCCACGTGGCTGGTCTTGTACGTAAGAGGTGACGAACAGGTGGGGCTTTCCTTCCTCACTTTTTTTACTTTTTTTCTTTTTCTTGTTCCGTCTTTGTCCGCCTTTGTGCTCCGATTTCCACTGTGACAATATATAGTTATGTGAAAATATATGTACGAGTCGGTGAAACTCCGACGAAACAGTTTGTCACAGCCCCTTGTTTCTTGTCCTCTTCTCCCTCTCTGCCTACGGTATGTACGAGTCGGTGACGAAACAGTTTGTCACAGCCCCTTGTTTCTTGTCCTCTTCTCCCTCTCTGCCTACGGTTTACCGGGCAGCTCTGTTTGATGATGGGATGGTTCGTGCTAGCCATCCTGCTGAATGCTGTGCTGGCGCAGCTCTCCTTGGGTATCCTTGTGAACATCCACATCATCCTCACTGTAGCTGTCCTATCTGCTGAGGTGGGGACAGATAGAGCCTTCGACACTACCGACAGATGCGGAGTTAAAGAAAAAAAGGAAAAATGAAAAAAAGAGAAAATAAAAAATAAGGAAATAAGAAAAAAAAATATATATGTTGATCTGTGGGATGTGTTATTTGCTTTCTGACAATTGGATTATCTGCGGGATGTGTTATTTGCTTTGTTTGACTGATAGGCTTTCTTTCCCTGTCAGGTTTGGTTCCCTCCTCCTTTTCTTTACGTCTTTGCCTTTTGGCTGCGTGCAAGTGGGTCCTTGTGACACACGGGGATGGGGGCAGCCAGCGCTCGACCTGTCATCCACGTGGCTGGCCTTGTACGTAAGAGGTGATGAACAGGTGGGGCTTTCCTTCTTTTCCTTTCCTTGTTTTGCTTTTTTTCGCCTTCGCGCTCTGATTCAGTGTGACGATATATGCCTACGGTTTACCGGGCAGTTCTGTCTGACGATATATACAACGACTTCGATAGCACCCTGCTACAGCTTTCTCCGGTCAGGTAACCTGACCATCTGTGGTGGGGGTCGTCACTACACGGCCATGCCGAGCCTCTAGTGCCAGCGGCGTGTCTGGAGTGTGTTTTCTGGCTGTGATAGACCTTTCTTTTTTTTGTGGGTGTTTTGCGGGCTTGTGATGGGGTGTGAACGGACAGTCTGTAGAGTTTTTTCCATCTGGTGTGGGTGAGTGATAGTCTGCTTTGATTTTCGTCACAGGTACCTTGAGGGCAGTGGTTGGTGCCCACCTCAGGGTATCAGTTTTTGTTCAGTCGTTGATGCATTATATATTGTCTACAGTCTACCGAGCAGCTCTGTTTGACAATATATTGACAATATATATTGAGTATTATTGACAATATATGAAATTTATATGATTTGTGTGCTAAGCGAGTCTGTAGACATTGCGAGTAGAATTTTGCTTGTGTGGTATGGTGGTGCCTCTAACCAATGTCCATTTTGATGACCCATATTCCATCCTCTTTGACTGATTATTATTGTTTGCTATATGTTATCTGCTCAATGCCTGTGGCTCAGCATAAATTTCAGCTGTTCTAGTTTAACTGGGTTTTAGACAAATGGGGAGACATGAGAAAGAAGAGAGGAAAGAGCAATAACACACTGCTGAAATTTCATATTATGTCATAGCCTGGACTTCACCGAAACAGGAGAAATAAAGAGATATATACTATATAGACATTTCTTTGGTCACTTTGAAAAGTTGGAATGCCACGGTCGCACCGAAACACTAGTATCAGCAATCTTCTCAAACTCGTGACTTCACAGCCACCCCACTGTGATAAGTGGGTCAGCTTCAGGCTTGGAGTCTTTTCCGATCAAAGGGCGTCCAAAACCCTTAAACCACCACTCCATTGGGACCTATTTCGACAAACCAAAATTTGCATTTCCCCAAGCGCTAAAATCTACTACGTCAAAAACAAAACAAAACAAAACAAAAAACCTCCAATGCCACCTTGAGGAAAAACAGGTGTGGTACCCTTTCCCAGTGAACCTCTACTGGCCCTGGGCATTGTAAATTTGGCTCGGTAATTGATGACAAGAAAAATGAGCAGTGTGGGGGCTGTTGGAGCCGTGGTTTAACCCAGTACCTTTCCCTGCTCCAAAAAAATACAGCGGCGGTTAACATGGAAGTTCAGGCTCGTTGCGAGATGGCTGGCGGCGCCATCCAGATACATCCGTGTCGGTTCGTTTTCTCTGGCGCGCAGGGCAAATTCAGGCCCGCGGCCAATACATAAGAAAGGTACTGGTGGGTTTAATGCTGTAAACCCTGAGCAGATATCCTGTTGCCCCAACACCCTAATTTGTAGAGCAAGACTATGGCCGAGTCTGTTTTGTTGAACCTCATTCGTGTCCGAGGCGGAACTTCCTCATTTGTGTCCGAGGCGGAACTTGCCAAAGGAAGACGGGCAGCTGCAACAAAAAAAGTGTGGCCTCCTATGCAAACCATTGTGATCGGATGATGCATTGCGGTAGCCGCATTCTTCTTTGTGTCCCCTTTTTTTTTCATGGCTGCCCTTGAAGACCACTACCTGGCTGAATGGGAACAGTCTGTGTTCTCCTTGTCCAGGAGTGAAAAGTGGCAGCGGCTGACTGATTACCAAGGGTGAGAAGAGCATTGCATGCACACTCAGTCAAGAGATGAGCGCACCAGCTGAGGTCCATCTCTGTTCAAAAAGTGAGGAAAGGCATTCTCAGCAGTAAGGCTTGCAAAAATAGTTCCAACGATAACGGCAGTGAGCAGTCTTTCACAGAAATAGTTCGGATGATAAAGGGGCTGGTCCTTTCCTCGTGCGAAAATAGTCCGAAGCTTCAATATTAAATCGCCAGTATGTTTCCCAACTATTTTTTCAGAGTTGTGGCTTGCATTCTGCCGTCGCTTTTTTGGGGCTCGGCCTCTGGAGCAAAATGGCTGGCGGCGCCCTACAGAAGGAGAGGCCCACGCCGGTCCGTTTCTTTTGCCTCACAGGGTGTTTCCAGCCCCAGAGAAAAGTGCCTTGGAAGAACTGGTGGTTTCAACCCCCGGACACCACGCGGGAGTTGTCTCTACATCCTTGTGCGAAGACAAACTGCAATTAAATCTACATGAGCTGCTCCACAATGGGTATGGAAGAGAAAAGTATTGTATAGATAAACCACAAAGCACGGGAGAAGGATAAAACTGATAGGAATGAGAGTGCGTACCTGAGCCAAGAAGCCCTCTGTCGAGACAGACACATGATCAGAGAGAGAGAGAGAGAGAGAAAACTAATGTGCGGCTTTGCCTCTTGTATGTGACTTTTGCTCCTTGCAGCTTTGTGTGTGATGAGCTGGATGGACGATTTGCCAGACTCCTTGACCAGCGTGAGTGAACCTGCCTTAAGAAACAGCTTAGCCACCATCTCTGTATATTGCCGTTTTCTTCTGGTGTGTGTGTGTGTGTGTGTGTGTGTGTGTGTGTGTGTGTGTGTGTGTGTGTGTGTGTGNTGTGTGTGTGTGTGTGTGTGTGTGTGTGTGTGTGTGTGTGTGTGTGTGTGTGTGTGTGTGTGTGTGTGTGTGTTGGCAAGTGGCAAAATAATCACAAAGGCAACCCAGAAGTGGAAATGGTGACTGCCTACATTACCCCATGCGAATTTGGATAGGAGGAAGATTTGGAAGGGCATGCATGCCATAGGAAAGAAAGCTCAGTTGGTGTCTTGTGGGTGGCTTGATAACTGGGTGTGGACTCTGTGGAGTTGTTTAGGGCATGACTGCAAAAATGACCACATGCTTTCATCTCCTTGAGATGTCAAATTAATTCATATGTGTGTTGATGGCACCAGGGTCTACGTTTGGCGCTGTCCTCGATATGGTTACTGACAGGTTAGTGCTGGCCTGCCTTTGCTTATCTGCGACGACTCTTTGTTGCAGCATAGCTTGCCTGATTGTGGTGTGAAATCTGATGTAAAGGAAATGTGATTTTTTTTTCCCTCCGAGGGACGACAACTCGATTGTGTACTACTCTCGTTGTGGCTGAATGGCGCATACAGATGTAACTGTTCATAAGCAGGTCATGAGTTCAAATCCTGACGGTACGGTAGCATGAGGGGCTATCACTCTGTTTTCGCGCGGAAATAATAACTCCACAGGGGAAGATATTTGTTGGATTCTCTGTCTTTTGTTGCAATTGCTTATTTTGTTGCATGCTGTGGTTGTGGCCAGGCTTTGTTTTCAATTTACTGCAACAAAACTTGAGCAATCTTCACTCTGAGAAGACCGATTTTACAACTTTTGAGATCCCTCTTGATCCAGGGAGTGTTTACTGGATTTGATGCCTTGCTCTATTGCCTCAATGACACCTTTTTTTTTTTTTTTTTTTGACCGCTTACATGGGGGTCAGGCTCGGTCAGCTCTTGATGTTACTGTATCTATCCGGAATTGAACTCGTAATCTAACGACATCCGCGTGTGCGCACCCCCGAGGCACCAGGAAAGTACATGGACAACTCTTTTTTAGTGAGCACATGGTTGCAAGCAAGGCTCTTTCCCAGTCTCGTTCGTTCCACTGCTCTCGACATGCATAAAAGACACAAATTACGGCGGTGCATCTTCCCATGTTCTAGCGGAAGATGCACTCTGGTTTTGCGCATTTCCAGAGTAGTGGAGCGAGGCCCACTACCAGGGAAACTGACCCTGATTCTGAATTATTTTCAATACTTCTTTTCTGAGGTTCGCTAGTTTTTCTTTGCTTTTCTTTTCTTTCTTGTTTGTTTGGCTTTAATAGATGGTCCAGCTTCCGAGTGTTTTTCTTTTTCTTTTTTGTTTTGGTTCTGATTGACCTGTGAAGCGGATGATCAATATTTTGTACTAGACTACTAGTAGTTCCATATTTCTAGGTTGTGCCGGCAGAGTATGGCTTGTCTGTCCTGTTTGTTTCAAGGGCTGGTCTTGGCTGCATGTTATGGTTTCTTTTTTTTTGTTGGTTACAGGAAGTGGGAATACTTATGTGCATTGGAGGTGGTTTAGATGGACAATAAACGAATGCACAAGCATGTGTGTGACATATTTGCGAGGCTCCAGGCCTCGGCTAGCCCAGAAAGGGGCTGCCTACAGAAAATGTGCACGGCCCTAAGCGAAGGCTGCGGCAGCGAAATATGCTGGCCCTAAGAGAAATCCGGTGTGATACAGTTGGAAGGGTAAGACTGCACCCCAGCCTCTCTAGGCCCAGACTCTCAGTTAGTTGGAGAGACCGGGACCCAGGCCTGGACCCAGTCCGGTCTCAGTCGCACAGCGCAAGGCCTCCAGACAGAGATGAAAGGAAGGACATTGGAGGCCAGTGAGAGCTGTGCTGGGGCACACTGTCGGCGGTGAGCGCTCTGTCAAGGAAGGAGGTGAGGAGCAGCCACAGTAAGCTGCTCTGCCTAGTGGCAGCCAGAGCTGCGGTCTCATATCGTTTGTTTTTAAAAATTTTGATGAAATTCGCACCGCAATTGCCAACGAAAACGGCGAATATTTGGGCCCCCGTTAAGCGTCTCTCCCGCTTGGAGAGACGGTTAACGGGGGCCCAAATATTCGCCGTTTTCGTTGGCAATTGCGGTGCGAATTTCATCAAAAATTTTAAAAACAAACGATATGAGACCATAGGGCTGTGAGCGCTCATTCAGGGAAGGAGGTGAGGAGCAGCCACAGTACGCTGCTCTACCTAGTGGCAGCCATAGCTGCACTGGAGAGGGAGAAGGGTGTTGCTGTGACTGGGAGATTTGGGAGAAGGACGGCAGTGAGGACTGGCGGTATTTGGCTGGTGATGGGCAAGGAGCGCACTTGTGGGGGTCAGACTCTGCAGCATTGCTGGATAAGAGGATATTGGACAAAGAGAGTGTGAAGGGAAGTAGTAGTTGGTTTATAGAGGAAGTAGGAGAGTTGTATAAGCGGTCACATGATGAGTGGCTACATCGTTGTTGTATTGATCATTGGAGGCGAGAAGTTGGGCTTTCCAAGGAAGTAGGAGAGTTGGTATAAGCGGTCAAGTGATGAGTGGGTTCTATTGATCATTGGTCACTGGAGGCGAGGGGTTGGTCTTTCCTCGTCAAGAGACGTCGATTTTCAGTCTGTTCTAATTTTGGTGTGCTCTGGGCTTTGTAAATTTTGTTTCACTTTTCCTGCTTCGAGTCTTTTGCAGCTCTGAAAAAACATACGACTTCCCATTGATTGGTTCCTTGCAAAGTCATGTGGATCGACAGTGATCGTTTGGCCTGGGGTTGGTGGGTGAGTGGGGGGGAGGGGGGCGCAGTGTGTTGGGCACTTGATGTTGTAGCTAGTGGTTTGGTAGCATGGCAAGGTGAATGCATACATGTCTTGGGATTTGATCATTTGAATCTTTGTTTGAATTCTCAAGTTCCCCACTGTGCACAAATCTGGTGATTGAATGCTGTTTGGTTCTGAAAAATTCAGCGGTGGATTGACGGTTCTGAGAATGCTGTGATGCATTGCTGGTTCTGAAGACTCTGGGATGTGTTTGGATGCATTCACCCTGAAGCCCCCTGCGTAAAATGCGAGTGAATGCTGCGGAAAGTCTGGCACTTAATTGCACAATGCAGTCTTTCTTTTCTGTTTTGCGGATGGAAGGGGAGCTATCATTGGGCAAAGTTAGCTGAATGCGCTGCAGTTCAGCGAGAGTCTGGAAAAGTGGGAGGGTCGAGTATCTTCTTGGAGTAATTGTAGGATTCCATGTAGTGGTCAGCTGCCTGATCGTTTTTCCTCATGGCCAGCATGACTACTGAACGAGTCAATGTCAGGATATGTGTTTTTGGGGAAGCGAAACATGGGTGAACATGTTTGAACTGCACTCTCCTCTCTGATTTTGGGACTGTGGGCTATGACTGGCTGTTGATTCTGCACAGGGTTAGCACAGCGTCACTGTTGGTCGTCCTATCGAGCCTCTACAGGTGAGTTTTTTGTCCTTTTGGATGATGAAAAGGAGCATGTGGCTATATATTTACAATTTATTGAGTCTGTTGGCGGAAATCTCATTTTTTTGGTGTCTGTAGCTGACATGGATTGGACTTCGGTTCTGTTCCTGGGACTTCAATTCTGTTCCTGTTTCACGTTTCTGCAGCTCTGCTTTTGTCCGTTTGTCTGTATTATTTTGACACCTTTCCGCTATGGCGGTCATCTATGCTATGCGCTAGTCCGTCGCAATTTTGTCCTCGATTTCTGCACTCCGTGAGGTCTCGTGGCTTCTTTTGGCTTGGCACAGCGAGCTGCCTTCTTCTCAACCGATCTGGATGTCGGTCAATTAAATGATGTGAGCACTGAACAGCAGAAAGATGATAAAACATGCTGTCTTCCTTAACCTTGCAATGAACCGCACACAATGTTTTCTTCTTTCTTCCTTGATGTGGCAGCAACTTGAATGTCATCTTGCTGAATCTGCAATGAATTGAATGCTGTCTTGCGAGCGTGATCCTTTCCTGATTATGGTCGGTGTTTGGAGTGAGCGGGGGCAAATTTCTTACGGTGAGATCTGGGTCCGCATCCAGGAAACACTGTTCGCTGCTTGTTTGTCTTGGATGCAAGGCCGGGTAGACATGCTGGCCGCAGCATTGATTACGGAGCTGCATGGAACTGCAGCTTGGACTGTTGCTGTAGAAATTCCTTAGTATTCCTTTGGGACATCTGAACTGTTCACAACGGTTCAGAATGGCACCTTTTTCTGCCTACCCTTGCTTAACCCCCCCTCTCTGTTGGCTTTCCCCAAAAAGGGAAAAAATTCAAAAAATCCTAAAAAGGGTAAATATGGCCGAGAATATGGCTTTATGAGTTTTTGCGGTTCCTTTGTCAGAAGAAAATATTTTTTGGAGGAAGACTCTCTGAGTTCCTTGGCTTGATGACATTTTAATGATGTGGCCCAAAGTGCAGAGCAAAATTGTTTTCCTCCTCAAACAGCAAGGCATTGGGTATCATAAAAGTGAAGGTTGTCTACCAGGCAAATGCGGCTGGCTCTTGCTGGAGGTTTCACTGAATCTAAAGGGTCGTGCACCTCATTTCCCGCAATGGTACTGAGGGAAGACTTTCAATATAGCATTTCTTGAACTTTCTTCTTTTCTTTCCCTTTTTTTTCTTTTCTTTCGGGAGCAGTATTCCATGTTTGGCTAGAGAGCAAGTGCTGTCATTTGTTCTTTTCCTTTTCCTTGATCATCTGATGTGCCATACTGCGCAGCCACACGGGCCTGCAGGGCCCGACCAGACGGAAATTCAGGGCCCTACATTTCAGCCTGAAAGCCTGAAAACGAGGGCCTACAGGCCCTGTGTCGTTTCAGCCTAAAAAGGGCCCTCCAGGCCTTGCGTCTTTTCAGCCTGAAACGGAGGGCCATTTTCAGGCCGTCATAAGATCGACCTGCCCTGAAACTTAGGCACCAGACCAGGGTTTTAGCACAGGCCATTTTGGGCCTGTTTTTAAGACAACCTTTGTTTGAACTTCAATGCCAGGGTATGGCACGTTTTGGCATTGGCAAGAGCAGCCTCCTGTACGGGCCAGCACTATATAAGACTGGCCTGCCCTGCAGGCTGCAGGTNCCTCCTGTACGGGCCAGCACTATATAAGACTGGCCTGCCCTGCAGGCTGCAGGTAGTTCATAGGGACTTCCCAGGCACTCCACGTGCAGGAGGCAGGAGGCAGTCTTCAGGATTCAGCAGCAGCACTCTGGAGGAGCACTGCAGTAGTAGTAGTAGCGTTAGCAGTAGTCTTAAAGCGCTGGGCGCTATTAGGAGCTAGAGTAGCGTTGGAGAGAGAGAGATGGTTGGCGGAGGCCAGGGAGACTTACCTGTGGCGCCATAGCTTCGGCTTCGTCTTCGATGTACCTGCAACAAGGAGCCACCTTCACAGGTTTGTACCGGACTGAGAGAGAGAGAGAGAGAGAGAGAGAGAGAGAGAGAGAGAGAGAGAGAGAGAGAGAGAGTTCTTCTTCTTCCTCTTCTAAGTCCACCATCTCTCCCTCACCCTCTCGCTACCTAACTTCTCAGTATTTGCGGACTACGAGAGAGAGAGAGAGATTGGTGACTTTGGGACTTGACGCCATTTGGATCCAGACTCCACATTGGGATTGAGACATTGGGCGAGGGATTATTTGGGACCTGTACCGAAGAACATCTTTTTCCATCTTCCCCTCTTCCTTGTTTAACCCCCCTCTTCTTCGTCTAACCCCCCTCTTCTTCGTCTGTGTATGGTTGGGGACTGGCGCATTCTTCCTGTATGAGCGCCAGGCCCCTTCACACCATGGAATGATGATGATGTATGTTTGGTCTGCATTGCGACATTGATTGTTCGGATCATTGGTATATTAGCCTTCCGCTGCGCTATCTTATACTATGTGAGAGAGGTCGGTTCTTGTTCTGGTCTGCACCTTTACGGTATGTGACATCTGACCTATTGTGTTGTTGTAGTCGTTCCCAGCCTCCTTGTGACTATGTCGGCATCTGCTTCATACGACTCCTTTTTTCCCTTCCCTTCCCTCCCTCCTCCATTTCCCCAGTTTCCATCTGCTCTCCTCTTTCTGAGACTGCTTCTACACTCAGTTTATGGTTGATGGTTGATTGTACTGATGTGTGTGCACTACGTTTATGGTTGATGGTTGATTGTACTGCTGTGTGTGCAATTGTGCTTACAGCCAGTATTTTATCATCTTCTTGGGATTAATGGTACTGGATATTTCAAGCCACTGGTTCCAGATGGTCAGGTACGCATTATACCATGCCGTATGTTATCTGGCACTCGTATCCTTCCCCTCTCTCTCTGTCTGATAGGCGTCAGTCTGACCCACCCAACATTGTCGGTTCATCCTTTGTCCCTTGAGCTAGTGTAAGAATATAGAGGTGATAACATTTTCAGCCTGCAATGCTAATTGTCATATGCTAACCGAAGCAACCATGAGGACTATTCAGCACAAACTCGAGCAGTTGAATCCCCGAATTAGAACCGGGACAAAAGCCATGGGGACCATTGAGAAAAGTCAGAGTGCAATATGGAGGCAAAGCCTTAATCCCAGAGCTGGAACTAGAAAAAGATGCATTCAGAATTGTTGGAATGCGAGATGGAGATGGACTCGTAGTCCCCCTTCTTGCCATGATGTCAACATCCTTGTGACAATTACTTGACCAAACCCATAGTGTGACAACACAATTGAAGTTCCACAATCACAGCTCTGATTCTGCTAACCAAAAACTGCCGCTGATTAGTCAGAGAGTCAGAGGAGTCCAAACCACTATCTGTCGATCTCCATTGGTAATACATTCATGATTCTTCCTTCTTGTTGAGGCTTAAAGCACCAGTACATGCCAGCTATCGGCCGCCGATTCATTTTATCTACGGCACACACGGCCTCCTAAATTTTAGGGGAGGCTCAAAGGCTCAAAACAGGTTCTCCAGTTGCCTGGGGCCATGTACTGGTGGTTTAACAGCCGGCTTTCTAGGGGAGCGTTATCCATTTCCCACCTTCTAGAGTCTCTCCCGCAGCTGCACTGTGGGACTGCAGCCGGACACTCCCCCAGGTCTAGATGTGATGTGGCCCGTTTGCTCTGTGGGTATGGCTGCAGATGACAGGCAGACTGTTGCGGTGGCATTTTGGTGGACGACTGCTTGCATTGTGCAGGGTCTTCTTTGCCACATGCATCCTCTCACCACAATGACAGCAAGAACAAAATAAGAGGTTTCTTACTTTGGAACAGTTGCATTTTCTTTGCGCAGTAAGAACTCTGCTATGTTCTCTTGCTGTCATTTTGCTGAGGATGCATGTGGGGGAGGAGAGGTGAGGTGAGATTTCACACATGCAATCCAAGATCGACGCAGAAGACCATAATCGACACAGAAAACCCGGGATTAAAGTCCTGCACACTGCAAGCATGCAAAATGACAACAACAGAAAAAAAGAAACTTGGCAACATGACAAGGTAGGTGACAAGTGAACTACAGACTTCACAATTTGCATTTGAAGTTGTCAAATGACAGCTGCAGGCACTGATGGAAAGCTTCAGGTATATGCAAAGTTGCAAACACTGACGGAAAGACTCTGACAGATTCCAACAGAGTATTTGAAACAACTTTGACCAACAGCTTTCATGCCGCGTGAAATGATTTGAATTTTGAATTCTTAATTTTACTTTTTAATAGTTTTGTCGTGGATTTGATAACGAGTTTTGGATTGACCCTCAGAGGCTCAGCCAAAAGTTGTCCGATGTTTCATCCTGCATAATACAGTTTTTTTCTCGGATTCTTTTGATTTCCTTCTTTGTGGTGCTGATTGGCCCGGAGGCCAGTCAGGTTGCGTTCCGCTGTACAGCTGGGCCTTCCAGGCGGGTCCCCTCCCAGACCGACCGCAACTGGTAGAATGATGGCATGATCACCTTTCCGATTCTCCTCTTCATTCCCGACTGCAAAGAACAAGCAAATATATGTGCTTCTTGCAATTCCCCTTCATGGTTCCTACACTATGATGGACACTCCTCTGTGTGTGCGTGTGTGATAGATAGATAGATAGATAGAGACAGAGAGAGAGAGAGAGAGAGAGAGAGAGAGATAGATAGATAGATAGATAGAGAGAGAGAGAGAGAGAGAGAGAGAGAGAGAGAGAGAGAGAGAGA
>BFEA01000380.1:1496337-1512743 GCA_003427395.1 Chara braunii
TGTGTGTGTGTGTGTGCATGCGCCCGTGGTCGTGGGGGTGGGGCGACCCCTCCCCCACCAACCAATCAATCAATCAATCAATCAATCAATCAATCAACAAACAAAAAAAAAAAGAAGGCAAAATCGAATAAAAAAAATAAAGAAATCAATCAATCAATCAATCAATCAATCGCGGGGGGGGAAACCCCTCCCCCACCAGTCAATCAATCAATCAATCAATCAATCAATCAATCAGCCAATCAATCAATCAACGAAAAAAAAAAAATCCACAAAACTAATCAATCAATCAATCAATCAATCAATCAACGAAAAAACAAAAACGAAAAAAATGCGTTTTTTTTTTTTTTCAATTTTGTTTGATTTCGCCCATCCCCCCCCCACCAAAAGTTGATCTTTTTCGTTTTTTTTTTTGTGTGGGGGGGTGGGGCCGGGGATGCGCTGCCACGTGCCGTATTCCGAATTTCGAAAGTTGCTCCCCCGCGGCCGCCATGTGGCTTCAAAGCCGCGTGTCGGCGGGGTCCGCGGACTGGCCACGTCCGTGGATTCGGCCGCGGATGGCCGCCGCCGAGGGGGATTCATAGCCCAAAAGGATGCCAAGGCCAGGAGGAGAACAATAGGCTGGAGGGCATGAGGGAGGCAGGAGGGCAGACAACATACACGCACACCAAACAAGCAAACTAAAAAACGAGTCCCAAAAGGATGCCAAAACACGATGCATGTGGCAGGAGCTTTCTGTATGGAAATGTCCGCGGCGCATTCTAGTGCGCGATGGATGGTTTATTGTATCAAGGGATGCAGCGTGTTCCTGGCACGCAGGAGTCTGTCCATATGCATGACATGGTGGCAAGCGGACGAAGGCCTCTAGCGAGCCCCTGGAGGCTCACTGCTCTCCTCCAGACATGCGGTATCGAGTTTTGTCTGTTTTACACTTTGTCCAAACTCTAAAAAGCCTGTGTTGCTCATGTAGGCTGGATTTTGGAACCTGGTTACGAGCCGCCGCAGCCGGAAGTGCTGGCGAGCCTCTGCCACATTGATTCGGACAAAATTGGCGGTTTGGGTAAAATCCACTGAGAAGCCTCCCCGTAATGAAGTTACTATGGTGTCAGCTATTCGAAAAGAGATTCGAATGGATCACCCGAGATGGAGAGGGTGAAGCGGCGAAAGAGGAGCTGCTATGGAGTTGAAAGACGAACTGAGGGGCCATGGAGCATGTTTGGCGAACAGCCGTTCGTTCGTTATGAGCTTGGCAATGATCGTTGCCCGTCTGTCTGGGCCCAGACGACGAAATCGTGACGCGAGAAACTGCCGGACGGCGGACACCTTCCGCTGGTCGTAAGTTTGTGGAATCGATCTGAGTGCGGATTGGTTGGCTGAGAGGACCTCTGAATTTGAATCATGTGATTGACTGATTGATTGAATGAATGCCATAACCATTGGACATTAGGAGTAAGACCCGAAAGAGTGTAAACCGATAGTACACGGCCCCGGCCTTGAAGAGAGTTTTTGTCGCCACAAGTGAAACTTGGAGGCGCTGCGCGGCGAGGGCCGCTGTTGGGAAAAAAAAACCCTGGTGGCCTCCGAAGTGGTGAAGGCTTCACTCTGACACCTGTGGGCCGATGCGTGGTGTGCTGGTGCTTTAATGCAATTTCGTTTGTTTCAAGAAGTGAATTCAAGAAAGAAAAGATCTTTGTCTCTGACATGGATCTGTTAGTCTCTGACGATGTGTACGACATGCTGTGCATGAAGGTGGAGAGGGTGAGAAGGAAGGAAAGGAGGAACATGATTTTATTGTTATTGAAAATTTTGAATCCATCTTAATTATTGGTTTATGCGAGTCGTCCTTGCGCGGGGGCCATGCTGCTAATCTTCTCTGTATCGTTGCAATTTCAGCAGATGTCCCGAAGGACAGGAGCAAAGCAGTTTATTTTGTTGCTGGGCCACCAGCCGTGCCGCCTGGGTCCCCAAAGCTGCCACAGGACCTGCCTGGGATACCTGGCCGGCCAACTGGACCGGGCGGGGTCCCGACCCATATCCCAACAGAAAACAAAACAAAAAAAARAAATGGAAAAAAAAAGTATGTTGTGCAGAACAGCGTTCCAGACAACTAACAAAAAAAAAAAAAAAAARMAWACMARAMAAMWAARAAAAAAAAAAAAAAAGGCATACCAGATAACTTTTGGCTCAGGGTCTCTTTCAAAGTCTTCACAGAATTTGAAGTAAATCTTTTTTTTCCAAATACACATTCTACGAATAGTAACTTGTCATCAGACTCGTCACGGAAAGAATTTAAAAAGCGACCTTTTACTATTCCATTATGCAACCAAGGTTTTCCAATAACTAGTTTATTAGACTTTAAAATTTAAATGAATCATAGTTATTTCAACTTATCTCAAGTTATTTGTATATAATGATTTTTGTATCAGGCTTCAAGTAATGTAAGGATAATCATCTCACAGACCCCTTTCAAGCTTCAGGGCCCTTACCAAAATAAAGCCCAGTTTTAAAGCCAAAATAAAATAAAATAAAATTAAGAGGGAATGGTGGTCGAAAGGTGTGCTTGGCGCTTCAGACATCTCTCCAAGTCGCACTGGTCTAAAAAATGTGTGGGGAAAAAAAAAAAAAGAAAAAAAAAAAAGGAAAAAAAAAAGGAAAGAAAGAAAGAAAGAAAGAAAGAAAGGGCTGCTTGCTCAATATGAAGTGAAGTTTGACAACTGTTCAGAGTACAATGGGGGGGCTCACATAAGATTCTTCTGTTTTTTTTTTTCGTTTTTGAAAGTTTTTTCGATCTTTTCCTTAACAAGGGCTACGTCGGTAAGGAGGTGTCATCATCAAACTGACTGGCCCTGACTTCTTCAGAGGTATGATTTTACTTACCCGAGTCCATCAGGATGTGAACGTAGGTTTGGTTTTTGAAAAAGGTCACGACTCATGAGTGTACCAGATTCAGCCAGATGGGCGTGGTCAGACAAGATCATTCTTTACGGGCACTTGATCCTGCCTCTTGCTTGTGATCTTTTTCTTTTTTTCTTTTTTTGTTTCCCTCTTCCCCCCTCCCCCCGCCCCCTGTTTTGATGGTGCGTTTCACTGAAGAAAGGCTCGAGTCCAGTGAAGATACTGCTCTTACGACACAATTGTGATGAGCCTGCTGATGAAGGTGAGCCAGACTGACCTTCCCCGGGATGGGATGGTGCCGTGGCTCGAAGGCAAAATGGGTGCCACCCCCTGACGTGTCCTGTGGAAAGCGGCAATTATTGGCAGATGGATCTTCGCTGGGTGGAGAGATTTCATTAGGAAACAATATTTTAGTRGCTTATATGCCTTGGGAAGGATGTAACTTTGAAGACAGTTTTAATTAATGAAAGATTAATTTATGAAGATATATACACTTCAATACATATAGAGAAATATGAGATAGAAGTGAATATGACAAGCTTAGCCTGAGAGGAGCCATTCTTAGGACCCCTTGTCGACATTGCAGAACTCGGCAGTTAGTAGGGAAGAAAGACTGACTCCGTCACTCCGCCCTCATGATTTGCGCAGAAATGAAATTCAGAAGTCTCTATCAATAATATCGAACCGATGGTTTCCACGGCATGTTCCACGAAAGTGCAGAGCAGGGGACATGCGTTTGAACCTCTGTGGACGTTTCGGCAACACTGGAATGGATTTCCGGACCTGTTTCGAGTCCATTTTGTTATAAACCTTTTGTTGTGGCATTTGTAGCGTGTTTACGTTAAGCCTTTTTGTCCCTTTGGTTGCAATCTTGTTTGCTGTTTGCAGTTTGCCAGTTTGTTGGTTGTATACCTGTGTGTTTGCTGCTTTTCTTGTCGATAATTTGATGGGTTGAAGTAGGTTTCTATTCTTATTTTTGTATTAATTCTTTTATCACAATACAATATTGTATACAATATTATACAAAATCTTATATAAAATTAAATAAAAGACTGTGTTTGCTGCTTTTCTTGTCGATCATTTGAGTACAGGGATGCTGCTTCTGTGGCTCAGTAGAGGTAGTAGAGCTAGTTTTGTAGGTTTGTTGTTCTGTAGGGTTGTAGTTTAAATTTGTATTTTCGTAGGTTTGTACTAACTTTGTAGAAGTAGGCGGAATTTGGACCTGGTCAGGATCCAGGGGTGATACGGTGTGTCTGGGTGAGAATGCACGTAGGAGAAGAGTGCATGCACGATACATGGCCGGGTTGCTTGCATTGCAGCCACAGATAGCTGGTTACGACACACTGGGTGGGTCCTCTGGCCTCGGCTGATGATGCCCTGTTCGGGGGATTTCACCTTCCTTTCCTTCTTTTTGGAAGGGATGCTGGACACGATTCCCGGCCCTGTAAACGATCGTAGGCTGGTATTTGGAAATAGACTAATGGATGACGTGTCCTTATCCCTGGCTTATCGGAGTGGCCCGGAGACTCAGTTCCTCTCGGCACGGCCAATCGAATCCGGAGAAAATTTGAACGCTGTTACCTGGAGGGCGTTGACCTTGAAACGGACAGACGAAAAAACAGGGTCCTGGGATTTTTTTGGTTGCAAAATGGAGGTACGAAAGAGCTATCCTTACTTGGGTAGTGTTTAATCGAACCAAGAAGGGGGAAACGATATGGACCTCTGGCGAAGGAAGTCGTGTTCAAATCCGGACAGGACTTCAATTTGTGGTCCAGCAGAAAAAAGCAAAAGGCGGCTTCGATTACAGGGTCAGTCCACTGGATCGGCCGTAAGACCACGGTCAGGACGAATATCCCGCAACGAGTTTTGAGGTTGTGAATGGAATAGCGGGTAAGAAGTACCCGGCCCATTTTTTCGGGACGGTACTGGGAAATTTTGCAAGGGCACGCGATGACGTGTAGAAAATCACAGCGACATTGCTAGGGGGTATGTAGGAGGTAGAGATAGCTACAAGACTATTAATAGTTTTTATTTTGTGTTGTTGTACTCGTCCTCTTTCATTGACATTGCGTCGGGGGTAACTCCGGCTACGACTGACGGAACGAAGGAGTGAGTCTAGGGGTGAAGAAGGCGGGAGAAGGTGGTGGTTCTCGAGACCGTTCCCGTGGTGCTCTTAAAACTACTCATCGGCATGCTATGCCTGATCCATTGTCTTTCTATTGGACTTCAAGTCGATCATTAGTGTACTTCAATCATTGCCGTCTTATCAACTTGTGATGGTGTTGGGCTTCAATTATTGTCGTTTTTATCGACTTGTGATTGTGTTGTTTCTCACCTTTTGTAAAAAATACCAAGAAAAGAAGGGGCAAGTAGCCAGAGGGTGGTAAAAGAGAAATCTACAGAAAGGTTTCCAGCCTTTTCAGGCCAACGTGAGGTGGTAGCCACATACTATTGCACTACGATTAGGTCTGCTGGTCACCTGCATCCGACCATGATTATGGACAGATTGAGGACTAGAATTGTAACAAATCACGACTGGTACCTGTAAGAATAGTTTAGCAATTTTGAAAAATGGTGGAGAATTAATTTCAATTAAAAATTAATGTTAAAGATAATGGAGACATGTGATACTCGTAGTCCTCTAGAGTTTTTTGTACAGGCGGAGTTTTATTTGTTGCTGTCAGTTTTTCATGGAAAATGGTACTGCCAACTTATCTACCGACCGGGCTGGTGGGGACCACCTTGGTTCCCTTGGTTGCCCAGCCGGTCAAGCGCCAGGGAAAGTATCTGGGTAAAAAAAAAAAAAAAAAAAAAAAATCCAAACAAAAACTATGTTATGCATGAAATAAACTGGAAAAACAACCTTCCACTCAGGATCACCTGGATTTTTTTTTTTACCACGTTAGAAATGGAAATTAAAATTCAAAATTGATTTGTATTTTTTTTGCCCCTTTCCCCTGGCTCGACAAGTGGTCCTGGGTCACTCTGGTAACCTAGACTGCCAATGAATGGGGAACGTGTGGTTGGTGTCACTGGGGGCCCAGCAGGGTGAGGGCCGGGGATGGTCCCTGCGTGAAAAAAAATAAAAAAAATAAAAAAAATGCAAACGAAAACCAAGTTATGCAAAAAAAAAAAGAACTGAACAACCTAGACTGCCAACGAATAGGGAACATGTGATTGGTGTCAGAATTTATTTGTGTGATGGATGACGAGGATATGGTACTTTATCAGTCTTTATGTCAGAAAAAGAGAGAAAGAAAAAAGAAATGAAAAAAGATCATGGTTGTCTTGGCTAAAGCGCAAGAGTGTTACTTAGGTTATGTCGGCAAGAGGAGAGAGGGTGACAGGAGAAGGAATTAAACCGCCAGTACTTCTGAAGCACTTTTCCTCTTTTTTTTTTTTGTTGGCACTTTTTCTTGTGTGATGGATGATGAGGATATGGTACTTTATGTCAGAATGTTACTTGTGTTATGTCGACAAGAGGAGAGAGGATGACAGGAGGAGGAATTAAATCGCCAGTAGTTCTGAGGCACTTAAAGTTTTTGTTTGTGTGATGGATTATGAGGATATAGTACTTTATGTCAGAAAAACAGAAAAAAAAAAAAGAAATGAAAAAAAATCATGGTTGTCTTGGCTAAAGCGCGAGTGTTACTTATGTTCTGTCGGCAAGAGGAGATAGGGTGACAGGAGATGGGACGCCGGACACCGAAAGATGCGGCATGTTAACGCCCAGGACCCAAAAAGAATAGTGGGGTCCAGCACTGGTGGTTAAAATGGGCTGTTGGATTTTCCAGAAAAAAAAAGTGAGTCAGTCTTTTTTTTTTTTTTTCCTGTTCTCTTTTCTAAGTTCGACAGAATGCTTTGAATTCCCTTAATGAGGAGACGATGACGAGAGAGAAGGAGATGATGACGGCGAGGGTTAGACTGTATTTTCACGGTGTTCGTGATGGTGAATTATAACAACAACCTTGTGCTCACCGCGGCTACGCCGGTGGTGTTAACTGAATCCTCTTCACTGTCTTCCTCCTCTGCCGCCTCCTCGTCCCCCTGCTGGTCGCTCAGATTCCCCTACCCACCCCTCCCCCTTGTTTTCTGCCACCTTCTCTCTGTCCTGCTCCTCCGCCCCCCTCTTCCTTCATTAACCCCTGCTCCTTTCATGCATTCTTCTTTGCCGTGTCGACAGCAACTCACACACACACACACACACACACACACACACACACACACACACACACACACACACACACACACACACACGATACAGCCCAGAAAAAGGACACGCACTTACGCACAACGGCACCTTCGCGGCTTCGCCCTATGAGGGCTGGGTTATGTTTTATGGCCTGGTATGTGAGTTGGACGGTACCACACGGACCTTGTGCCACCATGGGGAGTGGGTCATACGATGTGGACTGGATGGTACTCACATACGCATTCCCTTAAACCACCACCACCTCCGATCCTGTTTTTGACAAACCTGAATTTCATTGCGCACTGAGTTTTGCCGAGCCTGTGTCCCATCTGATTTCTAGACTGGTACAGCCATGACATCCCAAAGAAAACAGAAAAAGAAAAATAAGAAGAAAGAAAAGAAAAGAAACTTCCCCACACGCTGTGATAGCCATCAGATACGTTCTATGAGGTGCTGGTGAGACGGTGCCCTCAGTGAGGGCATCTGCATCCCAAAGAAGAAAGAAAAGAAAAGAAAAAAATCCCCACACGCTGTGATAGCCATCGGATACATTCTATGAGGTGCTGGTGAGACGGTGCCCTCAGTGAGGGCATCTGTCCCTATGAAAAAAAAATGGACTCGATGGTGGACAAAAACAAAAAAGACTTCTCTTATGCTCGTGATCCAATACAGGATGCTACCGTGCAGGTGTGAGTATGACGTGAGAGAGGCAGTTGGCTGCCCCCAGTGGAATCCAGCCTGCCTTGCGGGGAGGGCACAAATGAGAAACAAAAAGTAGGAAAACAAAAACCAAAGAGGTAACTACTGCTCAGTCAGGGTTAGAGCGAGAGAGAGAGAGAGAGAGAGAGAGAGAGAGAGAGAGAGAGAGAGAGAGAGAGGGTGAGAGGGAGAGAGAGAGAGGGAGAGAGAGAGAGAGAGAGAGAGAGAGAGAGAGAGAGAGAGAGAGAGAGAGAGAGAGAGGTGGAGCTGCGGAAGTGGCTGCGGGAGTGGAGCGGGAGCGGCATCGGAGCAGCGGCGAACCTCTACGCGAGGCGCCCTGAAGGGCTGTACCCCTCATAATTCACACCCCATAAAGCATGCCAATCACAAGCTAGCCGGATTAATTTTCAGGTAGGCCATCACGGTGCACTGAGTGCAGCATTGAGCAGGTTGCTTGGACGTCTGCAGCCAACATTCCCTCTCTACGGACAGGCGATGAGGTCCTGATCCAAAGTACGGTTGTTTAGCTGTTGCAAGGTCCAATCTGCAAAGTGCTTGCACTGGCGCTGACAAACTTTCAGTACTGTGCACTGCAGTTGGTTCATCTCACAATCTATCCTCTACCTCAGGCTGCTGGGTCTGTCCCTCATCTGGCAAGGATGGACAGGGTCCTGTTGCAGGTGCATCGGGAGGATGTGCAGCTTTACATGCTGGATCATACAAACAGAGAAGTATGAGGTTGATGACATTGGGGATAGTACACAGACTCCCCACGCAGTAGAGACATGACATGGAATGTTGCTGACATGCCAGCAGGAAAGCAGGCTGATGTTTGCACTGCCTACTGCATTATTAGTCGCCTGTTGAAACTCGAAAGCGTCGTATGAGCAATAGCTTCTGTATGACGTGGCAAAAGTTGAGCATCATGGCAAGGATGGACGGTGTCCTTTTGCAGGTGCAGCGGGAGGATGTCCAGCGTTACATGCTGGATCATACAAACAGAGAAGTATGAGGTTGATGRCATTGGGGATAGTACACAGACTCCCCACGCAGTAGAGACATGACATGGAATGTTGCTGACATGCCAGCAGGAAAGCAGGCTGATGTTTGCACTGCCTACTGCATTATTAGTCGCCTGTTGAAACTCGAAAGCGCCGTATGCGCAATAGCTTCTGTATGACGTGGCAAAAGTTGGGCATCAGCTTGATGGAGGAAGCTTACAGCGTCATAAGTGTGCCGCCTGTCATTTCACAGTCCCAGTCGGGGAAATGGTGGCCGAAGGTTCGTAAGGTCTCATTGACCGAACAGGAGATTGAAAGACCGCCCACATCAGACTGACATGCCCTGCGGATGTCGCAGTTCATCAATGTAAGAGTTGTGCGAAACGACATACCCTGAACCCTGAACCAAAAAAAAAAATCAAGAAAAAAAAAGGACGAAAAAGCAATAACTTAAAGCTGTACTTCGCTTTTTCCCCCGAGAACTCAAAGTGACCACAGGTCTGGCTGTCCTCCACCTTGTCGGGTACGAGGACATCTGAAAGGGGCTCCCGGTTTTCCTGTCACTCGAAATATAGTCCTACAAATGGGGACCCACATTCCGCTACCCTGCTAGGTTACCGACAAATCGGTGGCCAGTAGGCCAGGGTCAGATAACACCCTACCAGTCCCCCTAATAAAAAAACCGTCCGGGAGAGTGGTGGTTTAGACCACCAGTACTTCGGAGGCACTTTTTTATGCCACGGCTGGAAAAGCGCTGCGCACCGGTAAAAAAAAAAAAAAAAACAGCGCAGGCCTCCTTTTGGCTGGCGCCACCAGCCATTTTGCTCCTGAGGTCAGAGTCCCAAAAGTTGAGGGAGCAGGCAAGCCGCGACTCTGAAAAAATAGCTGGGACGCATACTGGTGGCTTAATGGGAAAGCACGCACAGAGGAGTCTCCCTGCAGCACAATGAAATCACGTGGTTCTGCCAGATTCCAAGGCCAGAGGAGGTTCATTCTGGTCTGCACAGTCTCTGTCAGGCATGCTCTGATAACTCCATCCACTCTGGCATGCATTTCAGAGAAAGATCGTCTTCGGTCTGGGATTGCATCAACTGACCCTACGGCCAATTATTATCATCTTGAGTGGGGGAGCGGGTGGGTGTGTTGGTGGGTGTGCGTGCATGTGCGCGCGTGTGTGTGTGTGTGTGTGTGTGTGTGTGTGTGTGTGTGTGTGTGTTTGCAAGTGTGTGTTTGCATGTGTGTGTGTGTGTTCATCCCATTCTCCAAGCTTGGCTTAGTTGGCTTCTCTTCGTTTTCTTTTTTGTTTGATTTTTTCCAGGTCATTTGTACGACCCGCCCGCGTAGCATTTTGCCTACTCCGAACTGTACTCGCAAGCCCACATAGCACCATCCAGTCCGCATACTATGACCCATCCCACATTGTGACGCCCAACCCAAATAGTATTGCCTAGGCCACATAATACCACCAAGCCCACGTAGTCTTTCTTACCCATCCCACATGGTGCCACTCAACCTGCTTACCCATATTTTTGCATGGTACGACCCGGACCACATAGTATGACCCGCCCCACATGGTACTACCCAACCGACATAGTATCACCCGGGAAAATATTAACGCTCAGCCCACATAGCGCCGTCTGGCCGCTGCAAATGCTGAATTGTGTCTGATGTTGGCTGTGCTTTCAACCACTGGCAGGCACATAAATGGTCTAGGTATGACTGATGCCAGAACGATGCTGGCTGGCACTGCGGTTTGGTTGCACTGCCCTGTAACCCGAAGGAGGGGGCATGACCCTGTAACCCGAAGGAGGGGGCATGAGGTCTGGTAGAGAGATGTTGGGGACTGCCTACGGGTGGGAAATTCCAGTGGTTTGCGGATGCTGGCGGGAGCTGGGGTGATGTTTCATCGCGCTGGGGATGTGAGGCCTGCTAGAGTTCTGAAAAGGGGTGGCATCAGGGAAGGCTTGACAATGTATAAGTGAATGCACACGGTCTGGCTAGCCCTTCTCTTCATTTCGTTTTGTTCGTACCGTAGGTCATTGCAAGGGCTCAAATGCCAAAAGCCAGGATTCCAGGGGTATTCAACAGCTCATCCAATGTTGCTCTGATGCTGTCACATTTAGGGACTTGCGGATGGCCGATGCCAGAACAACGCTGGCTGGTGCTGGGGGGCTGCCCTTTAACCTGCTGTTGGTGGGAGCTTGCGGCCTGGTAGAGAGATCTGGGGATGCTTTGTGGTGGCACCGGTGGGCATCCCGAGGGCCAACCGGGCCTTGCTGACAACGGCCAGACGTGGGGCGGGTCATGCTGTCCTGTAGCCTAGAATGTTGGCGGCGTGAGGCCTGTGTAATGAACCCAGTCCGGAGGAAACTCGTTAGGAGTCGGAACTGCAAGATAACTCAGTGCTCTGATCAATGTCTTCAATAATCGTGAAATGTGATCTGTGATACAATGTCTCGTAACCAGTAGACAAAGGAGAAGAGGGGGAGAATACACTTGGAGGGTGGAAGAGAAAGTATCTATCAATGTCCAAGTAGATAGAAGCCCCACATTCCCCTTTTCTTCTTCGGGCATTCCCTCTCCCCCACGTTAACAAAACAGGGTCCAGAAACGAGCCGGACAAGATCTGCTCACAACGATGCGCCACGTGGCATAGATTTCCAATGAAGATGTCTCTGCAGCGCGCAATGTCGACATCAACAACACGTAAGTCTCCTCTCTGTCACACTCAATCAATCCACAAATCCCGATCTCCCTCCTTGTCGCGTCCAAATCAGCAATGACGACAACGCGGCATGCGGCACGTCAGCTATGTCCAAGACAGCGTGGCATGCGCCACATCAGCAAGAGGACAACTAGCGCCAGAGCAAGAAGGCACTAGCACGTGGTACAACAATTTGGTGTCGTCGTCGCATAGTGCCAACGTTCAGCCAACATCAAGCCAGCATCGCACCAGCATCTAGCCAGCGTCAAGCCAACGTCAAGTCAACAAGGAAAGACTGAATGTTGACTCCCGAAGGTAGGGTCAATAAGTAGAATTGACGAGGTTGACCTGCCTTTGGTCACATGCCCACGGAGGCTCAAATTGAATCGCAGTCGACGACATGGATCTCTTACAGTTACAGACTTCCACTTGGACCGAATGCTGTCTGGATACCTGCATACCAACAAGTGTGTCTGATCGGCGGCCTGGGCTGGGTCCATATAAACTTTGACTCATAGGCCGCTCTACAATTGACTTTAGTGAACTGTCGGGCGCAGGGCCCCTGAAGCCAACTTTGGGGGTTCCCCTCATCAACGCGGCCTTCAGCCGACGTTGGGCCTGCGGGTGACCACTTAGACAACATCAAGGCATATTGGAGCGGGTTATTGCATTCCTGCCGGCCCGATTTTCGAGTTATATCGCAGAAATACATCAACTTTCTTTTAAACCACGCTCATATGCAGATGTAATAACAGGAGCAATAGGTAATAGTTATTTCTTGTCAAACCATCTAGCTTCAGATGAAGGTTGAGACTAGTATCAGTTTTTCTTTTTCTTTAGCTTCTCCACAACGCTGTTAGATCCTGTTTTGGTCCCCCGTGCCTTTATATCCGACTGTTTCCCGGTAGGCCTTTATATCCGACTGTCTCCCGGTGGACCTTTAGGCCCACACGATTTGGGAAGTGTGAGAGATGTTTCCGGTCTTTCTACTGGCCTTGACGGACTTTTCCATCTTTAGTTTTTCTGATTCTGTTGGTCTACCTGCATTCTGGTTTTTGGTGTGCCCGTTTTTTGTCATCTTCTTACCTACCCGTTTTTCGGTTGCGCCTGACATTTGGTTTTGTTTTATTTATTTATTTATTTATTTTATTTTTCTCCGTACGGATTTTTGCCTACTAGCTACGTGGTTCGAATATCGACCGAATACGGTGATGAAGGGACTTAGCTAGCTCATAGAGACTGTGTTTAGAGCTCTCAGCTCAAGTGATATGATAAATTATCGGGAAACAAGGCTTTGAGTCTCTCTTTTCGGTAGAAGTACCCGTTTGGTATACTTTCCTGACGAGTCCGCTAAGCGAGCAGATGAAACCCGTCGAAGGACTTCGCTTTGCCTACTACCTGGGCAAAACAACAACTATGGTGGTTATGGAGTTGAGGATACGCTGAGGCAGGGCTAAGTTTGATGATTGTTGAACTTTGAAGTCGGATATTCTGAGTTTTTTTTAGCGTTCTGGTGACTTCTTAGTGTTTCATATACTGTATGCTTACCCGATTCTTGTCTGAACTCTCGGCCTCCTATGCGCTTCCCTGACAGAATGTGTGGCCGCAATCTGCCTCTCTTGGTGTCTTGTTGTCGTGCTGCTTCTCGACTTCTCGTCCGTTTTTTTCCTTGCTGAGGGCATACTCACATGAGGACGAAAAAACCCTAAATCCCAAAATTTGAGTCGTTTTGGCTCACAGCGGAGTTGTGTGACCGTTTAAACGCGCTGAACGCGCGTTCGCGTTCGAACGCTCGCGTTCAAACGGTTGTAGGTCGTGTTCAAACGCGTTCAAACGCGCAGCGCGCCACGTGGCGCGAATTCGTTGAACGCGACCCACTCATCCATATGAGCACGTGGCAGACTACGGGTTGGGGGATTTGGTTAATAAAAAAAAAAAAAAAAAAAAAAAGTGGCAGTGTGTATTTGCATGTTATAGCGGTAGATTCATTCGATTTTGCTCATCAGATTGATGGAAGTACCATGAGGTCGGCCGCGCGGTTGGAGAATTACCTTCTCTCCTCTCCTCTCGCTCTCTCTCTCTCTCTCTCTCTCTCTCTCTCTAACAGCCATTTCGTCAAAACGAACATATTATATTTTTTGAACGAAATCAAAACTGACTTTTTTTGCCAAAATCCGGTCGGAATTTTTTGCTCCTGGGGGTCCGGTGTTCCCAAAACGCCGGACCCCCTACATATGTATCTGGTCTATGGTTCAGACCAGATACAAGTTTTTATTATTATTATTATTATTATTATTAATATTATTATTTATTTATTTGTTTTGGTATCTGGTCTCAATCATAGACCAGATACATATGTAGGGGGTCCGACGTTTTGGGAACGCCCGACCCCCAGGAGCAAAAAATTCCGATCGGATTTTGGCAAAAAAAGTCCGTTTTGATTTCGTTCAAAAAATATAATATATCCGTTTTGATGAAATGGCTGTTCTCTCTCTCTCTCTTTCTTACACACATACACACACACACACACACACACACACACACACACACAAAAGAGGAAGAAGAAAAACTCTTCCTCACCCTCTCGCTACCTGACTTCTCAGTATCTGCAGACTACGAGAGAGAGAGATTTGTGACTTTGGGACTTGACGATATTTGGATTCAGACTCGACATTCGGATTCAGACATTTGACGAGGGATTATTTGGGACTTGTACCGAATACTTGGTGTTGACAATATTCCCATCTCTCCCCTTCTTCTTCGTCTGATCCCCTCCTCTTCGTCTGTGTATGGTCTGGACATGGTGCATTCTTCTGTGTGCAGCGCCAGTCCCCTCACACCTTGCAACGATGAATCGATGATGATGTACGTTGGGTCTGTATTACGACAGTGATTGGGTTGATCATTGATATCAACAGTTTGGTATCTCCTCCTCTTCTCACATATGTCAAGTATCATGAGATGTCATGTCAGTCCCAGTCAAGTCATGACTCATATCCAAGTCTCCCACTTTGCTACAAAGTGCCATTTTGCATATATAAGGATGAACATTGCTTGTTTAGATTTCATTCACAATGCATTGTCTATTTAGTCCTTTTCATCACTTTGCGGATCCTTGGATCTACATACATTGCCCAACTGGGCATGTAACACACACACACACGGCAATGTATATTTCCATGTCTAGTGGAAGATTCATTCGATTTTGCTCATCCAACCGATGGAAGTAGTGTGAGGCCAGCCGCGCGGTTGGAGACTTACCCCTTGGTCCTGCTCTGCTCTCTCTCTCTCTCTCTCTCTCTCTCTCTCTCTCTCTCTCTCTCTCTCTCTTTCTATTTGTTTGGTCTGTGCTAATTACAACTTTTCTGCTTTTATTGCCACTTCCAGTATTAGCAGGTGCTATTACTATGCTATTAACCGATAGAAATTTTAATACCACTTTTTTTGATCCTGCAGGAGGAGGAGATCCTGTTTTATCTCAACATCTGTTTTGGAGAGGCCTGCAACCCAAATGCCTCAAACGGTGACCCTTTTGTCGGCCGCCTGCAGGGTCGCATGAGGACCCTTTTTTAGACAACCTGTAGAGGTGGTCTCAAATTAACTTCATTTTTTGGTTTTAATGTTCGTGAATTGAAGAAAATTGTAGACGAAGAAGACCGTCTACCAAACAACTGGAATTGCGACCAGAAACATTTACGTTGTAGCGAAGGCCCATGCGTTATACTGGCGTGAGAAAAAAAAAACAAATTCCATCTTTTGGTTTGGTCCTCGCGCGTGTGACCAGGCGCACTTGCACTGAGTGCAAAGTGTCAAGGTCGCGACTTCGTCCTTTTCTGGACGAAGTTCGCCCGTGTGACCACACGGGGACCAAAGGCCTAAAAAAACCCGAACCAAATACCTCAAATTTTTGAGACTTTTGGTCCTCGTGTGAGTATGCCCTGAGTGTTGTTTGCCTGCCCACCCGCCTCCCCCATGCCCTTCCAGCCTATGTTCTGTGCTGTTGCTTCACCACCCTAGTGCTACTTCTTGACTCGTTGTTGTCGCCTCATCCTTCTGCCTAGTGTTGTTTGTCTGCCCTCCGGCCTCCCCCGTGCCCTCTAGCCTGCAAACTATGTGCATGTTCTCACTTGAACCAATCCCCAACTACCTCAATTATGGGTGTCCATGTTGATTCTTTGTGGTAATCCGGAAATCGGTTAGCTGGGGTCGTTTCTCCGGCATGACACCTTGACGCAACATGCCGCGGCGTGGTGGCAGAGGTTTGACTCGTAAAATAAGAAACACACACACACACTCGTGCTCTTTTTTTTTTTGCACTTCTTTTTTTTCTTCGATTGATTGATTGATTGATTGATTGGTGGGGGAGGGGTCACCCCCCGCCCCCCCAACACATGCGCACACATTTTTGTGTATTCTTTTTTTTTTTTTAACATTTTTTTTTTTTTAAATACAAAAAAATCAGCGGTTTGGGAAAATTAAAAAAATGGGGGGTAGCACTGGTAGGGTTTGAGAAAACAATACTCAGAAACCAACAATATGTCGGTCATCAGCAGACATACAAATGCACATGTTGAGACTTTGACACGCAAAGCAAAGCAACGGCAACGCCGGGCAACGCCGAATTCTGATATAAAGAAGAACAGAGAGTCACTGTGTCAACCACCAAGCCCAAGAACCCCCGCACCATCCCCGACCTTTGAGAAGTCATACAACCCCATATATATAAGCGCCCGCAGTGCGGGCGGTGCGGGCCATGCCCGCAAAAATAAGAAATGTTGTAGGCAACCTGACACGGACCAGTCGCATAAATCGAGACGGACTTAAAAACAAAAAAGGAATCACAGGGTAATAAAGAATAGCCTAAAACTGGCTAAGAAGTTTGGGTTTTATGGACGAATAACTTGGCGGTCCGGGATGG